>CM023490.1:27603388-27947627 GCA_013339685.2 Hyalomma asiaticum | reverse complement strand
AAAGGGCTGCGAGCCTCCGGCCCGGCCCGGTGTACGAAAACACAATCCCAGGCCGGCCCGGCTTTTCGACGCTAAACACATCAGCTGTACACCAACAAATAATACCCACATGCAACAAATACCCACATGCAACAAATTAATCCAACCTCTTTCGAGGGAGTAGTTGACGAGATTTAGGAGGTCCTGAGGAGGACACATCAAACAAACATCTTCTTTAGTCTACCCAACGCGTCCTTTATTCGTTTTCATTCTCGCCCTGGTTCACTTAATTCACGTTTTGTTTTGCGTATGAGCCACTCTCCCACGTCCTGCATGCACGGCCTCCGGGATCGGCACACCACTGTAAAATTGTTGATCTGCGCGTCGCTCTGCCTGAGGACGCGATCCTCCAGAACGTAGCGATATATATAACTTCTCTCTGAAGAGACGAATACGAGCGGGAAAACATTTCTTGTTATTTTTTTTCATCTCTTAGCCTGACCCAGGCTCGTTTTAATCCCTTCGCCGCAGCAGCGGCGGGCTCGCATAACTCCGTTTCAGTAACTCCACTCTCGCGCGCCGTATCGACGTCGCTATTCCGACGCCCGCGGCGGTCAGCAAACCCGTCACGAGAGCTGCGCCGTCGGGGCCTCTACGCAGCAGATTTATAGTGCATTCCATATAGACGCTCGTTGGAGGGGGGTGGGTGGGGGGCAGGTTTTAATCAGTCTGGCGCTCGCGCTATCACCTTTCTCTCAACGACGCACACACGCATACACACGCACACACACACGTGCATCCATGCATGCATCATTTGAGTGAGCTAGCGCATGAGTCCTTACTTCTCGGTGTACGCTGTACGTACACGTTGCAGGCGTGTAGACATCACATCACTTTAATATTAAAGGCCATAGTCTTTCTTGGGATACTTGAACGCAGAAATTTTGGTCTGTCTTTCTCTTTGTCAGTCTGTCACTCGATTCAGCCACCCGGCCAAAGTTTAAGCACTTGCCTAACGCCCAGACATCTTGAAATGGGAGCTGCGTTCGTACTTGTGAACATTGTCGATCAAAAAGCAAATATTACGTATATTTGAGGCGCAACATCAATACGTAAGTAAGTGGTGTGTTCCTTTGCTAGAGAATACATAGATAAATAATTCTAAAGACCACAGTGTTTGTTAGGCTGCACTAAAAATGCGACGCTATGCACGAAAAGGCCTCTGCCGACGATTTGGTGCTGCCACCTGGCAGTTGCCCAGGGATTCTGCACAAGCTCATGTTTGCCGACGGCGCTGCCAGATGGCGTCCATATCTCACGCAGCGTAGTACGGCCGGCACAAGACTATCGTCTTTCGACATTTTCAGCGAAGCACGCAGATACGCGGCCATTTTTTTTCTTTAAGGACCGCTCAAGGGGGTATTACATAAGGGGTGGGTTTACAGTGTATAGCCAGGTGAAGTCATTCGGAAAGAAAATTGGTTACATTGTCCAAGAAGTTTTATGGAATAATAATGGCTGCAATGTTGTGGGAAAGGCTGTTATAATCTGATGCTGCCCGGGGGAAGGAAATGAAGAGGAAAACGACGGAAAATAGACGTCGTCTAATTAACCTCAGGTTGTTCTGTTACCTTGCGTCTGTCTAAATTGTAGGGACATTAAAAGGGGCTCCTTTAAAGGGACACTAAAAGAGCGAAACTATTTTTCGTGTATTATTGATATACCATTTCACAATGCCAAGAGCACCACGTTGCCGCAAGATAACGCCCAGTAAGCGGGTAAACGCACGAAAAGAAAAAGGTGGCGACGCCGCCTTTACGTCTCCGCACCAACTTGCTGTGACGTCATAAACCATGAAGGAGCTTCCTACGAGGAAAAAAAATTGTTTTCCGCTAAAATATCATTCACATTGTGTTTTAGGGTGACCGCATACTTAACGCAGCTAAATTGATCAAGTTTATTGAGATAATGGGACCGAAATGCGAAGGAAAGTACTCAGAAATCCGTGACGTCACTCTGACGTTCGGGTGTCTAGGGTACGGCGCGAAATTCAGAATGAATCTTTCAGCTTCGTTTTCTAATACCGAACCTACAGTAGCGATGTCAACGACTGTAGGGTTCTCAAAAATAAAGCGCGTTAGTCACGTGATGTGCCGTACATAAAGGCCAACAGCTGTGCCTATGTGTTTATTGTGAACAATGTTCCCGTGGGGGAGCCCCGAAGCGTTAATACATTCGTTCTTTTAAAAAATTATTTTGGTTGGTGTCCAGATCCTTTCTTTTAAAAATGTTCGATCCCGGCCAGACGGGCTTCGGTCATACTCTCAACTTCATAATATTCTATCGTTCACAACTGATTCATTCTTTCTACTTAGCGTCCCTTTAATACCACCAGGAAGCCATGCGCACCTCTACGTCGTGTCCGGGGACATAATGGGTCATTTTAAGTGCAGAAGTATCGTAAAAGTGAAACTTAAAAAAAAATAAAAATGTACCAGAGTCATGCACACGTCTACGTCATCGCGACAAAGCCGTGCGCGCCATTTCGGCTTCACACAACTTCCGACACCACGACCGCCGCCGAGGAGGGCGCTCCCGCTTTTGGCGTTTTGCCCGTAAATTTGTGTACAGCGTGGAGGCGTGGTCGCGACATATCTGGAGCAGCATAAAACGGGCCGTTAGAATAAGTCGTATAAGAAAGAGAGAGAGGAGGCGGAGGAGTTAAGGGGAAAGTGGCACAGAAAAGAGGCGATGTGAACGCGGTTGTGCTCCAAAAACAGAGCAGGAAAAAATTTGGGTCGCCCCCCCCCCCCCCTCTTGGACCCCGGAACTAAGCAAAAAAAAAAGTACCCGGCTTGTCCGACGGTTGAGGTGCGTCGCGAACGAGTGGCCAATTACGGGGAAGCCCGAAGGTGCCGTCAAAACTGCTACGCAGAGGCGTTAATGGCCTCAGTGTACGCTAGAGGGTGGCAGTAGCGGAGAGTGTGCATGGTTTTACAGATTGCGGGGCGGGCATTCTCATTACTGTACACCTTGTTTAAGTAGTTACATGCAGCAGTGGGGAGGCTACGGGCCTCTCCGACCAATCAGGAAGCCGAAGACGGCCCCGCCGCGGTGGTCTAGTGGTTATGGCACTCGGCTGCTGATCCGAAGGTCGCGGGATCGAATCCCGGCCGCGGCGGCTGCATTTCGATGGAGGCGAAATGTTGAGGCCCGTGTGCTGTGCGATGTCAGTGCGCGTTAAAGAACCCCAGGTAGTTGAAATTTCTGGAGACCTCCACTACGGCGTCTCTCATAATCAGCGCGGGGTTTGGGACGTTAAACCCCAAATACCAATCAAGCCGAACACCTGTTAAATGTCTCCTTCCGCGCCGTGTAGTCTGCCACTGGTGAAAGCTGCAGCGACAGCGGCAGCCTTGGAAAGAGAAGGAGGGGGCGATCTCATGGCGCGGACGGTTCGGCACGCGCGTCTCCGTTGTCTGGCACTACATCTTGCTCCACGAGCATTCTGCGCTCTATGGCCTCGTAGCCTTGGCTTTGCTGCACGGAACTAGCGAAACAGAATATAGGAAAGGAATCGCATAGTTTCTATGGTGGCGGCGGTGATGGTTACGGTGGGTGGGTGGGTGGATTCGTGGTTAGCGTCCGTGTGCTATCTTCTGGGCCAGGGAGACATGGTCAGCTCTTGTGACAACTTTACCCCGAAGGTTAGGGTCAGTGTTGTGCTGTGCGTCCTCACACTGTTCGGTGTTATTTCCCGGTTTATGTATAACATCGCAGCCAATACCGAAGCTGGACATGTCATCAGAGAGCGTATACAAGCCGACGTATAGAACGCTCGCGAACGAAACGTTTCACGAAATCGACATCAGATGCACGTACTCGCCCTGGTGCAACTTGGATAATAATCACTGATAGGTACTTTGCGAAAACCGCGATATGATTATGACGCATGGTCTGTATTGTGGAGGGCTCCAGAATGGTTTTGCGAACCTGCGGTTACTTCGTGCACCTAAACGGAAGTAAACTTTTCTTTACCACGAAAGTGTTCTATGTCGGGGTCCACCAAGAAATCGGTGACGTACTTCCGTAACGGAAGTGGATCTCAGAAAAAATGAACAAACGTTTACACTGGAAAAGTTTCACCCGCTCGGACTCGAACTCACATTCACCAGGGAATTTTTTATTATTCTGCTCCGTCGAAATGCAGCTATCGTGGCCGGGATTCCATCCCGCGACCAGGAACTTCGCGAGCCATTAACCTATGCAATATGCTATACCATGGCGGGTCGTGTAGCTTGGATGCAAAGCCGTCGCCCTGTTAATGTCCATGTCTCGGGTGCAGTTCCCGTCAGCGCTGCAGCTGATTATTTATTCGATCCCGACCGCGGCGGTCGCACTTTCGATGGAGGCGAAAATGCTACAATGCACCATCGGTGCACGTTAACGAACCCAAGGTGGTCAAAATTTATCCTGAGACCTCCGTAACGGCGTCACTCAAACGCCACTCGTAAAAACGTAGCAGTCATTATTCTTTTTTTCTATAGTCAAATATTTGTTGCTGGCCAGCAGTTGCACAAAACGTCCTCCTTTCTTTTGCAAACCACTGCGTAGACTGACTCTATATATCATTCACGCATGAGTGGCAAATAAATTTCACACGTTGGCGCTATCGCTGATGAAAAAAGGAAGGAGAAAGAAAAAGCTGCGCTATGACGGACGTTGGTACACACCCAAACTGCCGGCTGTCGCCGTTTACTCTACAACATAACTACAGCCAAATCGTTGACGAGGTGTTCTTTCTTATCTCTGCCCATTGCTCTAAATAACGGCATTAACTTAACGAGACTTATAGTGGAACGGCCGGCGTTTTCGATTTTTATTCGTTTCTTTCTATTTCCTTTCACACTATACAGCCTGACTGCACTCAGTGTACACACGTAGGAGCGTTGATTTCATCGCTTAGGACTAACCGCCTACGCGGCCTCATTAAGTGCCTGATTACAATCGGTGCGGAGTGCGTATGTTTGCCGCCGTCGGCGCTTTTATCTTTTGGCGAGTGATAATCAATGTCCGCGGGGACCTCAAAGCGCGCTGAGTTTACGCCAAATGTTGTTTACGTCAGCAAATGCTCACGACCAGCGAATGAACGAAAGGGGTTAGACGCGTAGTCACGCCCTTGCTTGCGCTGTATGTATACTACCGACCCCCCCCCCCCCCCCATAAGAAAAAAAGTAAACGGACCCCGCCTTAGGTGGAAGTGTAAGCGAAAACCACCCATAAGTAAAAAAAAAACTTAAAGGGGGGAAGCCCGCACAAGCCCTAGGTATAACGGGCTTAAGCCAATCATACATTGTGCCCACCTGCTATCGTATCAGTAGAGACTGTGGCAGTATTGCAAATAAGTAAAATAAATAAATGAAAAGGGAATAAGTCCCTAAGGGTGATTGGTAAGTAAGCCAGTTGCACATAAAAAATCATTGGAAGGCAAGCAGGCAGCATTCATACGACGTCCGGAGCGGCCACCTAAGGCGAGGCCCTCAGCGCTGGCGAAGCTTAACATTAACTTAACAACTTAACGTCACTCGCGGCATTCTCGACCTGAGTGCGCGCAGAGGGCAGCAGCGCGGCGTTGTGGGCCTGCAGCCACTCCGTCTACATAATTCGCCGCGGTCTGTTTACCTCTCATTGCGATATCAATTACATGGACACTCTGGATGGGTTTTCGCCGTAGCCGTCATGTCCCGTAAACTTTTTTTTTACCGGCACTACCAATAAGCAAAGAACGTGACGAATAACCGAGAAGCGCGGCTAGGAAAGCGTGCTACTCCCTCTGATAAATGTTGAGCTATCCTTTAAGGCGAAAGCTTCATGTCTCATGAGACGGTTCCCTTTGAGGCATTCCGTGGTGGCTTAACGGCTAGGTGTCTGCTTACGAGGCTCCTGGTCGCGGGTTCGAACACACACACACACACACACACACACACACACACACACACACACACACACACACACACACACACACACACACACACACACACACACACACACACACACCTGTGCTTAGATTTAGGTGAACGTCAACGAACCCCAGGTGGTTGAAATCACTGCGGAGCCCTGTACTACGGTGCAGGCATCATATTCGTAGGTGGTTTTGGAACGTAAAGCGCCATCAGTTATTTAGGTTACCTTGAGATATGAGAGAACGGTTGCAGAAGAATCTGGTACAGATTCTTCTGCAACCGTTCTACATGGATATGGTACAGAAAGTGTGGCAGAAAAGGTACAGTACGAAAGCTATTGTAGAAAAAGCGAAAACTGACGAACATATATAACATCCTGAAGCGCCGCTGCTGCCAGCAAAGTCGTGGCTGCAGAGCGCAAGGTGCCCGACCACGGTGGTTACGCACCTTGCGTGCGGCACCCGTCTCCTACCCGAGTCTCCTTACCTTGGTACATACCGAAATTGGCATGGAAGGGTACACGAATGCATGACTTGGCATTAATTCCGTTGCATCTTCATCAGTTACGTCACGAGTGACCATAAGAGAGTCACGTGTGCAAGACACCCGCATTATATATGCGGGTATCAGCCAGACGTGCATCAACGTTATACCTTTACTGCATATACCACTGTTAGACTGCCAAACGTTACTGCTACCACTACAAAGGTCGCGGCTTTCGCCCGTAACTCCTAAGAATTTCTTTTACCAGAATGGGTGATTTCTGTGCGTTAAAAGTATCACTCAGCGTCTGCGAATAACTCTTTCTAGTCCATATATGAGCAACTCTACAGCATGAGAGCGGTACTGCACCTACAAGTTCCCGCTTGCAGTGAAGCTGTTTGTTCGTTAACCTTCGACGCCATTACGGCAAAGCGCATTTGCATGCATGGTCCAGCGCTCGCGTCGTAAGGTACCAGACTAATGGTATTGCGAACGCTCTCGGACGTTATGTAGCGGGTGAGACTTGCACCGCCCTGGTTATATCGTTTAACCATTAGAAGAAGGACAGACGTTCCGGTTGCGACTGGTTTGAACTTGAGCTAGCGTAACAGTGATTAATGCTGTTACGAGGAAAGTTGGAAGTTGGAAGGAAAGAAGCAAATAAGTAGCGAAGTGAAAAATGACCGGCTGTATGTCGCGTGATCTGGGAGCTTTCAAACTAGTTTTCCCGCGATTCGTGGAGACGAACTTAAATCAAAGTGAGTTTTAAAGAGACACAGAAAGAAAAAATGTGCTGCGTTGGCTGCTTAAGAGCTCTAAGCGTTTAACTACTGGTTTAACCTATATGCATGACTAGCTTTCCGTAGTTCTGTGCAGCACAGTCAAGACAACGCGATCATCGGGCGCAGGCTTTTGCGAAGGCAGTTGTATAATGCTAATGTTCGGACACGTCCTCCGAGACGACGACGCCGCGCTTAATCTCGGAGGCCGTGGTTCAGAGATGCTCCTGCATCGCTCGCCGCTAGCAGACAACGCGGCGCGGAAAGACACATTTAAGATTCACTTGCCTTCCTGATTGGCCGAAGTGGCCGGTAGCTCCCACAGCGCTGCCCTGAACCTTTGAAAGAAGGTTTAAGTACGGGGCTGGTTAAAGTCAAGATGTGCGTGTGAAGTTGAAAGTTGCGCCTTCTTAGAAGTGATTAATGAATGGAAACGCGCGTGTAATGTCAGAAGCGTGCAGAGTGCAATTAGCGGATTTCTTTTTCTGTTTTGTGGTAAGTGGCTTTTGTTGGGTGGTACTGGTCCGTCTTTTTACGTTGTCATCTTCCGGACCGGTTCGTGGAAGCACTGATTCTCTGTAAAAAAAACTGGCACTTCCTTTTGGCATTATTATTCGCTGGGGTTTTACGGGCCAATACCACTGTGTGGTTATGAAGCAAGCCGCAGTGAAGGGCTCCGGTTATGTCGACCTCCTGCTGTTTCTTTAACGTGCAATGGCAATGCACAGTACACGGTCCTCTTGCAGTGAACCTCTATCAGGATTGAAATTGCGTCCTTTGAATCAGCAGCTGCGCCTCGTATCCACTGTAACAGCGCTGCAGCCAGCGACACACCATTAGCGACACCACGTGCACGTGTGTGTGTGACTCCGCATGCGTCATCACTGAGTGTACCACAGCAAACACCCAAAGCTTGGGTTAGTAAGTAGGCGGAAAGCCAGGTTTAATGTCTACGGGAATTACCGCAATGAAATTTTTAACTGCCTCTCCGTTTCAATACCGAAATCGATATACCTTTGTTGTGAGCGCCTAATGTATTACCTGCTCACACCAAAATTTATAATTTATAATTTATTAGTAGAGCGTGGCACAATCAGTTGGCCGCCTCAGTGCTGCGGTGTATCGGCGTCACGTGGGGCTACACACGTTTTATTTAATTTCCTCTTTCATTTCATAATTACCATGCTTTGCGTCAATTCGGCAGAATAAAGAGTGCAAGGCAAACAGAAATGCAACGCATTATGCGCATTCTAAACCGCCTGCAACCTAAGGAAAAGAATCCGAGGAGCAATTAGGTACTGCTTAAGAGACAAAGGGCCCGAGGCGAGGACCTTGGTAGTCGAACCCAGGACCTAAGGGTTCCAACTCGGAAGCTTTTCCTCGAAATAGAAAGGGTCTAAACCCCTTCCTTCGTCTTGCGAGTTTAAACCTTCTTTTTCGCTGAGTGATTTCATTTTTGCTGAGTCATGCTCGGGACTGTGACTACTACCGCCATCCTTTGAGTGATTCTTGATGTTATAGCAACCACGTCCGAATTGGCTCCAGCGTTTTTTTTTTTGTTTTTTTTTTTTAGTGTTAATCCTTTTAGCCGAGTGCCCTGCCACGGTGGCCTAGCGGTTATAGCACTCAGCTGCTGATCCGAAGGTCGCCGGGTCGAAATGCCTCCATCGCCTCCATCGAAATGCAGCCGCGGCGGTCGAAATTTCCGGAGACCTCCACTACGGCGCCTCTCATAATCAGAGCTGGTTCTGGGACGTTAAACCCCAGAAATCAACCTTTTAGCCGAGTCATTGTCGTTCTCGCAGTTTTTCCAGTGTAGTAGTAGGCCGACGGGATGTGCGCCAAAAAAGATAAGGCGTGTGTGTGCGAACTCCGCACATTGGACATTGCATAGAAATGCACGCGTGCAATGACGATGATATTTTTATGATACACAAATTACTTTCGTACACCACAAAAAGTATGAGAACCAGAAATGCTTCGCATTTATTAATCATCTTGTGGTCTTGGGGAGATAAGTCGCCATAAATTATTTGTACGACTCTCTTTGTAGAGGAGAAAAACATGCGAGCACCGATCTTGTGGTCGGAGCTTTGATTTACTCCTAGGCTGTAACCGATCATATTTAGCCTAATACATTGACGCTGTTTTTAAAATAACCGCCAGTATCAAGCTTGTTTCTTTCTCTCTCTCTTTTTAGCTTTCTTAGAAAGCGTATCTATTTAAAGAATGCACAGGAAAGGACGTCCTTTCTTAGTGGCATCCCACCCTCGTGCTCCTCTGCGAAGTCTGATAAGAACAAACAAAAATAAAAAAGTACGTTGTGCATTTATAGCTCGTCCTTGTGGACGTCGACGAACGCTGTCATTATCAGCATTTTGTTTTTTTATTTTTCTTGCAAGGTGGAATACATGTCGAAACAAAAATAAAATCGTGTGCATGCTAATCTGGCAATAAATCCTCCACCTCTTTTCTATTTTTTGAAATTTTTTTTAGACTCGCAGCGTGCATTTCATGCACGGATAGGTGAAGAACGTATCGCGCGACCCAAATTTTCCATTTGAACGTCTCAACTCCTAGAGATCGCTTCGGCGTATAGACAGCGCTGTTTGGCTCTAATTAATATGCTCCGCCGATGAGCGTGATATCGAAGCCCCCTAGCAATCTTCGATCGCTCTGAGAATATCGAATAAAGAAAAAGAAACAAAGAACTCGTATTAATATTACGAATAAGACGCATCGCCGAAGTGCGCATACTAAATCGCGTCCTCTCTCTCTATTTTTCTTTTCTCACTGATGAGATCCGGAATTCGGTCGTGGATCAGCCTGAACAGGCGATATAATGGGAGTGTGCGTAAGGAACTCGTGTCGCATACCGAATGTCACTGTCTGATACTGTGCCCACTTGTATTGCGGTGTTTCTTGCCGAACACGGACCATATATGCAGCCTCGCGGAGGAGCAGTGGCTGCTGTGCAGAGGCGCACACGGCAGAATATATATATATATATATAGGCTATGATCAAATCAAAAAGTGTTTCAGGGTCCCTTTAAGTGCGCGCCGAGGCGTCTGCCATGTATATATATATATATATATATATATATATATATATATATATATATATATATTATATATATATAAAGAGATTCACACGATTAACAAAAACAATATAAGTTTACTGACGTTGCGGCCGTTGAACCGGCCTTCACCGGCCGCAACGTCAGTATGCTTATATTGTTTTTGTTAATCGTGTGAATCTCTTTTCTTGAAAATATTTATTCGGGCTCAGGGAAATTTTCTTTCCGAACTATATATATATATATATATATATATATATATATATTATATATATATATATATATATATATATATATATCAGTATTAAGCTTCCAGTTCCTATCGTTGTATCCCACGTGGTTGTGGGTTTGAGCCCGAGCGGGTGCTACTTTTGTGTTGTGTCAGTGCACGATAAAGACCACCTGGTGGTCGAAATTTCCGGAGCCCTATACTACGGCGTCTCTCACAATCACATCAAATGATCGTAGGGACGTTAAAACCCCACAAACAAATCAAGACAGCTGGAAAGCGCCCGCTCTGCTCACAACGAATGACGTCATACGAGGTGCACACAAAGTCGCTTGACTTCCTTTTTCTTTTCGTTGCCCTTTGAGATAGGTAAACGCGTTTGCTATATTCGTTGAACTTATAACGAACAAATAAGCGTAGCAGATTATCTTTGCGCGATCATGAAATAGGCCGATGCTATTTCGGGCTCGAGCGACTTAGTCGGTACCTCGTGTGACGTCATTTGTAGAAAGAGGACAGTGCGCATATCCTAATCCGTGCAGCTCAGTAATACCCACGGCTCACGTGTTCACAGTAGCTTCCACGACTGATCGGCACCATTTTCTGGCTGTGTTAAGCCTGAAAGGTCCGTGTACTGTGCGATGTCAGTGCACGTTAAGGAACCCCAGGGGGTCGAAATTTCCACGCGCCCTCCACTACGGCGTCTCTCATAATGAAACCGTGGTATTGGGACGTAAAACCCCAGAAAATCAAGTTTCTACCGCTACCCTCCACGCTTGCCTTCTCTGACGATCCATTATGTCAACCCTTAATTGATGACCAACGGTTGTGTTGCCCTCACATCACTTGCCCTGCTCACGCATATTTCGTCTTCTTAATTGCTGCCAAGATGTCCTTACTTCACTGACCCACTCAGCTGTTTTGCTGTACTTGAAGGTTTCACCTATAACTTTTCCGTTCCATTGCTGGTGACAGCAATGGCACTTACTCCGGAGTTCCTGTCTTCGAAGTGGGCCGCTGCTCTGCGCTCAGACCTCGGAATGCAGACGTGGGCAGTCCAGTCCAGCAAGCCCGCGAGGCGGCGTTGAGTCGGGACCTTGTCTAGAGTTACTGTATATGACTCTCGTTTGGAGCCATATACAGTAACTCCATATATGGCTCCTGTAACTCTCTACAAGTAGCTTCCTGTACAGCAGCTCCCTACGGAAGCCATGTATGGAGCTACGGAGGGAGATGCGAGAGCCATATAGAGTAACTCTAGCCATGACGTTCTCTCATGGGAGACCTAAGCCCTATCGGACGATTAATAAAGTTATGTCCATCCATTGCTTGCCGAGTCATCGTCCATTTAAACATACCCTTTTTTAGCGAGCTTACAGTTTTTTTTTACCAGGCGGGTAAGTACCGGCAAGATGCAGCTGTTATATACACTTCCCTATTGAGGGACAATGTTAGGCTGCCCTACATGATTTGCGAATGTCTGCAAGATACAGTCCGGCCCATTCTTATTCTTCGGGTTACCTCAGCTCCATGGGTCGGATTTGGGGTAACTACCTACCTTAAGTAGATGCCCTTGCTTACTATACATCCAGCGTTTCACTACACCTATCGCGAACCGCTGCTTCCTTCGGAGCCTATACCGCGGTGCCTTTGTGCAAACCCGATAGCCCTTATTTAGGGCAGTGAAAGCAGCCCGCTCGGAAAAAAAATAAATGAAAAATTGCGTGGCCTATTTTGGCTCGCGCAATATCTATAACGTGTCGCAATATTGTAATTCCTTGTTTTCGTTGCTCCACTTTTATTTTTGTGCCGGAGACTGTCGAGACATTTTGTTACGTAACGCTCGTTTCGAGCTCGCATGCCCAGTCGTGTGTCGGTTATCCCTCTGAATGTGTGCATTTAATTTTATTATTTTCTGCCTTTTTACAGAGAAGACGTCTCACTGGATCCTGTGTTTTTGGCGTTGTAGTATTCTTAAGATATTCATTGGCTGGCGCACATACACATACACGCACAAACTCCAGGGATTATTATTATTATTATTATTATTATTATTATTATTATTATTATTATTATTATTATTATTATTATCATCCGTTAATGAAGGGTGCGACTTGGTGTAAACACCTCTGCTTGCCTTGGTGTAGCGCAGGGTCACGTCAGACTTTTGATATGTCAACGGTGGGCCGCTGGCTGCAACCATCATATTGAATAGGGTTGCTCAGGAGATATCCGAGAGAAACGATAAGAAGGGAAACTGCGTACGACATGCCCTTATCTGCAGCTGTTTTTCCCACTCGCAGTAGCGAAGCCATTATCCTCTTATCAGCCTGTGGAGGGGCTTTAGGTCTCGACCCGGCCCTGCTTATCGGGGAGTGGGTTGACTGACGTAAGGGGTGAGCCGGAGGTCGGTCCAGTCGACATATATAAACACAGGGGCATACTGTGGTAAGTCTGCCCCCTTTTTTCCCCTCTTATCGTTACGGCGAAAGCTACCTGCTTTTCTCGAGAGGCTGGTACCGATAAGGGATGGCTTATCTGCGGCGCGTGGGTGGGCGGCCAGCTGACGCGCTTTATAGCGGCATGAATTACGCAAGTCTTATAGCGTATCTTTGTATGGGGGGCGTAATGGTCAGTTCAGTATACGCCTAAAGAAGCAAACCAGAGGCGGCGCTGATCTTATGGAAAACCAAGGCTGAATTCCGGAGTTTTTCTTCAAATTTCAAATATTTATTTCAAAACATAAGCAGCGCAAACAGTTGGACACGGACGCAGAGAGACAGGACAGGACGGTTTTATGTCATAAAACCGTGATATGATTGATTTCTGAGGTATTACGTCCCAAATCTACGATGTGATTATGTGAGACGTCCTATAGGGGAGGGCTACCACCTAGGGTTCTTTAACGTGCTCTGACATAGCACAGTTACACGGGCCGCAACATTTTCGCCTCAATCGAAATGCAGTATCTTCATTGTCTGCCCTAATGCTAAACCTAAGATGTCGAAATGAACGACAATATAGTTGTCAAGTGATATATTATCAGTATAAACTGGCTTATTGGTTTTCTTTAGCGTCCCTTTATTTTAAACCCGTGCCACACTTTTTCAACCTGAGCATTTCGCTGACTTTTGTTTTCCAAGCTTGAGCAAGTGGGTTGGAGCTCGAAAAAAGCTTTGAGCGTTGCGTAGTTCAGCGATTCTGACGGTGGACAGCATCTTAGTGACAGCAAGAAATCTGTATTGCACGCGAGACGAACTCGATGAGCCGACGTATTTGGAAAGTCCGGGATCGTGCGTTGCCTAGCAACAAAGCTTGGTAGGGTTTAGCGGAGCTACAACGATTACTGACTAAGGCAGGAATGGCGTAGATGGACTGGCAAGAGAAATGGGACATATATTAAGGAAAACAAGTCAGTTCTTGGGATATTAGACATGTTCTACGTAACGTTCCCTAGCATATAGTCGACATATATGATGTTGACAAATTTGTGGAGCAATTTTTTCACGGTGTCTTTCATTACATTGTTAACGTGTCATAACGCATTGGGGGCGGAATATGCTTGCGACGCAGCTTGCGTAACTCCATATCATGCAGTAGGCGTGCTACGTTTATTTGTATGCTATCCAGCTCTACTACCTACATAAACGACATGCTACAGGTTCGAACTGTAACACTGTTGGGCTGGTTCTTTAAAACAGATTCTCGCCCAGCCACGGTGGTCTAGTGGTTATGGTACTCGGCTGCTGATCCGAGGGTCGCGGGATCGAATCCCGGCCGCGGCGGCTACCTTTAGATGGAAGCGAAATGTTGAGGCCCGTGTGCTGTGCGATGTCAGTGCGCGTTAAAGAACCCCAGGTGGTCGAAATTTCCGGAGACCTCCACTACGGCGTCTCTCATAATCAGAGCTGGTTATGGGACGTTAAACCCTATGAATCAATCAAAACAGATTCTGCCTAGCGAATAGAAGCGATGCGTATTGTTAAAAAGCGAAGGGAGCGCACGTAACTTCTTCTACCGGCCGTCTGCCTTTGTCTCGAAGAATGCAGACGTGTTACTTTGTGTAATAAGAAGGTTGGTGGTTTGGTGCAAACTCACAGTTTCGAATCTGCAGTAGGTATGCGGCGATGGAACGGAAAATGATAGCCGTTACGTTAAAAATAGGAAGACAGCCGAGCGGGTCAGGGAACAGACAGAGGTAGCCGACATAATAATCCACGTTAAGAAGAAAGAAAATGGATATGGGCATGCCACGCGGTGAGAAAGCTAGATAACCGATGTACAGTCAGAATGACGGAATGGATACCAAGAGAGGGTAGCCGTAGACGACAGAGGGTAAGATGGGGTGACGAAATTAAGAAATTCGCAGGCATCGAATGGAATCAGCTCGCGCAGGACAGGAAATGATACAGAGCATTGGGAAAGGTCTTCGTCCTGCAGTGGACACAATATAGGCTAGTGATGATGATGGTGCTGATGATGATATATTTGTGAAGTGTTCTTCCTTAGAAAGCGTCGCACTACTTCACCAAAGGTCAATACCGATCCGAAACGAGCACCAAATGCGGAACGACCTTGCACAAGCGTTGTCTGCTTATTGATCTTCTAGAACAGTGTGCAGCCAAGACGGCTAGGCTTATGGTCGTGTTTCATTTCTGGGCATCATCGCAGGCAGTCAGCGCTGACAGCTTAAGAGACATCTTCGTTCCCGAGTCGCCTGACTGGTGAAACGCGCCCGGGTGACGTCCGCAGGACGTGACGCCATCTATAGTCGACCAGAGATATCTAACAGAGCACACAGTATTGTAATGACTTATTTCGTCACCGGATCTAGAAAACATTCAGTGTACATTACAATCAGGGAGTGAGAGAGCGCCTTTTTGTGACCAGACGGTCATAACGGCGCTCTCCATGCAATCGGCTGTGCCGCCATCTTGATTTTACAACACTATAGCCTGCACCTGCGCTGTCTATTTTGCTTTCTACTTGAGAAATAGGCATGTGAGTTTTACGGTGGCCGCTGGCCGCTTAGCTGTCAATTATCTGTCTACGGCAAGTACTGGAAGACACCCTACGCCTTACAACGCTACGCGACTTCGCATCGTCAGCACCGCGGATTCCGTCTGTATCGTCAACCAGCGCTGCACCGTTCTAAATTTGCAAGACATGTACATGTACGTACACATGTCGATATAAATGTTC
The DNA here is from genome assembly GCA_013339685.2 of Hyalomma asiaticum. NCBI lineage: Eukaryota > Metazoa > Arthropoda > Arachnida > Ixodida > Ixodidae > Hyalomma > Hyalomma asiaticum. The sequence continues at coordinate 27,931,915 of CM023490.1, read as the reverse complement.
TTTCTGAAATACGACGATTCACGGTCAATAGCGAACGATCGCGGGACAAAACTGCGGCGTTGCCCTTCTGCGAGAAAAGATGTCGATGGACTTGTCCTGCCTATATAAGGGGCGACGTATATGGAACAATTTTTTACCGTTTGCCACCTGTTCCTTTCATTCCAATAACCTCTGGATGAGAATCCTCTCTTCCGAGGTGCATTCAGGGAGGGCCATTTCGCTGTATGTACAGTACTGTGTATTTGAAAGCGCACGTAAACATATACGAATGTGTATAGGCATATGACGCTCTCCATCACTTTTGAAAGAGCGCCGTCAGGTACTGGGCCTGAAGGGGCGACCATAAACATGCCTGAACGGTTCTTTGGAGGTGGGCGGCGAAACGGGACTACCGCGGCATTTGAGGACTCGAACATCGTTTGAGGCTTGTGTCCGTCTTTTCATATTTTCTTCGTTACTTTGATCTAATCTTTGTCGTAGGTGTTGTCGTCGTCTTCCTCTTCCTCTTAAGCGCCGATGCTCGCAAGTTTGCATGTTTGTTTGTTTAGTCCCCGTTCTCTCTGTTTTTTCTATATTGCATTTGTACAGTGCTCCTTTCTTCGATGTCATCTTCTCTACGTCGCATATGCCCTTGCAAGATCCCAATTTTTGTATGTGCTTGCCGTATTTTACGAGAACTTCGACGGGCCACGCAGGTGGAGTTCCAGAGTAATAATGCGTTTCCGAAGTTGTGGCGGAGTCGGCACTTGCGCATATGCGGAAGGTTTGCGCTGCGGGGAGAAGTATGTACGGGCTATGTTGACATTTTCTTTCTTTCTTTTTACCGTGGTACTTTTTCTTTTAATGACACTTAGTTTTTCAATATTGACAGTTGCTGTCTCTTGTCGTTGTTTACGCGAAGAGCGCCGGCGTTTTTCGTGTGGTTTCTCCGGACGATGTTCTGAGGCAGAGAGTTCGGGCCCGGAATACCCACATAGGGAGTGCGGGTATGGGACACACGTGGTCGAATGCTATCCTTTACGGCCTCTGACAAATTACTTTCACGCTATCTCAGACTACGAAAGGTTGCGGGTTCGACTGCCAAAGGTTCTGGCTTTTGCTTTTACGAATCTTATACAATATCTAAAGGGTCCTACGACTGTTTATTGTCAGTTCCTTTGCGTGGACACGTTAGAGCATGGTGGCCTGCCTGCCCCTTGTGTCTTCTACCGGCGCAATGAAGATTCACGATGCTAGCGAAGCAGACGGAGGTTCAGCTTTGTTCATCAGCTAGTTCACGGTTATCGTGAACAAGATGCTGATAAAGAAAGTCGTGAACTAGATGTCGATGTTGACGGAACTCTTGCCGAAACAGCTGCTGTGGAACTCTGTTGAAGGTAACCTATTTTTACGCACTATACATAGTTCCTTTTATGAAGGAAAGCAAAAAACAAGCAGAAACCAAAAATGGCGGCGTCAACATGATTTTGCTAAACTCGGCAAGCCAACTTCCTCTGACAACTTGTTCACGGCCCCTTTCAGGTGAGATTGGGCCAACATTTACGCGTAGTTCCCGGACTGCTCGGGTTTGCTAGGACGCGGTAACCTTTAATGACGCTTCGCATTAGGTTAATCTACCGCTTTCATACCACGTGACCGGGACCAATTTCCCACGATTTTCTCCTTTAATTATTTTTTAACCAGGCTTCAGCATTGTCACGTGACGCCGTCTCCTAGCTTTCTTTTTTTCATTCCTCCCTGCTTCCTTTTATCTAGCTGCTAAGCATTCAGTAGCCGCCATACCTTCAACATGCTTATACGAACCCTTTAGGAAACTGGCGTAGACAGTAGCGCCTTCTCGGCAGTTATCTTAAGGAACTGTCTCGCTCAATGAATCGCCGACTGCGGATATCCTGAGAAAGTTCATTGCAGCACTGTATATGGGTGGTTCGTAATGGTAAACTGCAGATTGCAGATAAGATACGAGGAAGAGAGAACACACAGTACAGGGCAAGCGCTAACTCGCAACCGACCCTCCGGAAGCCGCGTTCAGCGGCCCGCAACTAGAGCTACTCTATATGTGCATATACAGTAACTATACAGTTACTGTATATGTACACTAAACAGTTCATATGCAGTTGTTACTGTGAATCTTCGTGTACATTAACTCTACCATAACTGCTTCGCTTAGTGTCTTGTAAGAAAACGCACAATTTTTGACACCACTAAAGGAAGACAGAGAACAGGGCCTGTTGTCCGTCTTGCTTTCATGGTCTTGGAGAGAGCAAGACAGACAGACAGACAGACAGACAGACAGACAGACAGACAGACAGACAGACAGACAGACAGACAGACAGACAGACAGACAGACAGAGACCATGCCGAACATTGCGCCTTTTCTTAGAAGATGTTTCACCAACTAGCCCTTCAGGAAGTATTTCTAAGATACCTTGCTTCGCTATGGCTTGACTGATGCTGGTAGTGGTTCGTGGAACAGTAAGCCGCTCAACACTGACCAAACCGTTACACGATCGTATAGTCTGGGACAGCGTGCTGACAGGGCCGCTCGTCGAATACGTTCAAGAAGGGGGGGGGGGGGGGACTAAGAGCAGGTGGAGACAAAACGTGGCGGTGGTCCTTCGCGATGTACCGTTGAACTGAATAATGCAAGCGGCGATCGGCGACGGTGATACAGGGTGAGGGAGAAAAATAAAGGCCTAACTGTTCGCACTGTGCTTTGCGAGGCTCCATACGTACACAGTAGGCGTCAACGCCAGAGCGACGGGACGTGATCACAGTCACTGATCGAAATTCCCGTTCTTTTCCATTCCTGCTTTTTTTCTTGTTCTTATTTTGGTTGTACGTCCCTCGCCCTTTCCCCTTCCTTTTTTTTTTACCCGTTCACCCCCGTCTCGTTCCGTTACACTTCAGTATCGAAGCCTCGTATTTATGGCGTGTCTTTACTTTCAGCGTTTCTTCTTACAGGGCCTGATTTTCGTGCTTTTATATACGGGTTACTTCTGATAATTCGTGTGCTCTCGACCAGACCAGACGGCGCCGTCGTCTGGTACTTCTGCTCCGGTTCCGAAGCAGACGTTTCTCTCGTCTCCTACTAATTCTTGTGGAACGTTAGTTCTTTTTTTTTTTTTTTCTTTTTCGTGAAGTCCGTACCCCGCAATTCAATGAACAACGAATGCTAAGTACGAAGTGGGAAGCCTTTTGCTCCTGCAACCATTTAGGTTTCCTGTAATTTATCGGCTGGCATCGTGGTGATCCTCTTTCTCTTAATATCCGCAGTTGCTGAATGCCATCAGTTCCTCAGATCTTGGAGTCTTCTGGCAGAGCTCTGCGTCTACACATTTTAAGACTTGCGGTTGTTTGCCCACTTGAACGCATCCTTTGGTTCTTGAACATTGAATTGCCGGTAGTGAGTCATCAGACACTGTAGTATACTTGTTCACCTCCCATCTTCGTCGCCAGAGATTCCGCCGCTATGGTCTAATACTTGCGACGCTTGACTGCTGACTCTAAAGACGCGGGTTCGATTCCGGCCGCAGCGGTCACATTTTCGATCTGGTAGAGGCTCGTGTACTGTGCGTTGTCAGTAATAGCTAAAGACCAACCCAGCCACTTTTCGAGGTAGTGCGGATTTCAATAAATTTCGCTGGGTGTGTTCCTTGACACACTTCCGTAATTTGTGCGAGATTGCAGGCTCTAGAGATGCGCAGATTGCTTGCAATTCATTTTTTTTACTGATTACCTCAAGCCGCCCAACTGGCCTCCTACAGTTAGAACACACTCTGTGTTGACTCCATCATTGGCAGAGCGACAGAAGCGCACCGGTGTTATACCGTGGCCTTCGAGATCTTCGCGCGCCGGCCAACCTTCGCGACATTACTGCCAGGGGAAGGGCGCACGCACTGTCGCACAATGCACAAGACGGATTTACTGATTTGACGTCACTTCATGGTTGGATATCGGTTTCTGTTTCGCGCTTTATTGTTCTTTTTAAAACTATTTTCGCAGTTACTGAGCGTTTCTGCTGCCGAGAGTATTGACACGAGCGGCTCAAGAAAGCAGAATTGCCATTACCTTGACTTACCCCAAAAATTGCCGGTTTGTCTTTAAGGAGCTCCAGGTGGTGACAATTCCCGGAGCCCTTCGCTACGGCCTGCCTCATAACTATATCGTCATTTTGGCATGTAATACCTCATCCATTATTATTAGGAAGTATACTTGTAGAGCAGTTGTTTTGTGTTCTACGTGAACGACAATGGGGATTCTCATCGAAGGTAATCGTCCGTTTCAGTCGGGTTCTGATGGCTTAACTAGACTCCCGAATTGTCAGCTCCAACTTGACAGCGATGACTCGATGCTATATAGCGCGGTTTCATATATGCCCAAGGTCGAAGAAGCAACAACTGTCATCGAAACTTATAGTAGTGACGCAGCAGTTCCAACGTTGCTTCCATAATGGGAGCACGTAGGCCCGACTACAGGTGGGCGTTGTCGATGGCATTGAAAATGTGGCAGCTTATTACTAAATATAATTGATTGCTGAGACGCCGAGGCAAGGCAGACTGTTGTCGTGGACGCGATTAATATATAAGCAGGACTTCACCGCTCCAGAATACTTCGCAGAATATGGCGTACCTTTAATATGTTACATCTATTCATCCACTCAGTCAGCAATTTCATGCATTCAGTAGGACGGTCCCTTAAGCAAACAGCAATTTAGTAACTCGCAGTTATCCATAACGAAAGGAATCTGCTTAGCCACGCTTCAATCAATCAATCAATCTATCAATCAATGAGATTCGAAGTATTTCCATAGGCTAAGAACTACTTTATGCCGCCGATACCTACTCTGTCTTGTGTGATAGATGAATAATAATAATAATAATAATAATAATAATAATGGTTCGCCTAACGAAAGGACATTGTTTTCTGCAGCCCTTATAACGGGCACGGCTTAGCGTCCGTAGGCACGGGGTATATGTGGAACGAAAGAGCAGATCCCGAGACGAACACCGTACTGGAAGTCTCCGGAAATTTCAACATTTTCGACTTTGCGCAGTACACGATGCCAGTGGACGTTAAAGAACCCAACTGCGTTCACGATGGAAGTCCACGTGAGCGGCAAATAAAGAACGTAAGGAAAAAAAAAAAACTACCCGGCACACCGAACATGTAGCTTAGTGTGTCGTTTCTGCGTTGCACGAAGCAAGACACATCTTTTCTTTGCTCCGGGTTACAGGATTATAGGTATATAGGGTGCGTCCCTCGATAACTTACGCGCCCTGCCGCGTAGGTTGAACTCTGCGAAACGTCCACTCGTGACGTCGACACATAAAGTGTGTCGTTGGAAGCGTCTCACGTTCGCCGGTGCGAGCGTATATATAGGATGAGAACGGTTTTCCTTGCAAGGAATCGCATCGCCGTACGTTATAACGGAGTCGCAACGTACGTGATCTAAATTAAGATACGATACAAGGGGAGCGTATACGCAACCGCGGATATAACGGAAACCGCCACATCCCGTCCCGTCGTCGTCCTGATCTGGTCGTGAAAAACGTCCCGCGCGATCCTTCATATATACGGTGCAGGATGTGAGGGTGTTGTGGACGGTCGAAACGGGTCGTGCAGTACAATGGGCTCACAGGAAGGGCACGTGGCGAGTTGGTTTATCTATATAATGTCCCTAGATATTTTTCTGTTATATCTAGGGACCTTCGGTTCACCTTAACTGGGCTTCAGCAATCTCTGGTACGTTCCTGAAAGGAACGTGTAGCCTACTCCTGGGCCTCTTGCGTTTACACTCTGTGACGGTTTATGATGTCCACGATGGTGAGGATACTTGTGGTTTATCTAATGCCCGTAGATATTTCGTTTGTGCACAAGCGGGATATCTAGGGACCTTAGGCTGATCTTAACTGGGCTTCAACAATCTCTGTTACGTTCCTGAAGAGAACATATAAACTGTAATCTTAGGCCTCTTGCATTCACAATCTTTACCGCTTTATGATGTCCACGATGGCGAGGATATTTGTCGTTTATCTAATGCCCCTAGATATTTAGTTTGCGCACTAGCGGAATATCTCGGTACGTTAGGTTGATCATAACTGGGCCTTAACAGTCCCTGTTACGTTCCTGAAGAGAACATATAACCTGTGCTCCTTGGCCTCTTGCATCCATACTCTGTCACAGTTTGTGATGTCCACATATATGCGTATACCACGGTTTATGATGCCCACGTATACGCAAGATTTCTCATATATGGCTCTATCATTTCTTGGGCAAGTATGGTAAGATACAGATACATGCTTTATATTGTCTATTGTACAAGCGGCCATATTAGGAAGTTGGTATGTAGAACTGCATATTGCACGGGTCCGTATAGCCATATTTGCCCAACTCGCGATAAGACTATATGTGACGATGTAAGGATGTAAGGAAGGAAGGAAGGAAATAGTAGAGAGGGAAAGGCAGGGAGGTTAACCAGTGTATGACAACCGGTATGCTACCCTGCACGAGGGGAAGGGGACAGGGGAGATTGAAAGGTGAAAGGAAAGAGGATGTAAGGATGTAAGAATTCTGAGATGTCACTGAGGTCCATCAATTTTTGGCAAGTATGGCCATATACGGACACATTTCATATATTGTCTAATCGTATCTATGAGTACATCGGAAATAGGCATATCGGACTAAAATGCCGCGTGCCCGACGTGGGCATATTTGCCCAATTCGCGATATGACCATATATGACGATATCATGCATGAAGAAGGACTGACTAAGAAGCTACAAGGTTTCTGTTTTAAGCATTTTTACCGACTTTGCAGCGTAAGCACTGCAAGTTTGCCACAGGAAGTAGATAGTGACCTCTCATTTTATTTATTATCCAGCTCGTTTCCTTTGCATTTTATGCGCGAATTCACTAACTTCTTTATTAAAGGCAGGTCGGATTTATTATTTTTGTTTTTGCGCTTTAGTAGTTGTCCTTGTAGTTCTTTTGTTTCTTTCTCATTACATTGCCTACATTCTCGATGTAATGTGCGGTATGGAATTCGTCTGTTATAATTAATTATTTCTCTCTGTCTTTCGACCTAATTGACTACGTAACAGTAAATTTATGCAGCTAAAAATATTTGGCAATCAAAATTAGCTTCTGTGCCGAAAAAAAAATGTATTAAATAAAAGCATTAATCTCTCGCTCTCTCTCCCTCTCGAGTTAATCGCTCACGTAACAGTAAGTGTAGGCAGCCAAATATATTTGGAAAACACAATGCGCTCCTGTGCTCAGAAAAATGTAATCAATTACATTTTTCTTAGCACAGGGGCGAGTTCTTATTGCCAAATTGCCCAAGTTCGAACGCTTAGTCACACCCGTGCCCCAAACTCAGGTGTTGCTCTGAATTTCGCGTAAAATCGCTTCCCTGTTCTTTGGGGTGCATGCGCTGGGCTGCGCTTTGCGACACACGCTTCGTTCGTAACGAAAACATTGTCATGGCAGGAGCGACCGCGGATTGACCACAGAACGCGCGCTGTCCCACCTATTCAGCCGATGTTTGCGCCGACATTCACGCTTCCGCATTCGTCTGAAAAGAAATAGAGGTGGAACGAAAAAGAAAAGAAAGAAAGAAAATGAATAGTAAGAAAGGAAAAGAAAAAGAGAGGAAACCGAAGTCGCACAAGAGGCGTTGTGGCCTGCGCTTCGGTACACACAGAGAACGCAGCCGACAAACACGCGTGCGCTCTCCGAGCCAACGATCAACCGCCAGCCACGAATGACTCCCTAATGATTCTCTAATGTCCTTTCTGCTTTGCTCCGCCGCTTTGATGCTCCTGCCTGGCACGTGGTGGCTGACACACCGCGCGCCGGCTCGGCGAATCGAAGGCGCTGAAAAAGCCCCGCCTTCACTGCGAGCGTCGTCTCCTCTGGAGGATATCCTACAAAAGTTGATAAGAAATGGCTGTTGCCTTATAGTGGCTGCACGAGCTGCGAGCTCGATACTTAAAATGGGCTGACGACCGATCTTTTAAGGAGTCTTTAACGCCTCAACGAAGAGCTTAGCATCGCTATACACTGTTTATGCATCCAGCTGTCGCTCCTGAAAAACCGGAGCGTATTTTGCATGAAAAACCAATTTTTCAATCTGAGAAGCCTGTGTGGAAAATAGTAGAGTCTGCTGCCCTCTGGCAGCGTTGAGAAGCGATTACGATGCCGATAGGCCTCCTCGTGAATTGAGAAAGCAGCCCATCGTTCTGCTTTCTTGGGAGGGAGTGGAGCTGTGACTAACCTGTTACATCCCACGTTCCGCCTGATACGTTCCGCCTGATACATTTTTACTTAGAAAGGTGGCGTCATCATTGGTCCTGCATAATCTTTAACGTTACAGTGCCCGCCCCCTCCCTATCCCCCCCCCCCCCCAAAAAAAAAAGAGAAAACGTTATGGAGAGGACACAAAAACAACGAGCTCCTCTTTTTCTCCAGTTACCTGGTCGTTTCTCCGATACAGAGCACCAAATAAAAACACGTTTTGACCTTCCCGACTACTATTTCAAATAAACGGTGAGGCCATAAATACAAGTGTCAGTTATTACATATGCATACCTGGATTCTCTCCGAGCGTATTTGAGCGGTGGACATTTTTGAAAGCCTGGGCGTTGGGGGAGGGGGCGCAAGCTGTGAGAGATCTCCTGCAAAGACTAAAGCGTCACGAGTATATAAAATGCAAAGCGTTTTTTGGGGGAACTTCGGCCGCTTTGACCGTATCTATCTATCTATCTATCTATCTATCTATCTATCTATCTATCTATCTATCTATCTATCTATCTATCTATCTATCTATCTATCTATCTATCTATCTATATGCGTCAAGAGTTATGACTATGGTGCTTCTGTAGCGTTAGTTGCACTAAAAGCTAAGCGCTCTTGTAGGAATGTAAGAAACAATACGTATGTGCTGCTATCGCTCGGCCTGCTTTTGTACAGCGTTTCTCTACCCCATAGAAATACTTACACAAAGGACTCTTGTGATATGTACATCACCGCATCGTAGTTTGCATTTCTCTTCACTGTGAGTGTCAACGTTACGTATGGTCATGAGCTACGTCACTGTCGCTACATTGCTGTCGACATGTATACGGTAAGCCCACCTTGCGAACGACTACTCACTTTTCACTAGGACGTTGGTTCCACGCTGTAACACTTGGCTGAGTGACAAGCAATTCGGTCTATAGTCAATTTACTCGCGTACTGCTTCGCGTGACACGGCGTCTGCCGGAATTTTTTGTGGTCGTGTGCACTTCCGGGAGCTATCATGCGCGCAGGGATTGCCATTTCTCGTTCTTCAGGCGCGCATTTCAAGTGTCAAAAAAGGCCAGTTGAAGTGGTGACATACATACATACATACATACATATATACATACATACATACATACATACATACATACATACATACATACATACATACATACATACATACATACATACATACATACATACATACGTACATACATACATACATACATACGTACATACATACATACATACTACACGCCTGCTGTGTCGTTTACAAAACTGAAGTAACTACAGCGCGCGAGACACAAGGACAATAGAAGAGGACACACACACACACACATCGCTCTTGTCCTTGTGTCTTGCGCGCTGTAGTTACTTCGGTTATGTTTCACCAACAACCCAAATCTACACACTTCATCGTTTACAAAGCTGTGCAGTAGGACTTCGTCCCCTTCGTAATCACCTCGCATCCTCTCCATCCTGTGTATGTGTGTGTGTTGTGTGTGTGTGTGTGTGTGTGTGTGTGATAGAGAGAGAAAGCGCAATGAAGGATTAGAAACAAGAATAGATGGCTGTTTCTGAGCAACACAGCGCGGAGGCGACCGTCAGGGACGCGCGGAACCCATGAATAGGAAAAACACACAACTGTTTGCGACGATGGATTGCGCGGATTCAAATAGGCGTGCGGGCTATGGATGAAGATGCGCGACGCATCTGTTTCCAACGACACACACACCCAAAAGTCGCCGGCACCCATTGTTTTCTTGCCTTTCTGTCTCTCTCTTTTTGTTATTTCTAACTCTGTACGTAACGGCTTCTGGCGAATACAAAGTGTCTGATATTGAAAGTCGGCCAGAATAATGGTTGCACGCGGCGGCGGTAGTGAAGTTGAAAAACGACTCGCGGATCGTCTTTTCTTTCTTCTCTTTTCTTTTTTTTTTTCAGAGCGCGGAAACGCCAAGAAGAAAGACAACGCAGCTTATAGATACGCCCATGGGTGTCGTGTGCTGAAAAAGAAACAAAGGCTTCGATGAAAAATCTAGGTCGATCCACATAAAGAGACAGGCCTATATGAAGCCGTCGCGTTAGCGAAACCTAGGTAAAGAGTCAGGAACCGTAATAAAAGAAATGCTGGGAGTGGGAATTCGATTTGAGGGCAATACGGTCAAACTCGATTATAACCGAGGCATGCACAGTCATTTGTGGTAACGGGAAACAGGTCCCCACGTGAAAGCCAGCCGCAATATATGAACGGCGGCACGGGGTAAGGTTTTAAGCTATCGCGGTGGAATCTCAATATTACAGCGGAATCTCGGTGATACAAGCTTCCAGGGAACCGGAAAAATAAAAGGTATCGGAAAATCGTATAAACCGAATGTGAATGTAAGTTTAAGAATTTTGAAGTTCTATTATCGTTCCTTTAATGTCGCCAATAGAACATTATAGAAAAAAAAAAACTTTGCAAGTATACAAGAATATTGGTGCGGTGCCAGTGACGCCTATGAATCCTCTCATTTTTTGGCAGTGCGGTATTCGGGATGAAGACAGTTTCCGTGCTTTTGGTCAAGTCCCTATATTAGGTTGTTGCACATGTGCTGCGTTGACGTGTCGCGGAAAAAAATTATAGAAAAAAAATGGAGGAAATGATGACCGCTTTACTACTTATTAGGTAGCGCAGGATATCCCTTACAAGCGCGCCGTATATGGCAATATGAGGCATTGCGCATACCGGCATATATGGGGCCCATCTCCGTATTTGGCCATATTCACCCAATTCGTGACAGAGATTTATGGCAATGCAAATCATATATGAACTGCCATATATGTCTGTGTCATGAATCGTATAAATATGTGATGGAGATATATTGTCACGTGGTAGTGACGCAGGCAGCACTCAAGGCGAAGCACGCAGGACTCAAGCGATGTCAGGTGAACTGTTTATATGGCAGTGTGAAACCTATATAAGAGTTGTCATATATGTGTCTATGTTGAATCGTGCAAATAAGGTCATACGCGGACACGTGCTATATGTGGCCCGACACTGCTCACTGCCTCATATTGTAGTATATGGCATATTTGTAAGGGACTCGCTCGAGTGACATCCGTGAAACAGTGGGGGAAGACTAGTTTTTTGATAATTGCTGTAGTTTTCCTTAAGAGCGAAGCTGTTTAAGCTTGGCCAAATTCCGGCCACCGAAAACTGGAAAGGCTTCGTGGGTGTGCGTGTCACGCGATTGTTCGGGGTGGTGGTTGCGAAATGGAAAGAGGCAGGATCAAGCGTTTGAGCAAACAGAACATCTATAAAGAGCAAACCCCAGAGCACACGGCACACAAAAGTACAAAATGTACAAAGACAAGTAGGGATTACTGAACAATCAGCTTACAAAACCTTATATTCTTTGGGCTCTCCTACTTATATATGTCCCTATCTCAAGTGGCCCATGGTCTCGCGACCGAAGGCGCTGGCCTAGAAACCGCAGACACAGTCAGCTGTTTCTCACTTGCCTTTCGTCCGCCTCAACCACGTTGGTTAAGACGTGGTGCTGCAATCGCCGATTAGGATGACTGCTACCATGACGGTTGTCGCCGTCATGGGAGCAGCCATCATTCCTTACAAAAATGCCATATGTGGCGATATCAGGAATTGGGTATATGTGGATATATATGGCACGTGCCCGTATTTGGCCGTATTTGCCCAAATCGTAATAGAAACATATGTAGCAATGAAAGACCAACACGAGGAATGCCATGTAAGACTCTGATACGTATTGGAAAAATACGGCCACGTGCCATATATAGCCAGATATGTGTATATGGCCATATATGCATACCTGGTTATATAGCCAGGTATGCATATGCCAGATATATAGGTATATAGCCAGATATGTGTATATGGCCATATATGAATACCTGGCTATATATATGGCACGTGTCCGTATTTGGCCGTATTTGCCCGATACGCACCAGAGTCTTACATGACATTCCTCGTGAGTGTCTTTCATTGCCACATATGTCTCCATCACGATTCGGGCAAATACGGCCACATATGGGCCCTGCCATGTATAGCCACATATTCCAATTCCCTGATATCGCCATATATGGCATTTTTGTAAGGGATAAGCTTATGCGCCACATGAAGTCGGAATGTGCCAAGCAGCTCTTAGCTTAGCATAGCCATTTACTCACACACGAGCACTATAGCGTAGCGAGAGGTTGGGAAAGAGAAGTGACGGGGAAGAGGACTGACGTGAATCTGAGGAGGAGGGATAGGAAGATGTGAGAAGGTAAACCATAACATAGCCAGGTACAGTGACGAGCAAAATTTTGGATACCATGGCACCAGCGAAAACTTTGAATTCTGGGTAGCACACCTCGAGAAGGCGGAATCGCACGAGTGCATTGCATTGGTCGAACAGGTGCACTTAGGGTGAACCACTTGAATGAAACCAGCATACTCGGAATGCAAATAAAAACAGCTATTTGGGACACCGATTCGTCTCCAAACCTTTGCTCGCGACAGTACAGCCTATTATAGCGAGGGGTGGGAAATAGAAATAGCAGTGAGGGTGATTAGAAGACAAAGGAGGATAGAGCGAAGTATATAAAGATATAAAGAAAGAAAGATGACAAAGAAGAAGGAGATGTAGGAAGTGATGAAGAAAAAAATATGAAAGGAAGAAGATGATGACGAAAGAAAGGTGAAAACTAAATTTGCGTTCGTATGTCGGTGACGTTCGCTAGCCAGCTCCTCTGCTTACTCAGATTTAACAGGCAAGGCACTGGCTTCATTTTTTTTACGCGTCAACACCGCGTTATGATTATGGCTGACGTCACGTAGCGGAGGGCTCCTGCGTAAGTTCGCCCACCTGGGGCTCTTTATCGTACGCCTAAATCTAAGCGCACGGGTGTTTTGTTATTTCGCCCCAATGACAATGCGGCCGCCACGACCGGGATTACACCCCGCTGTGTCAAGCTTAGGAAAAAAAGTAATTTGTTAAAAGTATATTTCGTCGTTCGACAAGCACAGCATGATAATAGAAAAGATAACATTGCAAGAAATTTTTGCTTTGGTAGAGGAAATGAAGCCCAATAAATTAACGGGAAGCGTGCGACAGATTTGCACTTGCCGAGTATTGCTTACTAAGAACTCTCTAAAGCGCCCTAGCTCTGCTCGCAAATGCTATATACGGTGAAACGCCTAATTAAGTGAGCAATTTGCTCAAATGAATCCGCGCTGTTCAGGCAAAGTAGGTGCGAAGGCTTCCTTCTTACATGTTTTCTTTCTCTCTCTCTCTATTGTTATTCAGTGGACTTCTCACGATCACCGTAGTACTCAAAATACTGCAAGAGTAGAAATCTGCGCGGATTGTCATTTCCTTTTATTAGTCAGTTAGCGAACTTTCATTTAAGCCCCGTTAGTTAACGTAGTGAGGCCGCAGGCAATATAATGAAACTTTCCGGTACGTGCCCCCTGAAAGGACATTAGCTAAGTGGTATGCTCACGAAAGGTCTGTGATATGCCATCACATTTTATACGTAGGCTTGTTGGTGCGTTATGTTAAAAAGAATGGTGCTGCACTCTAAGCCTCAAGGGAGCGAAGTCGAAGCAACTGCCGCAGTTAGTCTCCGCGACAGGCAGTTTGTCCGGGAAAAGACTAACTGCAAGGCTTTGGTGCCGTGTGAAAAACAGAGAAAGAAACAGTCGCACAGCGAGGAGCATAGCTTACTTCTATGGAAAATTCCGCCGGATGCAGCCAGCCCCAGTGTCACGGTTTGAGCGAGGACATAGTGGAGGACACATCAACAACAGGTGCCGATATCCAACTTGGGAGTTAGTGTTTTGCGTTGTTGCGTCCTTTTCTCTGTCGTCGTTTGAACCGGCGCTATTTTTCTTTAGATGCGAAAAACATGGGAAGGTTGATTACCTCAGAGCCAGCTATCCCACCATCATTAAATCGATATGACGAAAGAAGCAGACGAAAAAGAAGAAAGAAAAAAAGTGAAAGCATAAGAAAAGAAGACTCCATCACCGGATCACTGGGTCAAAAAAGTCTCTGTGAGCGCGATTTTCTTCGAATGCAAAATGTACTGACTTGGCAGCTATTGATTACAACTGACCATATACGAGGGTTAAGTGTAGAACAACTTGAGTGCAACAGCAACAACAACGACACTAACAAAGACGGCGACGACGACGACGACGATGACGACTACATCAAGACCAACAACGACAATATAATAACAACGACGTAATAATGTTGACGTATAAGGCGTTAGAGCAGATCGCAAAACGATTGTAATTTTCTGGCCCGCGAAATTTCAACGGAAAGAGAAAGGAAGAAGAAAAAAAAATTACAATTTCTAAAGACGAAGCTACAAATTTCTGTGGGATGGTTTCGAGCGAATGAGGTGATCCAAGTCATCGCAAACATCCTTTCGCGAAGCGTTTTGTCATCGCGCCAAAGTGCAAGCAAGGTATAGCGTAAGCTGAGTGCACTACTATTTATTTATTTATTTATTTATTTATTTATTTATTTATTTATTTGTTTATTTATTTATTTATTTATACGGTTAAAGATAACTCTAGGGGACACGGCTAAAGGCAGACATTGTTAGACTGGGCCGTACTTTTGAGTAATTGTCTCTCGTCTTTCTTGCGTCTGTTGGTTGTCTAGTTATTGCGCTTCCTAAGAAGGTGGGCTGTACTACCCGCGCAGCAGCACCAGCACTATAACGGCATTAACGAGGCATTTAAAAGTGCATACGGAAATCCACCAATAAACTTATTCTAGATGGAGTGAGTGAAGCATTCAAGAAAAACGTTAAAAACAACGAAAACACCCCTATAGAGTTCGCTAAGTGCTTGGAATACACAGGCAGAACAGGTACAAAATAAAGTACATAGTTGACGAAAAATTCAAGAGAACCATTCCACTTTGTGAAAGTGGATGGCCAGCGAATCTGTCGTAATACGTGACCAGAATGTGACGTAGCCTTGATGGATTGAGCGAAGTACTGCACGAAATCATTGGAAGCCACACAGCTAAGTCTATTGCCCCCTTGGCTCACTTAGTGAACTTTTCAATCCTTTTAATTAGCATTCGTTTCGCTCAATTCTTATTTGCTTCACATCAACTCACCGTTACTTCGCTTGCTGCACATTTGGTCCACCTAAATTCTGAATTGGTTCACCATAGTCAGATTTTATTTTCGGTGTAGTGAACAAGGATCGTGGACAATAATATGGTTCCCTATAATTTAGGTATGAGAAACTGCTCTACGGCCTGCACAGCCCCCGAGATAGGCCCACATATAAGCTAATCATATACACAGCCATATACATAACACACATACACACAGCTATATGCATATCATACGCAACATAACACATCTCACATATCCCGGCCGCGGCGGCTGCATTCCGATGGAGGCGAAATGTTGAGGCCCATGTGCTGTGCGATGTCAGTGCACGTTAAAGAACCCCAGGTGGTCGAAATTTCCGGAGCCCTCTACTACGGTGTCTCTCATAAACAGAATTGGTTTTGGGACGTTAAACCCCACAAAACAGCAACAACACATCTCACATACACAGCTATACACATAACACATTTGTAACTAGATACCACAGCCGTGCCACTGAGAGACGCTACCTGTGCCATCGCAATGTTTGCCGGCAAATGCACGTGGATAAAGTCACAGGCGAATCGTGTACTCATACACTGTCTGACTTCACTTCCTCCAGGATCGGCCCACATTTCCTGTCGACGCAAGCGGTTCTGGTCATAACCTAGCTATGGACATGATTTGTGGGGTTTAACGTCCCAAAACCAGCTCTGATTATGAGAGACGCCGTAGTGGAGGTCTCCGGAAATTTCGACCACCTGGGGCTCTTTAACGTGCACTGACATCGCACAGCACACGGGCCTCGACATTTCGCCTCCATCGAAATGCAGCCGCCGCAGCCGGGATTCGATCCCGCGACCTTCGGATCTGCAGCTGAGTGCCATAACCACTAGACCACCGTGGCGGGGCCTAGCTATAGACAGCTTTCGCTGTAACAAGGTTAGGCAGCCGAAGTCAACCTTCTATCATAGTAAATGCTAAGCCATTGCAGCACAAGCCAAGATGGTACAACAAAACTCCCTTTTGGGTGTAAAAGCTTTGATTATTGATCGGGTTGTACGTGTCCAAATGAGCTATGACTATGAGACACGCCCTCTAGCGGGGGTCTCTGGAGTAACTTTGATCATCCGGAGTTCTTTAACGTTCAGCTAAATCTAAGCCCACGAGTGTTCACTCCATGTTGGCCCCATCGGAATGCGGCGCCCATGACCTGGATTCGATAGGGGCGGCGGAAAAAAAAACTATTAATACTAGGGTGCAATAGTTCTTTAAGGGTGCACGTTTGTTTTAGGAAGCAGCCATGACAGTTCATGTCTGTTCCTTTTTTCTTCAGAAACTGCGTCAGTTAAAGAAATATAGTAAGGACGTTATACCGTTGGATTGCAAAAGACGCTCGGCAGCCGCCGGCTTTGGAAGCCGGCTCTAATCCGACGCTTCGGCGGCCTAAATCCCCGGTACCGGGCGATCCGAGCCCGGCACTACGCGTAAATTAGCTAGCATTCGAGATTATAGGCCAAGTTTCTGGCGCGGCGTTTTCGGGGGAATTAGAACGCGCGGAGTGTGTATAGTTCTTGATCAGTTTGAGGCAAGAGCTTGACCCAGTTTGCGCGTGGCTTCAGAGACTGACGTTCTGCGTGGCTTTTAATGTGATTTTATATGATGTTTCGATTATTTAGTTCAATGTGTGTGAATGGTAACAAATAAATGTTATGGCGGCGTGGCGGAAAGCACACTACTAAATATTGGTATAGTACTATAGTACTAGATGTACTGGAAAGCACGGAAGTAGACATTTTTCTTAAAGGCACAAAAATATGGCTGATACCTCTCTCATAGGAATCGCTATAACAAGAAAGTGAAGCCTGTCTTCGCGAAGGTGTGGAATGCATAAGCGGCAATCTGGTGAATCGAGGGTCGGAACATGGGTTGGGTACTTTGGACATATGAACACGTTACGTGTAGACATCAGCAGCACCTCGACGCGGCACAAGGACCTTCGACAGTTGTACACAAGGGAAAGTTCTCGAACGACTCGCATTGCTCCGGGGACACGGAAAGGCACGCGCCATAGCCCTGCGCGAACCTGCCATAAACAGGGAGCGTCCGCAAACGGTGACACCTTTTACAATAGAAACTGATCGGGTTGTCAGCGGATCGTTTTGTGAACACGCAACCCACTTGCAGCGAAAGGCGCATCGTTGGCTTGTCGATGGCCGCCTTTACGTTTCTGGAGCGGTCCGCGTCGCATAGTGCGAACGAAGTACATAGTGCGAACGAAGATGTATTTTATTCAATGCTATAATCCCGTGTTGCAACCTGAACGAAGATGTATTTATGTGCGAACAAAATTGTATTATGTGTGTGAACAAAGATGTATTTCAGTTATTGATGTATGTACAAAGTTGTATTATGTGAGCGAACGAAGATGTACGTCGTTTATTGATGTAACCCCCCGCTATAACGCCTTCGGGCGCTGCGGGGTATCTCATGAATAAAGAATAAAGAATAAAGAACACACCTGGCCGCAGAAGAGTAATTTGGTA
Source organism: Hyalomma asiaticum (assembly GCA_013339685.2). Classification (NCBI taxonomy): domain Eukaryota; kingdom Metazoa; phylum Arthropoda; class Arachnida; order Ixodida; family Ixodidae; genus Hyalomma; species Hyalomma asiaticum. The sequence goes on along the minus strand of CM023490.1, from coordinate 27,913,968 downwards.
GCGGCCGTGGTTGTACTTTGCCCCAGGCAAGCACCGTCTGTTATGGTCTATAGTGGGAATGACCTAACTCGCACATGCCCCTGCATTTAATGAATCCATTGGCGTATCACGCCACAGAGCAGTTTTTCGTCTCTCTTCGTATGACTGAAGTAGTAACGCCACTAGAATTCGCTAGTTGTCGCAAGCACAACACTTCGATAAGTACTGCTAGCTGAACGAGTGGGAGAGAACATAACGTATTCAAGTTGCGGGGCAGACGGGAGCTTTAGGTCAAACATCAGCAAGTTCACAGAGGTAAAAGAATATGTCTCGTGGAAAAAACACCCGCATCTTATGGGGCATTCTTTTTTTTTCCACGCCTGATTGAACATCACTAGGTCAAGGAGAAAACTCCAGCCGCAGACCCACTTCATGAAAGCCGTCCGAAGAGCGAAGCTGTTAATCGCGACGTAAGTGCCAGGGGTGTCGAGTTGTCCATGTGACGGCCTATCACTTATGTTAGCCTCACATTCTTATCCTTCCTAAACGTTGTCTTTTATCGATTGGCGGTGTCTCGACACTGCGATATTCGTCATTATCTACTGACCCTACCTGACCATTCACCATGCGTTTTCTTTCTTTCTTTGTATTTCCCATTACGCAAGTGAAGCTGCGGTCGCCGGGATCGAACCCGAAACTTCAAACTAAACATTTTTTATACGCTTTCCCGCACATAAGACTTCAAAACAGCCTAAGGGCAAAATGGCTCTTCTTTTACCTCTTGCTTTACTAAGCCACCGACGACGACACGGGGTCGACCAGTAAGAGCTTAATCGTCAGAATAATTTCTGTCAAGTGCAGCGTTTTGGACCGCAAAATTATAACTGACGATGAACGGCGATGCAGCGCATCACCGTCAATGGCGTTCTTTCCGCGGTGGCGGCGGCACGCGAACCTCCTCTGTCTTAACAGCGAAGCTGGCTTCGCGTAATTTTTCGTGTCACGAAATATGACCTTGAAATGACCTTGCTACAAAGCGTCGCTACATCTACTGCCATAACCTTGCGTGGCCTCGACATCATGCCGCATCACGTAACATGACGTCATAACGACACGTGGCCGGAAGAAGATCATGAGCAAGTAGTAGACATAGAAGATGATGATGATAAAGATTGAGAAGAAGAAGATGAGGATGAAGACCCGGACTAGCCAAGTGCCTATCATCTTCGCTGCTTCGCTATAGCCCTGCGCTAAATATTTTTCTGTACTTTAAAACGGACTGTAGACGGACTCGGAAATATATAGCGCATGGTACGATGCGAGATCTCGCCGGCGGCTTGCTGCACGCTTTTACCAGATCGAAGTGACCTTGGTCTTTAAGTGAAAAAAGGCATATAAGAAAACAGTGTTGGTATTCGTTATAAACGCAGGCAGAGGAGAACACGCAGTAAGGAAGAAAGTAAAAGAAAAAAAAGAACAACGCGAGGTGTTGGAAGACGGAAGTGAATGGTAAAGTAAACAGGGGGTTCCAGCGGATCTGGCCGAGTTGACGCATGCGCACCAGAGTTCGCACAAATGCGTGCAAGGACACGCGGGCATAGATGGAACATGGATAAAGAGAGATAGAGAAAAAAACCGAACGATCAAACAGGCGCACCCGCGGGCGATCGCAGGCGCACACATAAACGAGAATACGGCCACACCGGTTCGTGAATGCTTACGCAGGGACAGTAACACAGCACGAGCACAAAAGTACACACGCACACAGCACACGCCCCCCACCCCCCTAGTAGATTCGCACGGACATAGGAAGCATGTGCTTGCACACACACACACACACACACACACACACACACACACACACACACACACACACACACACACACACACACACACACGGGAAAAAAATGTAACTTGCAGAAAAACGTAGAGACGCTATCCAAGGGACACCGAAGAAAGCAAAACACATCCACCCAGGGAGGCACTTGTGTAGGGAAAAAACAATTGCATCAACATTTGCGCAAACTTGCCCGGAGGGATGGATACGCACGTAGGCCTCTTTGTACACAAACACAAGAGGGATATGCGCGCATACTGAAGCGTACACACGCACGTACGAACGCGCGAACGCATAAGCGCAACGCGAAAACAGAGAACGTGTTGGAAAAGGCGCGTATAGGCAAGCTGCAGAGGAAACTCGCTCGGACTCCTGGCGGAAGTAGGACGAACTAGAAAACGAAACCGGAACAAAGACGTTGACGGGCTAAGCAAAAGTGTGTATGTGTGAGCGAGATAGAAAAAGAGAGGGGGGGGAGGGGGTAAGAAACCAAGCAGAAGCACAGCAATAGAACGATGCAAGGGCCATCTGCATCGCTCCCTTTTTCTCGTCGCTATCATCCATCTTCCAGTTTGGACCGTTTCGAGACACAAAGGAGCACAACTCGGAGTTCCGTCACGTACATATATATATATATATATATATATATATATATATATATATATATATATATATATATATATATATATATATATATATGCGGGTTTCTGCGAGAGCATATGTCTGGTGGGCTACACCCAACCACTCCATTGCAACCCGCCTTATGCGACCTCAGGCGTAAATAACAGTGCGCGGCGGCACCACCACGAGTTTTCGCACTTTGCATTTGAAGCAAACGAGCTCGTAGGAATAACTCGCAGAAGTGTGACGAAAATGTATTATGCTTTTCTTTTTTCGCCGCGTTGCTCTTGTTCGCGATTCAGTGTCGGAAGAAATGTTGAAGGGAGCTCGAAGTCGAGCCTACAGTACGGGGAGAGTTAACTCCGTTTCGCGTTATTCTTGGTAATAAGAAAATAGCTCATAGAAGAAACCAATTAGATAGTAGTGTTTGTTTGGTGCTTACCTGTGGTCTTAACACCGTCTATGTGCGGTGTTGCTTTACGGCCTTGTAGAATTGACTGCAACTAGCCTCTATAGGTCGTTACAAGGCATGACGGACGATATTTCTTTCATAGAAGTATATTTCGGCGCTCTGAGCTCTTTCGTTGTACGCACACTCTTCCATCTGCTAAGACAATTCTTTATAGAAGAGGATGAGGAGGTGGAGGAAGGAAAAGAGAAGAGACGGCGAGGTTATAGCCATTGCTGAGACCGGCTGGCTACCCCGTGCAAATGGGGTAAGGGAAATAAAAGTTAATATAAATGAGACACAACAAAACTGTGTATTACTTATGGAGCAATACGTAGCATGAGCATGCTAGTTTGTCTGACGGAATTCTCAGTTGGCTGGTGGCCCCGCCACGGCGGTCTAGTGGCTATGGTACTCCTCTGCTGATCCGAGGGTCGCGGGATGGAATCCCGGCTGCGGAGGCTGCATTTCGATGGAGGCGAAATGTTGAGTCCCCGTGTGCTGTGCGATGTCAGTGCACGTTAAAGAACCCCAGGTGGTGAAAATTTCCGGAGACCTCCACTACGGCGTCTCTCATAATCAGAGCTGGTTTTGGGAAGGTAAACCTCACAAATCAATCAATCAGAAGGTGCAGAACTTTTCATACGGCTTCGAAAGAAGCATTGCTGCCTCCTAGATTGAATACCTTAGAACCCAGCTTTCCGCAGTCTCGTATCGTGTACGGCCGACCAAAGATTCCGTCCCCTTGGGTTAAATCGGTCAGTGTTCGCGCTAGTACAGGGTCGCTTGACGCTTCCTTCCTGACGGGCAAGATTCACTCCTCTTTAAACGGAGGGGGAAGCTATTTCGCTTTTCCACGCGCTTGTGTGATTCACTCGCGCCGCAACAGTTCTCCAATGTTGACATTGAAGAATCCATTACATTCTGTCGCCGGAGGGCGCGTCCTTGCTTACATGCGCTGCTCGGTTCCTTTTATATGGGGCCTTGTTTACGCTCCAGTTGCAAGGCCTTCGCTCGAGGGATCGGTTAGAGTTTGGTTGAGGATTGAACTAGCCATTGGCTGTCGCATCCAACAAGGAGAGAACTTAGAAGAAGCGCCCTACGGTAATCGCCACATCAGTGGCAATTTTTTTTTTCTCTTTGGTGTCAGGAACACCCTACATCCAGCCCTTGTTGCACTATTAACCTTGTAGATAGAGTTGGGCATGCCTGGCTTCTGTGTGGAGACCACAGAGCCGAAATAGCCAAAAAACAAAGAAAGGGAAACTACAATCCGTACGAGAACAAGGTAACACGAACGAAAGACCAATCAAAGAGTGCTAAAACACGTCTTGAGCAAGCTTTATTACCATCACGACCCACTAACGCGTGCAAATTCGAATATATCCACAAAAACGGGGCGCGAAATGACGAGGTCACCCTAGCGCCGTGCGTTTATCGATGGGAGACGGTTAAGGACGAACCCGCGAAAAGAGAGCGATAAGATTATACGAAAGGATTATAAAGAGAAACGTCTCAAAAACGTCTCGTTAAGCCGAAGGTGAAGCGGCTATTGTAATACGACACTCTCGGGACCCATCGCGAAGTAAGCAGACCACGAAACTATGTTACTAGCCTCGGCTCAGCTCCGCTGTCTCCTTTTATTATTATTATTATTTTTATTTTCGTTAATTTGAGAAGGGCGGCCAATTCAAGCGAAGGTTCTGGCCGTTGTTCGGAGAGGTGCCGTTGGGCATCCGTTATTGCAACGCGCTCTCTTGACGTACATAGGTGTGGCCCGGACGTGCGATACACGGCGCCGCTGGCGGCCACAGGCTCCTCTGTGGTGTATCGCATACGTAGCGTATAGAAGAGTTTAACAGGCGACCACGGTTCGGTACGTAGAGAAGAGTCAGCGGAAACGTGAGAGACCACTTCCGGTCGCTTTCCTTCCTGCTTTCTTCCGTTCTTTCTTTTCAAACCCAGATACAAAGCTCAGAAGGAGATAAGGAAGAAAAAAGAAACACAGATGCGACAAAACTAGAGATTAAGGTGCTTGGATGCTTTCCGAGAATGTTTGTCGGTAACAGCTCTGCACACTGCGTGTTATAGGTGTAGGAAGGCGTTTTCCACGGCGGCGCCGTTGCCAGCGTTCTGTACAACAACCATAGCGTTTCTTTCGGCGAGCACGCACGCACACTTCCGGAGAGAAAGGCACTTCCGCTCTGGACCGGAGCGACTTCCTTCCGGTTGGCGTGGGCCTGTAGGGTTGACGCGACGAACGTCGTATCGAGTACCGTCAGACACGGTGCGGCGACGGTCGAGAGTTCGACCGAGCGGAGACGACACCCCCCCCTTCTCTTCCTCTCATCTCTGCTTCCTTCCAGGTCTTCGTCGTTAACCCTATCCGGGCGAAGCTTCGGGAATTAGAACTGCGGCCTCGTGGTTTGTGAGCAACAGTAGTGTACTGGTGCTTCTTTCTACGGTGCTTAGTCCGGGTCCGGCTTGTGAGGATGTCTCGTTTCGCGGTAGGAGTTATAGGCTTCGCTTTCAGAGGTTTTTGTTTTTATCGAGGCGAGATTAAAGAGAAGCACTGACTGTACGTGTTTCGGCAGCTAGTGTCAAACTGCGGATTACCGAAGAAAAGACAGGCACGAACACTACTAACCGAACAAAAGGGGTTTCGACAAATCCCTAACTGAAGTTGAAAGTCCGTGTAAATAGGAAGTAAAATACGGAGAAGAAGTGTAAGGTACGCCTCTCTGGGTAATAACACTAAGGTACGCTAGAAACTGCGCCGCGTTCTTCTCTGTATATTTTGTTGTTTTGTATCTGACGTACAATATTTTTTAACGAACGTGAAAGGTGAGTTCGTCGGAGAGCTGCCTGCCTGCTGTCTATGAAACAAGGGTGTGTGAGCCATACATCAAAACCTCTTGCAAGGTATCGGAGCATGCTAAATATAATTGTACCGCGACGTCCAACTTCTACGAAGCGGCTACGTGAATTTCGTGCCAAGAAGTGACTATGTTATGGCGACGTGTTACACCGTGCTCGCTAGGTTCTTGCGACCTCATCGGCTATCACGCTCTTAGGGAGATGCCTGGTAAATGATCACGACAGTAATTGCTGGTGTTTTGCATGCCGAAACCGTGATATGGTTACGAGGCATACCGTATGGACGGCTTCGGAAATTTCGATCGCCTGCGAGTCTTTAACGTGCACTAATATAACGCACAGTACAAGGGCCTCTAGCATTTGTGCCTCCGTCGTAAATGCGACCGCTGCGGCCGGGATCGAAACCGCGTAAGTCTAAGGAATAACCCGTGCTACTCTTGGTTCATATTCGATGAACATCGTTATCGGGTGTTGCTGTATTAATATTACAAAGGACAGGAAAAATTTCCCGTATACGATTTGAGTGTCGTTGTCTTCGATGACGGAACTCGGAGGCAAACTTTGCTTTCCTATACGCCATATCTTATAAGCGCAGTATGCCTCTTATACCTTGTATTCATTTTTCTCGTATATGCGAAACAGGGTCACTTCCTTAAAACTTCCTTAAAGGGACATTAAAGTGGAAACTTCAAGTGGTTTAGAATGATAACTTATATTTCGAGAATTGAAATTTCATTGATTTCAACATGTTATGTTGAACATTAGAAAATAAAATGAATGTCAAGGTCTTAGTTTTGAATTTCGCGCCGGGATTTCACAACCTAATGATGTCAAAAAGCCTATTTCGCTTTTTTTTTTGGTATTCTCGTCAAATTCACTCCATTGAGCATTCTGAAATTTCCCATGTGATGTCTTCGGTCCATGCAGGGTGGACAGTACAAATACGAGAGTAATACTAAGAAACAGCAATGTGCAACAAAAATACAGACCAGGAAAGGTTTACATCACAGAATAATCACTTATTTTGGTAAGGCAGTTACATTCATTCATTGTTATCGGGAAATAAGGAAGCTTTGCGAGCAAAGTATGAGGTGAGAGCGTTTTCACTGTGGTGTCGGCTGGGCCTGCTACTTAAGGATGATAGGTATGTCGATGCATCTAGGGCAAGTTTGTATTTCTAGGGTTGGGAAAGAAACTGTAATCTAAACGTTTGCCTTCCTTCCTGTAATAAGGGAATTCCATTTGCTAGGCACCAATACCCAGGCGCTTCTTCGCACTTCAAGGATAGGTGCCGTCAGTCTTTTGAATGCTTCGTTCAAACGTGCCAAACAGGTGGCGTTTAAAAGGAAGCGCGTCGATACAAACGCCTCTTGTCGTTTTCCTCAGACAATCGCAAGCCACTCTGCATATACCGTGAACGGCGATGTTCCGAGATGTGCCCTTGACGCCAGCGGTGATTGCGGCAAGAGCTCTGGGAACTATTACCTTTTCCATTTACTCGTCCACCGCAATCATTTGCTACGAACGTGCGTATGCCCCTTTCCTTTTTATTATATTTATTTATTGATCTCACGTCGCGGAAGCACCGTCCACTTACCAGGTCAGAGACGTCGGGGCCTCGAGCATTTTGTAAGTTACAGACCCGCAGGGCGCGGGTTCAGATGAAGCACAGTATACATTAGGACATGCTTTATTGAGCCCCTCCACGGTGGTCTATAGTGGTTTTGCCATTCGGCTGCTGATCCAAAGGTTGCAGGATGGAATCCCGGCCGCGGCGACTTCGTTTCGATGGAGAAGTGTAGAGACCCGCGTACTATGCGATGTCGGTGCACGTTAAAAGAACCCAAGTGGTCGAAATTTTCGGAGCCTTCCACTGCGGTGTCTCTCATAATGATATCTGGTTTCGGGACGTAAAACCCCAGAAATTATCACTACCTTATTGGAAAATCTAGGCTCCGAATTCGCGGTTCCGTTCTTGAAGGGTCCTTGTAAATAGGTCGTCGTCTTCTTTTTATTGTACATTTCTGCGTCTACAACCCAGCACTCCACCAAGGTACGGCGGGGATAATAAGAAGGAGAGTATGGAAGAGTTTCCACAAGATATCGATTACTTCAGTGTCGTTGGTGGAATATGTACGGCAGCCTTAAGGTAAAACGTATGGTCCGGAAATTTTATCATCCATAACTAGCTCCCCAAAAATCTTGAACACGGCGTATAGTTGGCGACAAGCTCAACAGCGAAGGTTCGTGAGGTGTGGCAAAATGGCGGCGTGTTAGCGTCTGCATCTCCACGTTTTCCTGGTGGTTATTGCTCCACGCTGATGCAGCAGAATCTGCAAGGCCATGCTTTCACATAACGCAATGTTAGTGTGTATGCAGTGGAATTTTGTTCCCCTTTACGGATAACCTTGGGTACGCCAATGTTGTTCAGTGCGCGGGAAATGGCTTGTGACAAAATGTTGGACGCTATACCATTGACGTGCACCTTCTCTTGGGAGTACATTATTCCTATGTGAATACATTCCCCAAGAAGGACGCTTTTCCTTCAATAATTTTTAAAGGGACCTGATAGGGTCGAGTCTGGCCAGTTCGCGGGAAATTCGTCCCGCTACAGGATCAATCGCTCATCAAACCGCTATACGCTCAGTAGGCATCGGACGCGCTATCCGAAGGTCGTGGGTTCGCGGGGGCAGGTGTGTTTGTTTTGTGTCCGCTTTGATTCTTTCCCATTTATGCCGTAATTACCACGCTACAGCTAAGGAAACTGCAAATATTTCCCCTATGCCGTCGTCGACCTCATTGTCCGTTGGATTCATTATGCGGTGTCTAACAAAGGAACGAGCCCTTGATCAATTCCCCTATTTCCTATTCACCGTTCTCCTTATTTGTCACCGTTCAAATAGATGAACGAAAATTATTTGCCCTTTCCCTGACCTTCTTCCCCCACTTTTCATTGTTCCGATGCACTGATCCGCCACGTAATTGAACCTCTTATCGGTGTATACAGCTCGTCGGTTTTTAGTTTTCATCAGTCTGTTCTGTTCTATCTTCAGCGCTGTCGAGAAGTTGAGGCCTTTCACCTCGGCTACTCCATTTCTGTACGTTTCGCAGCAAAAAAATTATAAGAAGTTACACGAAAATAAAGACATGTAAGGACTGTAAGGGCTAACTGACACACAAGAAAAGAAATATAAGTATGACAGTGGTCAGTTCACTGTCCAGTGTCCATATTGGATTAAAAAGTTCACGTATACTCAATTCTGTCCATAGTGCACTAACACTATACATCGATTCACGTACACCGCTGTCCTTACCCGCTTTTCACAGACACTTTATATCCATGGTCACCGATAATTCTTCCAAGATGAAGAATTGTCCGTGTTCCCGGTTAGGTCCACGTTATGACCACAGACCACCGGCTAAGGCGCAAGTATGTCGCTTCACAGGCTGTGAACACACCACTGTTCGTCAGTCCAGTTCAGTTTCCACTAAGAAGTCCTTTCATCAGTCCTTTGGGGACATTCAAATCGTAGCAAGTGAAACGCGCCTACGCCCCTTACGTGCTTGTTTCACCTGTTGCAGTTCCTGAGGCAGTTTGCGATGCTGTTACTTCAACGTTGTTTAATGGAAAGATCAGAGTGCAGCGAATGTTAAGTCGATTGCTGCAACGGCTAGCCGCCGAAGGGTATGTCGCACTGTTTGAAGCGAATCTTGGCGCGTGATACAGAAGAAAATTATCTGGTCACTTGGGCAATCGCCCTTCATTTTATCGGGTACCACCATTAACTTCGACGAGACAGAACGCCGATTGATTTCTGAGGTTTTACGTCACAAGACCGCGATACGATTATGAAAGACACCGCATTTGAGGGAACCGGAAAGTTTTGAGCGCGTGCGGTTTTTTTATGACATGCACTGACATCCCGCAGGACACAGATCCCAACATTTCGCCTCCATGGAAATGCAGCCGCTGTGGCCGGGATTCGATCCAGCGACGTTCGGATCAGAGGCCGAGTGGCACAGCTGGCGGGGCTGATTGAACCGGAGGCCCCTTAGTCTTGCAAATGTGTGGATGGCATCACTTTAATTGAAAAGACGGGAATCAATAGCACTAAAAGGACCTCTAGAAGCGAGCGTTATTATTATAAATTATTGAGGGAGATTTGTATGATCCCGGCCGCGGCGGCTGCATTTCGACGGAGGCTAAATGTTGAGGCCCGTGTGCTCTGCGATGTCAGTGCACGTTGAAGAACCCCAGGTGGTCGAAATTTCTGGAGACGTCCACTACGGCGTCTCTCATAATCACAGCTGGTTTTGGGACGTTAAACCCCACAAATCAATCAATCAGATTTGTATGAAAGCAAATAAACGTGTCACACAAGGCACTGGACGCTGTCACACCTGCAAAACCATTCCTGAGCTTCCTCGTGCACAACGTGTGCTTAGTGATGTTCATGTTTAGTTATATTTGTGACGTATACAAGAAACGTGATTCCCGTGTATATGCACCAGTTACAGAAATTACTGATAAATTATGTGGAGTTTCACATATTGTAGAACAGCCTTCAATAACACGATCTAGCTACAGTGTCGTGCGATTTCTTTCGAAAAAAGAAAGACCTATAGAGAACAAAAGACCGCAGAAAATGTCGTAACGAAAACTAATAAATACTGATACACTTCGTAGACCACTGCCGATGTCACTTGCTTAAGGTGATTGTTATGGTAATTCCAAGAATTTAAATGTTCATCTTAATTTTTTTTCTGGAGGGAAGATTTAGGTTGACTTGTATATGTATTACGCTTTTATCGTTTTCTTTGGCAACGCTGAAATGTACCAGTTGAGTGATCATTGAGTCAAAGTATTCCCGAACTACTACTACTACTACTACTACTACTACTACTACTACTACTACTACTACTAAACTAGAAGTACTAGTGGTAACAGTAGTAGTAGTATCAGTAGTAGTAATAGTAGTAGTAGTAGTAGTAGTAGTAGTGGTGGTTGTTCGTTTTCAACGATCTCATCATCAATACAACTGCTACTAGTATCACCACCGCCACAACTATTGCTTCTCTCACTACTATGCTACTGCAAATAATAATAATAATAATAATAATAATAATAATAATAATAATAATAATAATAATAATAATAATAAACATTGTAACTTCATAGTACTCCAAGTCATGCAGTTCCTGCCTCTTGTTTCTTTTCACTCGGTCTTCCCGAGCGACCGTGCAAGGTGACGTCAGCATTGCCCCCGACGCGTGCAATCGCGTGCGGGGATCTGTCGCGAGTCTGTTGTTTACAGCTCACACGCTTCGGGGCCGCCGACAGGCCAAAAGCCGGGACGTGGGTGACGCGAAGGTTTCAGCCGTTCCGTGGATGGCCGGCAATGAGTGTACGGGCGAGGTATATATCAGTGAGCTAGCCGGGAGTGGGAAATGCGGCACTCAACGTCAGGCGACCCGATCTCTCGCTTACAATCTCGAATATGTATATATACACATATGTACGTGGAAAGCTGCCAACTCTCGTTAAGGATATGCCGTTTTGCCCTCCTGCCTCCCCTCGCCCTTTTCTTTTTTAATTTTCTTCAATAGCGGCCGAACTCTGCGGACAGAAAAACAACACCCCGCTGCTTCATTGAAGGTCCCCGGTGGTTTGAAGTCAACAGAATTGGTAAATGGATTCGACTGTTGAAGACTTCGCGATTACATTAGGCCGCTTTTACTCTTCTTTGCGGAATACCACGACGGCTGTTTAAGCAATACCGTCGCGGTGTCTCGTACCATCGTCTGATAGTGGCGTGATCAAGTAAAGAAATACATAGAAATATTCCGTGGTTTTATTTTAAGAAATGGAGGATAGACTTTAGTCCTTGCCGGCGTGTTTCTGGAGGCTGCTGCCCCAGCCGACACGATCTTGCTGTCTGAACTCTGTAGCTATAGCTGATATAAATGCTACAACTGCTATAACCATATAACCGCTATATTGTTGTTGTTTTTCAAAACGCTTGTGTTTTATCTGAAACCGGCACCTTGTATATTTCGAATTCTGGAAGAGCGTCGGTTCGAGTTCCGTGTGTATCTATATACCGTACTGTCCTGCTTGTATTTCAGTATCACATTCCTTTTCTCCTTTTCCTCCTCTCCCTCCTCCTCAGTATCACCTTCAATCGCACGTGCCACGTACCCCCGCATCGTAGGGCCAGTTTTGCGGAGTATGCGTCACGCGCAGCTTTATTATCGTTAACGGTGACGTTAAAGGCAAGCGTGTCAAATCGTTTTTTAGATGCGAAGCAGCTTATGGTCGGGGGGGGAGGGGGGCTATGTCACTCCCTCCCTCCCTCCACCCGCCGTGCGGCGTCTACACCCGCACTGCGCATGCACATCTTCCTCCCCCTCCTCTCCTTGTCTCATTTCCTCTCCTCTCGGCATTCCTACTCTCCTCTCCGAACGGCGCGCGTTGACTATGGAAACGCTCTTTCTTCGATGAACGCTTCACCAGCTCGCAAGGCACGAGAACGCGCCTTCGCCCGCGAGAGACAACGCTGACGCAGGCAGCGTCTGCTAGCGTCAAACCGATGCATACGCGGTGTGCACCCCCCGTGCTGCTTCGCATCGCCTCATGGTCCCCTTTTAGTGGGAGATGGTGTAATTTTTTTTCATGATCTGTCATGCCTGTCGTATCATGATCTGAACGCCTGAAGCTGAAAGCTTGATGCTCATTTGGTAGCGCATTGCGTTATGCTACATTAGGTCGCACTTTCGCAACATGTAATTCGAATGACCAAGCCATTTGCGAGACTTACTGATCTTCAATGTGAACGCTGGTGGAATTTGGGTCCTCATTCTCAACCACACATGCGAGAATTTGGCCTCTTTAACGAACCACGAAATGTGCAGCATGCGACTTCGCTGTGCATATAGATAATACCACGTATGGCGCATACCCTCACACCTTGGGCTGATGTGTACACGTGTACACCACACGTGATCAGGTATGTGCATTTTAATGCATGCTTAGAAAGCTTCAGTCCTGTCGCCACCAACTTTATTTACAACGTCACAACTCCGTGAGGCCCATGAGGCTCTCGCCTTAATAACGCTTATTTTTATTGTTGCTTGAATATCGCCCAGGTGGTGTATTTTTCTGAATGTGCATTTCGATGGAGGCGAAATGTTGAGGCCCGTGTGCTGTGCGATGTCAGTGCACGTTAAAGAACCCCAGGTGGTGGAAATTTGCGGAGCCCTCCGCTACGGCGTCTCTCATAATCAGAGCTGGTTTTGGGACGTTAAACCCCACAAAACAACAAACAACATATTTTTCTGAATGGGACTTAAAGGCGCTCCGGCAGGATCTTCCATTAACAGTGTTGGAAAGCCGTTGCCGGTTACTCGAGCATTAGCGTTCGGGTGAGTCTCGTAAAATGACTACCCGGAGAAGGATTGTATGGATCAACTTTTCACAGGTAAATGGATGAGCTCTCTCATTCAGAAGAGAGAAAGGCATGAAGTAGTCGGCTCGAGGGACAAATGAAAGACGTTGTATAGGAAGCTTGGGTTCGCCCGCTGAATCACGTGTGCTCGGCCGCTATAGCAAAGCCAAGATGCACGGGCTAATGTGTCACGTGACTGTATGGGATCTGTATTGTTCCATTATAGGTCCTCTTGAAACGCTCCAGTGTCGGGACGGAAGCGTATAGCAACGAGATGGCGCGTAAATGGAAGCGCGATGTTTGAACGGAGCCGTGTATCGATTCCTCAGCGCCGCCATTTCGAGGGGCGGGAAATTTTCGAAAAAGAAAGCCGATTTCACCTAATGCGTTAGCTCGTTAGGGTTAAAGCCTACTCCGATGAGACCGCATTTCGGTATGTGCATCGGGTTCGTCCGTGTAATGCAGAGCCCCGCCTTATTTTGCTACGAAAAACGACGTAGGCACGGTATGTAGGTGAGAAATGCCACGAGTTGAATGAGTTCAACGTCAGAGGGTGTACAACGCCGAGCTGACTATATATGCATACGTCAGGGAGGGGATAAATCTCAGACCGTTGTGGTTGTACGCCTTACATCGAGCTGACGGCTTTTGCCCTTGAAATGGGGAGAAAGAAAAATGGCGGAGCCTAATGTCAGAGAGGAGAGGAGGGAGAAACAGAGCGAAGGAGAATAATTACATTTCCTTTTATGAAAGTATTTTCAGGGAGGCGTCCCAATGGGGCACAACAGGGATTTAAACGCACCCCTAACACTCCCTAAGGAGGATAAACCACTCGCTCGCGTTCTTGTAACGCCGCTTTGAAATCGATATCCTGGATAAACCCCTGAAGCACAAAGCCGGTTTACCCTTTCAGGGGGGATAAGAAGAAGGAGATGAAACTAGGGAGAAAGAAGATAGAAACAGATCACACGATAGAGACACAGAGGCAAAGTAGGAAGACAACAGAATAATGTCTATAACCGTAAGATCAGGTTGGTTAGGTTGGTTTAGATCAAGACTGCGGGGCACGGCCAGGCCTGTTCGCCTCTCATTACGTCGAGGCATGTTACCTTAAAGCGGAAAGTTGAGCTCACGAATTTTTCAAAAGCAGCGAGAGGTAAGGTACCCACGAAATGCCACGTGGCCATGAAATTTGGTTCGCCGTCGCTGTGGAGCCAGCTAACTTTGTTCAAATAGCCGCATATGTCCTCACTTTGGCCAACTTTGTTATCAGACAGGACGGCGATTGGTCCTTTGGACTCGTATGGCACTTAGCACTTTGTTCTGACTGAGCCGCTGAAAAGTCTCTCTGTTTCGTTTATCAAGTCTCTGTAGTACTTCACGAGTACGGCTGGCGATTCGGTGGCGTTCTAACCTTTCTTTATTTAAACTGAACATCCTTGAAGACATGCTGCTCTTGGCGTGACCCGTGCGATGGACAACTGTTAAGAAGATTACAAAGCTTTCATTTTGTTCGCGTCTTAAGGGCGACATGAACAAAAGGCACATGAACTGCGCAAACTAACAAGCGCACAGACCGGACGCAAAGACAAGCGAATTCTACGGATGTGGTCGTTAGTGTTGCCGAGAAAGAAGTCATCCTAGAGAAGACCCGACTCTGTACAAAGAGTTCCAAAAGGTTTCTAGAAGTTAAGGTACTCTGAGTGCCGCGAAGGCGTGGGTGAAAGCGTGCAGTCACGCGATTCTGGCGACAGGGACGAGCGAAACAATACATAAGGCTATCTTTCTTACACCCACGCAAAAGGGGATTGCGTAGTTCTTTTTCGTCTTGCCTTTTCTGGACTTTGTTGTCACAGAAACATCCCTCGTATGCTCAAGGCGCGGCTGCTGAGATGAAGGTGAGCTTTTATTTCGGGCATTTTTATTTAGTTCTCCCTTTCTTTCCTTTTTCTTTCTTATTTAGGAAATCTTTCCCGGAACGACATTGCGTGGTCCTTTTGTACGACACGAAATGTGGACGGAGCATTCGGTTGCATTTGCCCCAACCGAAGGCTCCGTCCACATTTCGTGTCGGTCTTCCATTGGCATTCCGTTCACTCGAAGCATGTACTACGTAGGGCGAGACTGGGCGTTTCTATTGGTAACTATAGTTAGTGCTAATGACTAAATCGCTTTGGTAACTGAAAGATTTAGGTAAAGTCTGAAACATTCAGCGAGTGCGCGCGAGTGACTGTGTGGACGAACGAGCTAATGAATTGGTGATGAAGTGGGCACTTGGAACACATGCACGCTTTGTTTCACTAGTTCCGCGCAGCAGAGCCAAGGCTACGAGGCCGTCGAGTGCAGATTCCTGCGAAGCAAAGGGCAATGCCAGGGTTTGAAAATGCTCCTGCCTCTATCGGCTGCAGCTTGGCTATTGGACGGCAGGGCTCGGAGGGCCACATTTCAAACGCTGCATCGTGTGCCGCACGGAACTACCGAAACAGCGTGTAGTGACCGCTAGAAAGAATGAAAAGATGATGTAGTGCGCGGCTGAGTGAGCGAGCGAGAGAGCTGCGTAGAGGAACATTGGGCGAAATGTAGAAATTTCCTAATAGACGAACGAGTGAGTGAAAGCTATAAAGTTTTCAAGTGAACTTTCGAGTTTGCGAAGAAAATAGCGGCCTGGTAAGCATAGAGAGCGAACGTTCGAAACAATATTAGCAGTGATGGTCGAGTAGAAGGTCTAGCGAACGTTCTTTGCACTGAAAGAGTCAGTGAAAGCTAGTAAATGTTTAAAAAAATTACAGCATATCCACGGAGTGAATGATGATGAGTGGGCGAAGCTCGGGATGTTCATCGTAGATCGTGCCGAGTTCCGGATTAATTTAGTTGACGCGCACGCTACGAATCCTTATGGTTCAACTATGCACAAGTGAAATCTCCCACCGGCACTTCATTGCAAGTCAAGATCCAGTGCCTATATATATGTATGGGTGGCCGGTGAACGGTTCTCCAACGCGAGCAGTCGGTATTTCTCAATCAAGAAACTCGCTAGGAGACGCTGCCTGCGCCAACGTTGTCTCTCGCGGGTGAGGGCGCGTTCTCCTTCTTTGCGAGCTGGTAGAGCGTTCATCTAAGATAGAGCGTTTCCATAGTCAACGCGCGCCTTTCGCTCTCTCTGTGTGTGTCTCTCTCTCTCTCTCTCACAAGACAGCAGATGGACGAGTGAGAGAGAGAGAGAGGCACGCGCCGGGAGGCACGCGCCGGGAGAGAGAGAGAGAGAGGCACGCGCCGGGAGGCACGCGCCGAGGGCGAGCGCGTGCCTCCCGGCACGCCGGTTACGCCTGACGCCTGACGCAGGACAAGGTTAGATTAAGAGGAGCTTCGCCCCTAAAATAGCGAATAAATGAGCGAATGAGCCTCGTGGTGAACACGAATGCTTGTGGAATACATGAGAGAACGAATCCGTCAGCAAGTGAACGCATAATGCAGTGAGGCGCTTGTCCAATCACTGAGGTCAAGCTCGTGTCGAGGTTTCGGACATGTAGACGTCCAAGTCCTCGTCCTGTTGAGGCCCTGCCAATCTAGGCGTTCTCTTGTCCGATCCAGATACTGTTATTCTATAGGTCTTGGTCTTGTCGAGCTGCTCTCACTTATGTCTTGGTCCTGTCCAGGTGCTCTTATTCTTGGTCTTAGTCCTGTTATTCTTGTTCCTGGTCCCGTCCCGATCCTGCCAGTCTAGTCGCTGGTCCTATCCTCGTCCTCCCAGTCTAGGTCTTGGTCCTGTGCAGTACTGTCAGTGTACGTCTTGGTCCTGTCCAAGTGCTATCAGTTTATGTGCTGTTCCTACTGGTCTTGTTTTTGTTCCAGCTGAATTAGACAGCTTTATCCCCAGGGGAAACGAGACTTCCGCCATTTGCAGTGAAGTTGATTGTATTTGTGAACTCAGAAGTATTGACTCTGAACGTCAAGCAAGTAATGAAGGAACTCGTAACATGAGGAACAAAGTCGGTTTGAACGCCTTGCCCGAGCGCATTACATCAAGGGCCCTGTTTAGCAAACGACAGAATTGCTTGGGCGGTAGCTAATGTGTGATTTGACATTCGATTAATTCTGAATCTCCTGTTCCATAAACCGATGAACAGATCGCTCAAGACGATGTAGAACAGGGAATGTCGGTAGAGCCAACGTTTCAACAAGCGGACGTTGGCTCCAGCGACGTTCCTGTTCTACAAATATGCTATATGACAGCCAATCAATTCTAAACCCTCTGTTCTACATTGTTTTTAACCATCTGTTCATCGATTGAAGCCTCCATCTTCCCCTGGGCTTCTCTTCTAGTTCTGTTACATAAGTTGAACCTAAGCACAGTCCACATACGTTTATTAATATTGCTACATAACCGGTCAAGGTATGAGCCGGGAACGGAAGAGAAGGAAGACGACGTTAGCTGGTGCAGCGAATCGACGCCATCATCGATTGATCATCGCCGGCCTCGCCCTGTAAATAAACATCGTCCACTTTTCAACCGTAACAATATATATTTCATTTCATTTGAGATGCAAATGCACAAAATGTTC
Organism: Hyalomma asiaticum; assembly: GCA_013339685.2. NCBI lineage: Eukaryota > Metazoa > Arthropoda > Arachnida > Ixodida > Ixodidae > Hyalomma > Hyalomma asiaticum. The sequence continues at coordinate 27,896,199 of CM023490.1, read as the reverse complement.
CTGTCAACTGCAGTCACACCTCATGAACTTGCGTTGAACTGTGGGGGCTGTTTAGATATGAAGACAATTGCGCACAAACAGACGGTATGCGCGCGTATCCAGTTCCACGACGTTAAATTAGCACGCGCCTGGACTTATGTAATTATACGTAAGTTAACGAATGTGTAATGCTCCAAGCACGAAACAAAACCACGCAGCGTATTGATCGGCTGTTCTCGCTTGGTTGCCGGCTCTGATTATAAACGAACTGACGTAATACGTGTTGGCGTTGCTATCTCTGTTAGCTAACTAACCTAATTACCTTTCGCAGGCTGACCGATGACGAAGCAGTTTCTAGCATTTACGTTTCGCGAGAAAGAGCAAAGTAGGCAAAGAAAGTACAGCACACGGGTCGATGTCAGGTTAACTTTCTGGCTGTGTTATCGAACCCTCGTTTACTTTCTTTTTTCGTAGTCGGCCACTGAACCACGCGTAATGCCTCCCGGCCCATTTAGCCTCTTAACTTCGTAACGCCTCACAGAACTCTGGCATAAGTGCACGTAATGATATACTTGACCATATAAGAACAATTGGTTAATGAGCGGGACAAGATACCGGAGGCACATACGCATGACGTTCCTATAGAGAAGGAAGCAGCCAAAACTAAGATGATATAGATTACCACACCAGTCAGGGCACGGGTCTATGGCCTGCTTGGCACCCTCCGCGTCGTTGCCTCTCCGGTGTTAGCATAAAAGAACTGATGCCACTGGGGGGGGGTCTTGTATTTTCATCCTTCTTTTTCTTTTTGGCTCGGCATAATCTTTTTTGCCATGGACATAGCTGCAGCTTCCTGCTTTCTTGGTTATTTACCAAGCTACATGCTATTTTTTATAGAACTGTTTCCACCCCAAATATCATTAAGGCACTCTAGGGGTGTGGATTTTTTTTCCGGAGTTTTACCCGTGTAGTTACCAGATTCAAGTAAGTGGGAACGGGGAGCCAAGCGCGGCCACCTTAGTCCCTAAATTGGAGAAGAAAGAGGTCAACGTGCGAGGTGAGGAGGAGGAAGAAGGGGAAAACAGAAAGGCAGGGAGGTTAACCAGAAGGGCGTCCGGTTGGCTACCCTACACTGGGGGAGTGGGAAGGGGGAAATAGAAAGATGGGAGAGAGAGAAGGAAGGGGAAGAATGAAAAAGACGTTGTCGGACAAGTCCAACTGTCAAAGGCGTTCACGCAAACCAGTCGTCTTGAGAAAGCGTAAAAGTGCTTTTAGTGCCTTGTGGGCCGACGAGCGATGAGGGCGGTGTTCGAGTAGCATCTGTAAGGATAGTGGCCGATCGTCAAGGTGGTGTAGCGTCTCAGCAAGGATTTTCCTTTCCTCGACGAATCGCGGACAGTGGCACAGCAGATGGTCCAGGGTTTCGTCGGTGTCGCACATCTCGCAGGTTGCACTGTCGATCGCTTCAATTAATGCGGAGTATGCCTTTGTGAAGGCAACTCCCAGCCAAAGTCGACAAAGAAGCGAGGCCTCATGTCGAGGAAGTCCTGATGGAGGGCGGAGATGCAGGGAAGGGTTTAGCTGGTACAGTCGCGAAGCGAATGAAATGAGCGAGAGCGAATAAGAAAGAAAGAAAGAAAGAAAGAAAGAAAGAAAGAAAGAAAGAAAAGCTATAATATGTAACTAACATATAAGAAAGTTCATTTATAATTTACCTTTTGCTTTCTCGCGTACCAAGAAGGGAAATAATTAATGAAGGAAAAAGAAAAGGGGCAGTGGACGTTTAGTGGGATGCAAAAAAAAGTATCCCATTCCTCAGCCTAGGCGGGTGGCTTCATCAGTCCAGGCAGCCATAGGCATTTCCTATTAGGTGAAGAAAATAAATAGTTAATGTAGGCGCCGAATAAAATGAAATAGAAAATGGCGATATAGAAAGTGAAGCCAATTATAAAAGAAATAAGGAAGGAAGGAAAAAAATGTGGTATAAAGTTGGCAGGAAATAATGAAATAAAAAGTAGCTTGATAAGAAAAGAACGAAAGAAGAAGAAGAAAAAGGAAGTAGTACGGAAGGCTAAACGCTGGCGATGTTACAATGGGCTTAGGCCGGCATATTTTCGCTTATAGAGCGAGACACGCACTTTACGTGTCGCCCGCGCCTCGAGGGTCGTTGATTGCGCGTTGTGGGTCCTTGTTTTTCTTTTTCTCCTTTTTTCGTCTTTCGCGTTCCTGTCCCCTAGAGGCACTGTGTAACTGACTGAAGATCGTGTTGCCGTTTATTGTGTTTGTGTTTTGATTTGTGGGACTATTTTGCAACCATAACCAATTCTGTACGTGCGCAGTCATAGCAATCTATACGCATAGCCTAGCTTGGAAAGGGTAGAGTGGACTACAGGCGATATTTGTAGGACGCCTTCATATATTATACGCAGGAATGTGCTGGTACAACTGTACGAGGTCAGACATGGGGGTCTGGAAGGTGTCATTTGTTGCTATAGAAGGATACTCTATGCTCACAAATATCTATCTATCTATCTATCTATCTATCTATCTATCTATCTATCTATCTATCTATCTATCTATCTATCTATCTATCTATCTATCTATCTATCTATCCTTTCTTTCAAACAAATGTGAAAGATACCAAACTACTGTTCACTGTCAACACGTTCTCTGTCAAGATAACCTAATGCTTTATGTGTAAGTACAACTTATGCCCCACTTACGCGCTCCCTCACCAGCGCGCAGTCGTAGCAGCCTCGATTATATTGCGAGTGGTTGCACTGTGAGGACTTCTACCTGTTGCATGGCAATCCTTGAACTTAGGCTCGCAGGCGCATGCGTCACAAAGATTGGCGAGGCGTTCAACCGTTGTTGATCACGTTGTTGTGATGTTCCCTTAACCGGAGTGCCGTCGTTGATTGTCTGCAAGGTGTGAGGCATGATCTGCTATTAACATACGGCAAAAGGTATACACAACAAACGAGGAGATGCCTCAATGACCGGTTGAACAATATCATAACTGATATGACTGCTGCCCCTTCAAAAATGTATATATAGCGATATCACTAATTGGGCATATGTGGCTATATGTGGCACGGGCCCGTATGTGGCCGTATTTACCGGAATCGTGAAAGAAACATATGTGGCGATGTACGTATGTACGTACATACACGTGCCATATGTAGCCAGATACGCATATATGGCTATATATGGCACGTGTCCGTACTTGGCCGTATTTGCCCAATATGTATCAGCGTCTTACATGGTATTCCTGGTGTGTGTCTCATTGCCACATATGTTTCTTTCACGATTTAGGTAAATACGGCCACATACGGGCACGTACCACATATAGCCACATATGCCCAATTTCTTATATTGCCATATATAGCATTTTTGTAAGGGCAGGTCACTCACTTGATATGTACCTAAATATACGTGGAATAGTGCGATTGTATGACTGACATGAGTGATATATCATGGCATACCGCGAGTTATGTCGCGATTAACTGTAGTGAATTCAAGTGTGTCTAATACTCGCATTGGATATGCTGGTATGCGTCACAAGATTACACTGGCGTGGTCTTTGACTGCGAAAAGTTTCGGGTCCGGGCCTCTAAGTTTTGGGTTCGACCGCTAAAGGTCTAAGGGTCGTTGGAGAGATGCCTACGCGTCTCTTCAGCTATAGCTAAGGTCTCCTAGGAACGGTTTTCTTTTTTTTTTTTCTTTTGTAATCCACTCAAGCGTGGCCCGAAGGGGGCCCCACGTATGGACGCAGTCAGTCACGTTCGTATAAGGCCTTGTGAGTCATGCGCGTTCGACAGGAATGCGACCTCGATCACTGACTGCCGTGCCGAGGGCTAGGCCGTCCACCGATCGAGTAGGCTACAACAACCGGACCGCTGGGACAAGCGCAATTGAGACGTTTAACGTACACAGAAAACGTGCAGCCAGTGTCTCTCTTTCTCTTTTCGTTCGTGTACGCGCGTACAGTGCGTACAGCTAAAGAACACCGTTTGCCTTATCGCTATGCGGAGAGCAAGGAGCGTGGAAGCACTTCCTCTATTACGAACTCCTGAGCCAGTTTCTTCGTATTTTATTCCTGTCTATTTGAGGACGGAGGTGCACGAAAAAGCACTTCGCGCGCCGAAAACGAGGTGCTCGGAATAGGATCGCTTAAAGCGTATGCAGAGCAAAAAACAAACAAACAAACAAACAAGATACGTCCTTGTTAGCGAGGAAGTTATGGTATTTTCACGATACAAAGTACACAAAGTACGCAGCGTGTAGAGAAGCCGTGAGTGCTCTAGTAGCCTTATAGTAGCCGCATTTGAGCTATGTCGTAATTAATAATAGTTGATGGGGGTTTCACACACCAAAAGCAAGGTATGATTTCGAGGCAATCCGTTGTAGAGGAGTCCCCAAATCTGGATCACCCGGGTTCCCTTAACATGTACTGGTAAGGCACTGCAGTCACGAGGAATAGTTTGAGAACAATGGGTGCTGCAAATACTTCCCTTTGTTTGCAGCCCATGTATTTTGGTTGAAATCTAGTGGTCCAGCTCAAATGCGCATGTTCGACCCAGGTCATGTACCAAAGCAATTCCACACTATGTAGCTTCACTATATGGCATACAATATTTTCATTGGTGCCATGGTATCCAAACTTTTGCTCGTGACTGTGCAAGAGCCTTCAGAATTTTCGCCTGCATCGATGATGCAGCTATGGTGGCGGCGGGATCGAACCCGCATCCTTCGACTCAGCGGTGGAGCACTATAAGCTCTGTACGAACATGGCGGTCCATTTAGTAATGCTGCTCCTGTTGCTGCGTCTAATAAGGAAACTGGGTTCTTGGACTATAAATAGTCGTTCCTTGCTGGTTTGACGATGCGTTCGACTTTTGCACGCTGAATATCTTCAGGGCTATACGGACTTCAAAAAAATTACAGCATATCCACGGAGTGAATGATGATGAGTGGGCGACGCTCGGGAGGTTCGTCGTAGATCGTGCCGAGTTCCGGATTAATTTAGTTAACGCGCACGCTACGAATCCTTATGGTTCAACTATGCACAAGTGAAATCTCCCACCGGCACTTCATTGCAAGTCAAGATCCAGTGCATATATATATATATATATATATATATATATATATATATATATATATATATATATATATATATATATATATATATATGGGTGGCCGGTGAACGGTTCTCCAACGCGGGCAGTCGGTATTTCTCAATCAAGAAACTCGCTAGGAGACGCTGCCTACGCCAACGTTGTCTCTCGCGGGTGAGGGCGCGTTCTCCTTCTTTGCGAGCTGGTAGAGCGTTCATCTAAGAAAGAGCGTTTCCATAGTCAACGCGCGCCTTTCTCTCTCTCTCTGTCTCTCACAAGACAGCAGATGGAAGAGTGAGAGAGAGAGAGGCACGCGCCGAGGGCGAGCGCGTGCCTCCCGGCACGCCGGTTACGCCTGACGCCTGACGCAGGACAAGGTCAGACTAAGAGGAGCTTCGCCCCTAAAACGTCATGACAGCTCCGGAAACGTGAAACCTGGGAAGGCGCGAAGCATGCGGTGATGCGCTGGTGTTTCCAACAGGGACACGTCAATCGCTGCTGATGGGTTTGCTTTATACCGTGGCCACGACGGCGACGTTAGAAGCCGACAGCCCGGACGCATTAGCAGAAACTCGTTAGAATCGCCGCTGACACGACAACCCGCATTGCCTCCAGGATGAGCCCACACGATTTTCGCAACCGACTTTAACAAATTTCTGCGATTAATGCAAATAAATCCTGAATATTCCTTTATTTTAAATTAGTTGAAATAATGTTCGCTTATTTCGAACCTCTTTTATCCTTTACACACTTGTTTTTTGACCATAGTTTGACAATTTGATTTACCGTGACGACAAGGACGCCGACAACCCACGACCCTGAGGTGCTTCGCCCTTAAAAAGTTGTTGCTTCACTGGGATTTCGTAATTCCTGAAGATGGTGGCTGACCTTTCCCCCAAGACCTGGAGTTTCGTTGTCCAAGTGTAACATGTGGCTCACGCCAACTGTGGTGAATTGGTAAAAAGGTCACGAGAAACCATTCCAAGTTACTCGTCCAGAGAAAAAGAGAAAGAATAAATTTTATTTTATGACCAGGCGCGAGTTTTGTTCGCCTAGGGGTGGGTGACTTCCTCATTCCAGGTACCCAAGGCGGAGCTGGTCCTCAAGGTTTTGTGACGTCATAGCAATACGCCCCCCTGGCCTTCCGGGTCTTGTTGTATTTTCGGTGCGTCAATTGTTGCGTGGCTTGGATTGCTTCGGCATCCCCGTACCATGTGGTGTTAGCAGCTTCTGTACTGCGTCTGCAGGGGACCTCTTCCTTGTGACCGTAGGGTCTTTAAGCACGCGGTTGTGCAGTACGCAGTCAAGCGAGTACTCACTCGAAGAGAGCACGCCCGGCAGTCCACTTAAGCAAACCGACTTCATTTTCCCAGCTCGGCTCATTTGGTGATATCTTTTCGTTCTTTTTTCCGCAAGCTCTCACGGCGTTGCTTTCCATTGTTCTTACTTAAAGAAATAAAGCCATCCACCTTCCTCCACGCGGACCCCGCATGTGCACCGTGCTTTTCTACGTATTCATCGCTTTCCTCTTCGGCAAATTCCTTCGCCCCCGTTTTATTTTTTTTTCTTCACACGTGTCTCGCAGTGTACGCGTTCCGTATCGAGGTCTAGCCTCGCCGGCATCTTCTCTTATACCATTTGCTCATTTTGTTCTTTCTTTTCGTTTTCTTTTTCTTCCCCGTGCCAGCGGGCATTTAATTCCCGCGCTTGCCTTCCTACCTGTTCGCGCACGGGCCCATCGTGTCTGCTTCGCCACCGCGCCGTTGGAGCCGCTGAAAATCGCTCGGACCCGTACCACTCGCTCACAGCTTGGGGCCTATACCGTAAAACGGAATACGTACGTTATACTATACTGCCTTGGTCCTCCATGATTGGCCAGTTCTGCTTGTCAAGGCAGGACTGGCCAATCAGGGAGGACCAAGACAGTGCAGTATTCCGTATTCCGTTTTAGACAACCAGAACTGGCCAATCAGGGAGGACCAAGACGGGATAGTACTCCGTATTCCGTTTTGCGGTATAGGCCCCACTGCTTGTTAAGGCAGGACTGGTCAATCAAGAGAATTGAGATTGGTCAGGGATTGGTCAATTCTGCCTTGACAAGCAGAACGGACCAATCATTGAGGATCAGGACGGAATGGTATTCCGCGCTTCGTTTTACGGTATAGACCCCCCTTGTTATTTTGTTTCGTCCCCCATCGAAACACGATGCCGCCGTAGCAGAGAATCGAACGCACGCCCTCCTGATCGGTGGCGCATACACCATAACAGCTTAACCACCGTGGCGCGTCCTCTTTGTCTTAGGACTTATTGTCAAATTCGTTGTCATCATCATCGAAGGCTTTGATATATCGTTATCAGCGTTATCTCTATCCACCTTTCCTTCCTTCTGCTCTGCTTTTGTTGTCTGCGTTGTCTGCAGCAGTGGTCTAAGGTTACCCTTACTGCTGGACCGAAAGACGCCCTGGTTCAGTCATGGCCAAGGCAGTCGCATTTACGATGGAGGCCAGAAATGGAAGAGGCTTTTGTGCTGTGCTTTGTCGGTGCACGTTAAAGAACCCCAGGTGGCCGAAATTTTTGGAGCCCTCCACCACGGTGTGCGTCATCATAATATCATGTGATTTTAGCACGTCAAAAACCGCATAAATTATTATCCAATCGCCCACTACTTCGTCGTTGCGTTGGCAGCACTGGAGCCGTGTTCTGAGATATCTTCTTACTTCAACATGCAATTAACCTTCCGTCTGCCTTTCCTCTCATCATCTTCATCTTCGTTATCTGGATCCTCTTCATTTGCTTGGTACCTTCTTTCTTTATAGGTGTATACTCCTTTCTCACTAATCTGCTTTGTACTTTCTTCTTATCGTCTTCCGTTCTTGATCACTAACTTCTTCAACTTCGTCGAGTCCAGGAACGTCCTCGCCTTCGTCGCGTCCGTCGTTTTCAACTTGTCGTCTTCAGCTTCTTCTTCTTCTTTAACGTTTTCTCCACTCTCACTGTCTACGTCCTCATCTACGCTTCCTTCATCCCCCTCGCTTCTCTGTTCGTCGTCTTTTGCTTGGTTAATTAAAACAACCTTCTTTTTCGAGCGCTGTAGACCACGTGTGTCTTTCACGACTATCTTGCCTATATACACCAACAGGCAAACCAGTTCGTCAGGGGCCCTAACTAGGTTGCTCAAAGAAACCTTACAGATTGGGCTCGCGTCGACTGGTGCACATCTTTATTTTTTACCCTTTTTTTCCCGCTTGTGTGGAGATCCTATTGCAGCAACGGATCGGCAAATCCAGTGATTCCTTCTGTACATTCTTCCGCGCGTTTTTTTTTTCTTTTTCCCCGATGTATGCACACACCATGCACGCTCGCACTGTCCCTGTTTATCGGCGCTAATTGGTTTTTGTTTTTCTCTTTTTGTCTCGTAATTATCATGGGATAGAGGCGCCCACAAGCTATGCTAGAGTATGCTCGTGCGACCGGTTTCCAGTTTTCCCACGTTAAGGGCGAGCAAAAAACAGGAGACGCATCTCTAATGAACGTCTTTCATTCAGTGTGGTGCTTCGAAGGCTTGGAGATACTCCCGAGACGTGACTGTTATCTCTCTTTGCTTTTTGTTTTTTTTTAAAGCGAAGTAGACGAGAAGGCACAGACACTTCTCGACCGAGATTCAGGGACCCTAACCTGCAAATACTGCGATTGCGGTTCTTTGTGTTTAATTTCCCCTAGTTCGCGATAACACACGTGTACTGTAAATAAATTGCAGAGAAGCTCGGGCATAGACCTGCCCTGCCGTTCCTTGCTGTCTCGAGATATGTCCACCTTTTTCTCCTCTACGTACTGCCGTGCGATGGCGCCAAAGTGCGACCTCGTTTGCGTTGCAAGACAGGGCCACAAAACACGTACTCTCGTGTCCCTTTAAGGCCAACACGAAACAAATTGAAGGCCGAACGTGAGAAACTCGTTTGTACTCAAATATTCCTTGTAATGATCACGTCGCTATCTGCATTATTGGGAAAAGGGGCGAACGTTGACATTCCTTCCCCTTCGCATTTCGCGCGGCCGTGTGATATCTTGGGATTAGCAGTTATTAAAGTTGGAAAAATCGTGGCCAGAAACTTACAAAAGTGTGCAACCAGTGCAGTCTTCTCGTGCTGACGTACGGTGCAGAATCATGGAGTTCTCGTAACTATGGGACCTCCGAATGTAATACATACCACTAGCAACGTTACGCTGTATTGAAAGAAACTAAATTGAATAAATTGAATTGAATAACGAGGAAACTCGAGCTGAAAATGCGAATCACGCAATGTGCTATGAACGAAAAATGATAGGTGTAGCGCTAAGAGGCAGAAAGAGAGCGAAATGGATCAGGCACCAAAAAAGGAGTAACTGACATCTCCTTGTCAATTAAGAGAACTTAAGCCCAGGGCATGTAATGCGAAGCACAACCGATGCCTAGCGGGACACCACAATGAATACCAAGAGATGGAAAAAGCAGCAGTGGAAGGCGAAGGGTACGATGCGGTGATGAAATTAAGAAATGGGTAGGCATGAAGTGGAATCAACCCGCCCAGAACTGGACGAATTAAAAATCATCGGGAGAGGCCTTCGTGAAGCAGTTGGCCTAAATAATAATAATAATAATAATAATAATAATAATAATACAAACTTTATTGCATACATCCAGGAGTAGTATACAGAAACGGGCCTGTCAAAGTCTTCGAAGACTTGAGTAACTAGGCCCGGCAGCGTCGGTTACAGTGATGTGGTTTCATAATATTCAGACAAAATTTTTGAACGCACAGACAAATTTGAAAGGAATTCTTGTTCACATCTAATGGCAACAAACAAAAGGAGAAGAGACGAAGAATGATTATAAATTACAAATAAACCACAACAAACAATTTTACAAGTCTGAGATTAACTTCTTGAACTCTTTTTTTTTTTTTGAAGTGGCAGAAAAGAACTCTTCAGATAATCCATTGAAAATTTCCGGAATATATATACACTTCTAGCTTCACCATATCTAGTGGACGAGCAGGGTACAGAAAAGCGCTTTTTTTCTCTCAGTGATCGACTAGTAACATAAGGCACTTTGAAGTCATCGTTCCAACTATGTCGCAGAATAATAATAATAATAATAATAATAATAATAATAATAATAATAATAATAATAATAATAATAATAATAATAAATGTGCAGCTAGATTTGGAGTTGTTAGGGTTTGAATCAAGAAATGTAGCTACATCCCCAGTTATGAAGTTAGAGCTTTTTCTCCTCCTTCACTAGAAGAAAAGGCAGGCCACCTTCTCGAGACGTTAGTTTAACCACACCACAGAAGTGCCTGGATGGCGTTGCCCCCTACGCATTTGAGTGACCTGTGCGTAGCCGGCGGCACTGAGGATCGAACCCAGTACCTCCCGCAATGGAGACAGACGGTCTAACCACACGGCTAAGGGCGCGGTGCCACTGTCTTTTCAGGTGAATATTTAAATGTCATAAAATTGGAAGATCACGTTGAAACTTCAAAGAGATGAAGAACCACACGACGTACCATAGAAAGAAAAATGAAGCTTAGAAAGACATGAAGGCTGAACTGGTTGGCAAGGTTTCATTATGCAAAAGAAGAACATGAGTAGAGTAGAGTAGAGTAGACGAGAGTAGTGTAGACAACACGACACAACAGATAACAGTTTTGTCTAACCTCGCACTCTTGTGTCCTCGCTTGCAAGTCTTTAATTTGCATAAAGAAAAATGATAGACATAAGGCAGGAAGATAAAAATAAACAGAGTTGATTAAAGTATAAACGAAACTGATTTCCCCGATGCCAATATAAAAGGGGGGGGGGGGAGGGGACCTAGGCAGGTCACGTACTGTGTAAAAAGGATAAGAGGTGGACAGCGAGAGCAACGGAATGCTTACCATGGCGCAGAAAGCAGAGTCTAAGCAGACAAAAAAATATCTGATGGGGCAATGAGAGTAAGAAGTTCGCAGGTGCAAGAAGAAATCAACTCGTGTATATTACAAGGGAAATTGGAGATATACTTCCTCTTCGGCAGCGGCCATAAACGGGCTGCTGCTGCTGCTGCTAGCGATGGTGATCTTCAAATTCCACCAAACGCCCTGCATAGTTTTCAGGTTCTCCTTGCAAACAGCCATCGTCTCGTTTGTTTTTCTAGCATCTTTTCCTTCTTTAGTGGCTATACCATGCTCGAGCTTCATACGGAAAGTGCTAAAGCTATGAGTCCTCTGTGGAGGTCTCGCACGCATGCGCAGTCTGAGACAGCACCGGTGGCGTCCGCGAATCTGCAACGCTGGAGCATTCGAACGCATTCCGAGTGCTGCTCTGTAAAGAAATGAAAATCGAAAGAAAATATCGGCATACTTTGAATACGTGCGCATGGCGGGCCGGCTAGGTCGCTATCCGGCCTTGAAGCGCCGCCGGCTGAGGGTGAGAGTGAGATCAGACTGTGAGGGAGGAGAAGGAGAGACAGGGCGATAACGCGCCGTGCCACACTGCGCAGACGCACAGGGGTCACGCGACCGCGCCGATGGTTTCACGGAGCATTCGCGAAGGTGGAGAGAGGTGATCGTATGTGTCCGTGACGGTGCGTTGGCTTGCCGCTGTGGAGCACAACACCCTCTGTACTGCCGTTGAGGCCGTAAAGTAGTGGGCGTGAGACGCGAATAATTGCTAAAGAATGCATAGTACTGGTGGCCTCCGACTGATTTGCATAATAAAGAAACCTTGGGGCTCAAAATTCTCATTGGGGGTCTCTCATTGCTCCCGCATTGCTTTGGGACATCCAGTCGGTCGGTCCGTCGGTCGGTCGGTCGGTCAATCGGTAAATCAAACAGCCAATTAATTAAGCAACTTAGGTACGCTGGGACCATGTGAACAAACCCTGCTTTGAACAACATTTCGCAGTCGATCGATCAATCAATCAATCAATCAATAAATCAATGCCCCCCTGAAGACAGGAACCACATCCTGTCTGCATTACGGTGGCCTCCAGTTCGGAGAAATACAAGACTGCCGCGGACGGTCGTGTCATGTTTCTGCCGCTCCTCTCTGCACTGCTGTAGTTCAAGATGAGCGCTAAAGAACTTAGACAAATCCGTGCAACCTCTGTTCAATCAAAGAAGCACAGCTTGCCAAAAATATTTCGGGGCCTTCCACTACTGCATAATTTGGAAAAGTTAATACAATGTGCTCTGTTTCCTTCTCTCCCCGTGCAGGAGCTACCGGGCTCAGCCCAGGTTAGTCTTCCCGCCTTTCCTGTGTCCCTTTCTCCTTCTTCCCCTCGAAACGTTCAATACAATCACTGGGTTCCTAAATACTCTACTTTCTAAGGCCCCGCCACGGTGGTCTAGTGGGTATGGTACTCGGCTGCTGATCCGAGGGTCGCGGGATCGAATCCCGGCCGCGGCGGCTGCATTTCGATGGAGGCGTAATGTTGAGGCCTGTGTGCCGTGCGATGTTAGTGCACGTTAAACCACCCCAAGTGGTCAAAATTTCCGGAGACCTCCACTACGGCGTCTCAAAATCAGAGCTGGTTTTGGGACGTTAAACGCCACAAATCAATGAATCTATACTTTCTAAGAGCCGCCGGCGGGCCATCAGCCACACAAGTTCGGATCCATAAGGTATTCCTCGGGAACTATCGTCACCCTTTGGGATATGCATTCGCGCGTGCAGTGGGGTGTAACTGGTGAGTTACGGAAATTATTTTGTATCGTGTGCCCGTCAGTGCTTTCATCTGATGGGCGAGAAACATTCGTGAAAGAATTGAATGGGTTCGAACGGTACGTGCGGCTTCTTATCCCTCTTGTCGTGATGCTATCTCTCCACCTTTCGAGGAAATTGCAAAAGACGTTACAATAAGTTTTTCATTTGTTCCCACCGTATCTGCTTATCGAATCTCATACGTGGTCTACATCTACCTGAAGGGTCACGTCGAGGTCTCTTATGCAAGACTCGAAGGCGGTTGACCTAAGTGACGGACCGCAAAAGCGCTGCATCTTGCTCCTTGCTTACGAAACATCTGTAGGATCAGAAAATTTGTTTTGGCTCAAATTGGCACACGGACGTACAAGACATTCTTCTGTGCCCGCGCGCCAATTTACGCTACAACACATTTTTTTTAGATGCGAAGCAGCTTATGGCGGAGTTCAATCCGGTGGTGGTGGTGGTGTGCGGCGTGACCACCATTACTGCGCATGCGCAAACCCTCTCCACACACCTCTTCTCCACTCCCCGTCTCCACGTGACTCTCTCCACTCCCCCTCTCCACGTGACCCTCTCCACACACCTCTCCACTCCCCCTCTCCACGTTCTTATGCTGTTAACGTAGACACCTAGTCAAACCGATGCAAAGCGGTGTGTACCCCCGTGCTGCTTCGCATCGCCTCATGGTCCCCTTTAGTGGGAGATGGTGTAATTTTAGGGGCGAAGCTCCTTAAGGCGTGGGTCGTGCGTCCCCGATGTATGTAGTAGTAGTAGTAGTAGTAGGTAGCCACCGGCGCGTGCGCCGAGGGCGAGCGCGTGGCTCCTGGCACGCGCTCGCCCGCGAGAGACAACGTTGGCGCAGGCAGCGTCTCCTAGCGAGTTTCTTGATTGAGAAATGCCGACTGCTCGCGTTGGAGAAGCGTTCACAGGCAACCCATATATATATATATATATATATATATATATATATATATATATATATATATATATATGTAGGCACTGCATCTTGACTTGCAATGAAGTGCCGGTGGGAGATTTCCACAAAGCAGTCATAAACAAGGGACCACGGAAACCAGCAATAAAAGTTTGATGACATTTACTCAAGTGTTTCACTTTTAATTGTGGGGCGAATTGCACGGAAGAGTTTCACGGTTTACCGATGATTCCTTCCGGAGCTTCGCCCCACTCATCATCATTCACCCCGTGAATATGCTGTGATTTTTTGAATATGATGCACCAACAAACCAAAATCTCCTTTCTGTTCTGTAGACTTATCTCTCCTCTAGACAGACAGACAGACAGACTTAACGCCTCGTTTTAATGTGGGGCCAGCTCAGCACTGATCGCAAAGGTTTCTTCTGTTTGTTCACGTCTCACTGCTCGAGAAGCGAGCGAGCTTTCTTCGACGATACGTGCTCCCGCATCATGTTAATGAACCAGAAAAGTACCACGATAAAGAAAAAAAAAGAGAAAATCGAAAGCCTGTAGGCGAATGCTCGGCGTCGCCGGTGGTAGTTGGCACGAGTTTCGGCGTGGCGCGACCGGCGTTTAATATTCGACCGGAGGAAACAAAGGAGAGGGCGAGAAAGTAATAAAAAGAAAAGATAAAGGTCTCAACTGGGTCGACAATGCGTCAAGGACGTCCCGTGTCGAGAATTAGCCGTCGGGTAAATCCGCCTCTCGCGCGCTCCTATAATGCCGGCCAGACTGCCTAGACAGGTTCAACGCGTGGGGCAAATATCGGGCGCGTGAACGTGGCAGGGTGTACACTTCGCCGCGCGTCATGACCCGGGGGGTCGCAATGGTGTTTGGGGCGTCTGATCTCCTGTTCTGCAGGCGCAAAGCTGAAAGGAAAATATTCGACGTGGTGGTGACGGCCAAACGCTGCGTTGTATAGTAGGAAGCAAATTTATTTGCGGGGCAGTAGCTTCTGTATTAAGTACAGGTGACTGTCATTCTGTGACTTTTATCTAGGGGAAATACTCGCCGTTGTTACCTAGCGGCTGCGGGGTTGGCTATCGAAGCTCGAAGTCGCTGGATCGAATCCCGGCCAAGGCGGCCGGCTGCGTTTCGATGGCCGTGAAATACAAAAATCACCCGCGTACAGGGATTTACGTGCGCATTTAAGAATCCCAGGTGGCTAAAATCACTCCGGAGCTCTCCAGTACGGGCTGTGCCGAATAATCATATCAATGCTCTGGCACGTAGACTCCATCAGTTACAATATTAACACCTGGACTGTCCACTTCGGCCGCCGCTGATTGTCTGGAACTCAAAGACATGCTGTAGCGAAAGAGGAGGAAGTGAAAGGAAAGGAAGAGAAAAGAGCCAGAGGCACGTCCGGTTTGCTACCCTACTTTAGTGTAATGGAATTAAGGAAAAAAGGAAAGGGTGGCGAAGAGGATCGAATGGCTTCTGATTTCAGAGACTGTGCATTAGGTCTCGTTCTTGGAAGACATCTTCTATGCTAGCTAGAGATTAATAGCATCCCTGAAGAACATTTTTACAGCGGAGCTGACCATGTCACACCTCCCTGATTTCGCGGCGTCCGTATGCAAAAAACCCAAGTGCCCTCTAGGGAGCAGTGACATAACTATTGCTGCTCCTAATGTTGCGTAGATTCGAACTGCAACGGACGCTTGTATACTAACACTAAATTCCATTACAATACTTCGTTACAGAAGCTACATTCCATTTCAAACATCCGGTGGCCACACCAGATCGGTCCTTCGAATTCGCAAGAGGTTTCTTGTACTGCCATTTCTTGCATTGAAAGCTTGAATACGGTGTAATTGTTGCACGCTTGTCTGCAACATACTTGTAACGGCATTCTGAGCATTCTGAAACCCCTAGGACATATCTCGACTCATGTCCGAGAATTTAAGTTTCGAAAACTTTCAGCACCTTTTTGTGAACGATAACCTTTATGCTTGCGATGGGGTTTTGACATCTTTTTCTAGCTCATTATAAGTCTGTGCTAACATGCCATGATCGCTTGTGTGCCTCATTTCGACTTCTGTATAGCCAACGCTTCCATAATGAGCGGTGCCGTTACATATCCTAAGATTTCTGTTATTTCGGAAGCCCACTTAGCGCACTGGTGTGACGCTATGTGGCCTTCTTCAGAAAGCGTTCCCTGCTTCTCGCTCGTGAAGTGGATGCGTTGGTTGCATCGCCTCAGTGATCTTTCTTCCTTCTCGCAGGTGTTGCATCAGCGGCTGTGACGAATTGCGGCCACCTCACTCACACCAGCAACTCACCCGGAATATCGCCCCTGCACTGATCGGTGAGTGGAAAGGGAGCCGTACAGCTCTTAGAATTTGCTGCAAAGTCACTCGCGCACACTTTTCACTAAAAAAAAATTGTGCAGGTACCCTAAAGGCCCAGACAGCATCTTGTAGGAGAAATCACAATGAAGGGGGCAAGACGTGCATAAAGTACACAATAAACGAGAAAATAAAAATTATAACGAGAATAACTGATCGTGAATTAGTGAAAAAAAAAACAGCCACTTATGGCAGTATTTATAATTGTTAGAAATAGTAAAGAAGTATAATGATCGCAAGTTTAAAGGTCCGTAAGAAAGGTGCAGAGATTTCCTTCACTTGCTGAACTGAAGACGAACAAACAAAGCATTGCAAATGATCTCTCCGCGATCAGCCAATGCCTCAGTTGACGTTGTCAAAACTACCTGTGACTTCACTTGCTGAAAGAGGAGCAAGCTATTTTGATCCGCATTGTAACGAAATCGCAAATTTCCTGCAGCGTGCAGTGCAGTATAATATTCCTCTCATGTTCATAGCAGACTTTCCGACTCATCAGCAACGTCTTGCTACGTTCAGAAATTGTTACAAGGCCTCTTTGAAAACTCCTTGGTTTCTATGATGTTTTGTTGCACCAGTACATGTATACCGTCACCTGAATTAAATAGCGCCGAATAAGATAGGCTGTGTCGATGGAGCACCTAATGCAAATGCTGCTTATAGGTGGGGCTGCGATGGTTTCAGGCGAACCTCTATATATATATATATATATATATATATATATATATATATATATATATATATATATATATATATATATATATATATATTAACAGCGAAGCTGTTAAGCTCCTTGTTTCTGTCGTGTCACGAAATATAATATGACCTTGAAATGACCTTGCCTAGCAACCAAGGGACGCTACGCCTGCTAGCGTAACCGTCTATAGCCTCGACATCATGTACATCACGTAGCATAACGTTGCAACGATACGTGAACGTGGAAGAAGAAGATGAAGACGGTGAACACGTTGTAAAAAAGAAGATGATCAAGATGTTGACGATGAAGATGTTATTATGATGAAGAAGAAGGAGGAGAAGGCCCGGACCAGTCAAGTGCCCACCAGCTTCGCTAGCCTTGCGCCGCAAGTGCAAGCCGCGCTAAACTTTTTTTTTTCCCTTCGGTTGCAAACGTGTATACGTGCTTCTGCATAGCGTGCGCGGCCCACCATCGGAACGTGGTCGCGCTTCCCGATAGCAACAATGCGCTGACCGCATTACACCCGCCTCGCCTCTCGGCGTCCTGCGCTCGCCCCTCATAAACCTGCAGACGGCGACTCTTGTGCACCGACGCGTGGCCAGACGCTCGCCACGTGCGCCGTGACCATTCCTCGAGCACCTGCCTTGCCTTTCCACGAGGCTTAATGTTACACTATTGCCTTAGAGGATAGTATGGCGCCATCGCCTACCCGAGCTTCCGTGTCTGATCGCTGGTGAAAGAACACTCGGAGCGCATACCGTGTGCAGTCCTTGTATCCGTGTGACTCCTATCGTAGCTAGGTTAACGCACGACTCGCATTCGAATAACGGGAATGCTTGCGGTCATTAGAGGATTTCGGTCTGTTCGTAGACGGCTTTACGTTTACGGATAGCGTTTACGAATAGCGGAACGTAGACTCGCCGTGGTTGCGAAAGGAATGCGAAAGTTTGGTCCTCGATAGCAAGATGAGTATTCTTTCCCATTGGGAACAAGTTAAGAGGGTACGTGATGTGAGGCCCGTGTAACTATGCGATGTCAGTGCACGTTAAAGAGCCCCAGGTGGTCGAAATTTCCGGAGCCTTCCTTACGGCGTCTCTCATAATCAGATCGTGGTTTTTGGACGTTAAACCCCAGTAATCAATCAATCATAGCCTCGAACATGTCGCGACTGCTTTAATGCGCATGGGGACATACATATACATATGGTTAAGCGCATCTGCGGCCTTGTCGAATATGTCTGCGTAGACACCACTGATGCACTGCAAGACTCATCAGTTTTCGACAATGCGATGTGGTAGTGCACATTGCTGGCTTCTTAAGAACAAATCTGGTGTGTCCACACTCCCTGCGCTACTTGTCCATCAAATTACCATCGCATGGCGATCTTCTATGTTGTAGGGTAATTCAGATTGCGGACCCGGCGCCCTTGGAAGATGTTCACTAGGTTCCAGTGTCTGTGCAGGACATGCCGCTTGCATGCAGAGCGTGCTTTTGTTCAAGTTCTTATCGCTAGTTTTGGACTTCTCTTGTAGTTTCTTGGGATCGATGATGAGCGGCAACATTTACCATACTACGTGCTATACAAGCACTTAATTGTTTGTGCGCCCACGGGTATCATTTAACGTCGAAGTTATTTTCAGGCTATATCGTCGGTGAGATATAGATTATTGGCGCAAATACACTAACAGGGGCTACAACCACAAGACGAGGGTAAGTGCAGACTCATGTACACTCGCCTCAGCGAGTGCGCGCTTGTCGGCGTCTTGTGTTTCTCGTCCGTGTCCGAATGTTTGCACCAATTTTGATACCTTAGCAGTGTACCAACAAGCCTGAAAGCAGACGCTCCTCAAGTACGAAGTCGTCGGTTTCGTCGTAATGCACACGTGCGCCCTTCAGAGGCATAGACAGCGTGCCTACAAGTCTTTGTTCGTAACAAGTTCTCTCATGCCGAGTGGTAAGGGTCATTCTGTCTACCTAACTTTCCAACGTTTCCATGCTCCGAGCCTGATAGGAGATTACACTACCGTACTTGAAACCATGCAGGAAAAAAACCAGGAGGCGTAATCATGACTCTGCTATCCTTGGCCAGCCAGAGTCCTCCGAGATCCTGTGCGCGGAGACTCTTGACTAGGGTTAGGTCCACGTGGTGTGCGGACTTCTCGAGGTTGTCTGCACGCGGTACGATCTAGTGGCTCTTGACCGTACGAATCTACCGCTTGCCCATCACGTGACCAGGGTCTATTTTTCAAGATTCTCTCCCTTAACTTTTTCATGACAGCCTCAAGATCGTCAGGTCACGCCCCTCTCGTAACTTTTTCTTCCTCCATGTTTGAAACAAAGGTTTCTGCGAGACCTTGCAGCAAGCAGTGTAGTAATGTTTCTAGACCCCTTGCTTCTCTCGGGGTTCTATTCTGGACCACAATGGTCCCACTACACCATTCTGGGCATAGGCAAGTTCCCAAATATTGTCGAATTCTTCGTCTTGTCAGCTCTGATTGAGCGAGAGGTCTGCTACGGCCTCATTGATTGCCTTAAAATGCCGCCATGACAGAATTCCATAGTATGACAGAATATCTGATACTGTCCTGACTAGCGCCCACGCGGTAGGCTCCGAGGGTGCCTTGCAGTACGACGGCTAAATATACGGTTACCAATGTCGGCCATCTTAATTCCCGTTCCGGTTCTCACGTAGGCGGCAAAATAGACAGCTTCGCTAAGGCAGCATCCGAATACAAAAACGATGCAGGCTACTTTGCTGCCAAGCAAGATGGCGGTTGAGCGGATTGCTTGAATATGTCTGGATCTATCCGGAAAAGGCGCCTGCCCGCAAGTAGACGCTTTCTTACGCGCTTAAGGTGAGATTACGTCTAGTTTTTTTCGTAAATTTGAGCGCGAATGAAGCAAAAGAAACTACAGTTCTGTGGGCTTTCTTTAGCTTACTTTTTATTGACGCGAGGTGGCGTCACAATCGCGCAGGCGTCGTCCGGACGTGTCCCATTACTCGGACTGCAAAGGCGCGAATGTGTCTTCCAAGCTCTCAACGTAAACTGTCTACGATGCCGTCCAGAATTGGAACACAGCCCTAGAAACACGCAAACCGTTGGCGCAAGCACGGATTCGCCACAGTGGCACCCCGACGCACGGGTGCACAACGTGCCTGCGCGTTGCCTGCTCGCCCAGGCTTTGTACTTGAACGGGACACGCTGGTGTCGCGGCTGCACAGATTGCGCGAATGCTGCACGTAAGCTTCGGTGTCGGGCCAGGCGGGCGGTGTGGTGATCACTCCGTGGCTTGCTTTATCCCCCTCGCCCCTCAGTCTTCGTGGCGGGGACGGCGACCGACCTACCCGACCGGCGTCAGACGTCCTTGGCGTTCCGGACGTCGGGGTGTAGTGAGAGCGATCTCCGACGCCGTCACAAACGTGCCACCTCTCACTCCTTCTCTTATCGTTTTTCTTCTCTTGTCTTTCCTTCCGCTCTCTCTCTCCTTCAATCGGGCGGTCCCCCTCTCGCAACGGCCCTTCTCGAAGCAGGTCCGCCGTTCTCTAGGCTTTGTTCTTTTATTTTCTATTTTATTGTTTTTCTCGTTTGGATCTTTTCTTTCACGCCTCGCCTTCGCATCGAGGTTTCCGAAAGGGCGCGTCTAGGTCGACCGGGTTCCTGCAGTCTTACGCACGGCCCTCGATGTGTCTACCGTAGTTGCGTGCAGTGCGAAGGGCGTCGACTGTCTTGCCCTTTTTTCGTCTACGTGGACGGTATAATGTGGCGGTGAACGTGGACGCCTATTACCCGATGATCGTCGAAGGCACGTGTGTGGCTTTCGAAGAGGGCGGCCAGGAAGCGTGGATTCTTTACTGTGAGAAGGGATGTGAAGGCGACTCCAATGTAGTTAGACTTCTTGAGAGCAAGTATTAAAAGACAGGCGACCGGACGAAAAACCATAGACTAGCGTCTATGGAGGAGGCGCTGGATAGATGCAACTGCTTACTTCCACGGGTTCAGTTATGCTCGAAACATTAATCTAATTTCACGTGTTCACCAGCTATTTCCGTACGCCAGTTGGGACGTTCATTAATTACCGCAGCTGGAGGCATCAGTTCCAAGTCAAAGTAGTCACGATTTGTTTGCAAATGTGTAAACGAATGGCGAGTTGTTCCACTTTGTGTGAAGCTATATAAGTATGAACTGTGACAAAGAGACTTCAGAATTCAAGTCCTAGCACGGGACGAGGGCCAATTTCTGGCCAACATTTTTTCCCCTTTTATTCATTCGTTTGTCCATAATGTGACCCTTTTCGAGAGAGATTCGGGGCGGGAAATACCCAAGGCGAGGCAGTCGCATTCGTGGAAATAATAATTAGTTAACACATACTTATAGTAATAAATCATTGCTCGGGTTTTACATGCCAAAACCGCGATGTGATTATGGGGCCTTAGTTAAGGGGCTCCGCAAATTTTGAAAGTCTGAGGTTCTTTAACGTGCATACCGCTAATGATCGCCTCCATCGAAAATGCGACCGCCGCGGCCGGGATCGAACCCCGCATCTTGCTGATCAGCAGCAGAGGACCATAGCGACTGTACCCGCTGACACATACAGCGGTCCTATACCGTACCACGAAATGAGGAATACCATGCCGAGCTGGTCCTTCCTCATTGGTCATTTCTGCCTTCATAAGCAAAACAACACGTCCCTGGCTGATGCAGAACTCTTGATAGACCAAAAGCACGCAGGATGGACCAATTCGGGAGGGACAACGCGGGAATGGTATTCAGTATTCCGTGTTACGGTGTGCCCCGATCCCCCTTTATTAATGCCTTACTTACTCCCTTTTTCCTGCCAAGGCAATGTTTGAGCAATCACGTATTTGGGGTTAGTCAAGGATTGGCCAGTTCTGCTTGCCGAGGCAGAAATGACCAATCAGGGAGGACGAACACGGAACGGTGTTACGTATTACGTGGAACGGTGCGGGTCCCCTGTTTATTAAGAGAAGTACCAAGCGTATATACAGTTGCGCCGAGTGAAACGGCAATTCGAAGTTTCCAAGTCGCCATCTCCTTTGTCGAATGTACGCATAGTCGGCTCAAACACCAGCATGGAGGTGCGAGAAAGGATTTGGCATGTACGAGCGTGTTTGCGACGAAGTGACCAGCATAAATACGAATGCATTCCGAAGGCTCCCGATAACTTAGTTGTAGGGGGGTCAGCAAGATTGCCTGGCGAGAGGAGGTCTAAATTGGTTACGGCGCCGGAGTACGGATCCCAAAGATGTGAGTTCAAGCCCGGCCGCGGCGGTCGAATGTTCGATGGAGGCGGATATGCTTGAGGCCCATGTACCGCGCGTTGTCAGTGCACGTTAAAGAACGCACAGATAGTCAAAAGTTCCGGAGCCCTCCACTGCGGCGTTCGTTTTCTCCGCATCTCTTGCATTCCTTTTTCCCTCTACGCCCACGGACGCTGAGCCGCGCTCCCGGCAAACGCTGCAGAAAATAGCGTCCTTTCTTTAACCCAACCACAATTATTACTAATTACTATTATTTGGTGCGAGACAGGACATGGTGTATGCTCGGTTATACGGCGATTGATTGACTGATTTGTGGTGTTTAACGTCCCAGACCAGCTCTGATTATGAGAGACGCCGTAGTGGAGGGCTCCGGAAATTTCGACCACCTGGGGTTCTTTAACGTGCACTGACATCGCACAGCACACGGGCCTCAACATTTCGCCTCCATCGAAATGCAGCCGCCGCGGCCCGGGATTCGATCCCGCGACCTTCGGATCTACAGCCGAGTGCCATAACCACTAGACCACCCTGGCGGGGCCGACGAATTGGCCCCTATATAAACAATGTATGTCGAAACATCCTAACAACTTAGCTGTCAGGGCGTCAGACTTACAGTTCAGCGAGGTTGCCAGGAAGGGTCCGTTGCCTCGGCACAGCAGCGCAGTGCCCGAAGACCTCCGCGCACCTTGACCGCCTTGCGGCGTCGGTCTCTGCTGCTGGCAAGGCCCTTTGCGGCCGATTTGTCAAAGGCCATTGTTCGAACGTGGCCTGTACGCACAGCGTGGCCAATGCTGCCTTTGGCGTTGGCAGACCACCCCCTTGGCTCGCTATACCGCACGTTGCACGTACACCCGCGGCTACGAGGTGTAGCGGGCGTGGTCGTCTTGGTCGGCGTCTGGCCCTTGATTTTTTCTATTTTTTTCCGCATATTATTAATTTCATTTCCCGCACGCAGTTTTTTATTCTTCCACTTGTTCGTTCGTTTTGATTCACGCAGATCACGATCCGAGACGACCATGGAGCCAGCTTAGCGTCGCCTAATCTCGTTTTGCAGTGTAAGCTGGTTGTGGGCTATCGTTTACAATAGCCGATTTCGGCGCAGATTGTGTCCACCGCCGCAACCGCCGGGGTCCGTTACACCTATCTAAAAATTGTTTTGTACCTGTATTTAGCCTTTGTTTTGATGATAATTGTTGTCCTGGTGTGCGTTACTTCGGTTTTCGTTCACATTTGACATGTTTAGAGAGTTCACCGTCATCTCTAACAATTATTGTTATAGCCTCTTTTTTTTATATGCTAGTACTGCTTGCGACTCTTTTTGCTGGACTTTGAACTATGGTTTTGCATGCCTACGTGTTGACAGGTGTTGTGTAATGTGAAAAAAGAAACGTTTCATTGCATTTCATGTTATTTTTCTAGTGTGAACACTAATCGTTCTAATGTGATTACACCCGCTTTCAAAGCTAGCCTTACACTTAACAGGAAGCTGCACGTGTCTCGATCAGCCTGGCTCATTTAGTGTCACATCGGTCAATAAGTCGATCATCGCACCGCCTAGCCTGCTAGAGATCTTTATCAAAAGGACAAAAAGCTGAGCGAGTTGGTAAGGGTCCACAGTGAAAGGAACAGGCGTGCAAAACACGGACACAAGGGTGGAGAAGTGGGCAGCACGAACGCCGACTATCAACTGAAGCAGAGCACAGAGGCGAAAAAGAAAGAAGACACACAATTTCTCTGCGCATACTCAGGAATTGTAGCGCCATCTGTCAGATGGTTACACGTGCCGGTCTATGCGAGAAACATCTGTTACAGGTGGCGCTACCATTCTTTCTTCTTTCTTTTTCGCCTCCGTGCCCTGCTTCAGTTGATAGTCGGATCGGCGTTCGTGTTGTCCACTTTTCCGCCTTGTGTCCATGTTTTGCACGCCTGTTCTTTTCACTGTAGATTTCTTTTACGTTGGTTCGTTCGCCTTGTCGTGTCGAAACCACACCTTCCCTTGCCATCGCGTCCGACACGAAACAAAATCGCTTTTCGCAGCGTGGCGCCGCAGATACCGCGCGACGCGCGTTGTGTGCCAAGGTCGGCGAATGTCGTTCACACTGCGGCGACTCGGAGAAGCGAAGCGAAAAACGCCGAGCGGAGCGACGGATGAAAACGAGCGGGAGGTGATCTTTTATCGCCGGCCTCCCGGAGCGTATGTACAAGCCTATCGTACACGTCCTCAATGTGCACACACTCCTCTCATTTGACTACCTGCATGCGTCGAGCGCTTTTAATTACCTTGAACGCTTTGCTGTGCCCGGAAGCAAGGGTGTGTGTGTGTATGTGTCGCGTACGCGGACAACTAGGGAATGACCCCGGCATGTTTTGCTCCTGTGCCGGTGGCTAGGGTGTGGACGACGCCACTTTGTATCGCCAATACGCTCAGGCTCTGTCTTTCTCGTACAGACGAGGTCGTGAGTTCGATCGCCTCTCAGCGAAACCTCGTTCTTCGAGTGAGGACCGCCACAAAGCGACAGATAAAGAAAGCAAATGAGGACTTTGAGCACGCGCATGTTTCGAAAATCGAGGCATGGCTTAGAGATAAGGAAAGGTGATATAGGAGATCGAAATGGAGGGGAGAGGGGTGCTCATTTAGAGGACTATTCTGCCGTTGCTCGTTCGGTTCAACTGTTGTATTCTTGGCAATCTGGTTCGTTGTTAATTGCAGTAATTTCTTTCAGTTGATTGCCCCAACGTTTGTGGTGGTACCGTCACGAACATGGAAGTGCGCGAGTACCGCGAATTGGAGGATAAACGATAGGGCGGGGCAATACGTCCTCAATGTTTTCTTATTTCGAATACGGAGATATTCCCTGTCTAAGACCGACCCCTCGCAAGGCTCTGGGACCGCTGGCAAGAACGTGTGTGACGAATGCCTTCGCGAGCGTTGGTCCGTACAGTGCGCGGACGTCTTTTATTTTCCTTTTCATCTTTAATATTTCCAGTCGAAGTCAATAATGAGATACAGATTTCGCTGGCGGCGTTGGTGCATGGAAAAACCCAGCTCATACTCGAATTCGAGCACATTTCATGCTGGAACGGTGCGCGGAACGCCACCACCGCGGTGGTGTTCGGCGGTTCCGTTCCTCTTGGGTTCTTGGAACCGCGGTTGAAAGAGAGAAAGAAACAAAGAGAGATGCAATGAACGAAAGAACGAAGAAACTTGAGGGAAATTCGCCAGTGCTGTGGTATGAGCCCCCCCCCCCCCCCCCCTTCGCAGGCAAGTGCCTTAACCACTAACTTTCACATCTACATTTTCGAGACGTGAACATATCTGAGCCATATCACTGCCTTGGATTTTTTACCAAAGAAATAAAGAAAGAAAGAGAGAAAAAGTGGTATAAGTCAGGTGCGCGCATGCCAAGCTTCGCTTGCCACAATTTTCCCGATAGGGCAAGGGCACCTCGCATTCTTCTTTCCCCTCTTCCGTAGTGTAGATTATAGCGGAGTTCATCCCTAGTTAAGCTCCGTCTCTTCAATTTACCTATTGTCTCTACCTTCCTATCGCTTCCTCCTTTTCTGTCTCTCTCCACGTGTATTGAGAACTCATTAGCGACTGAAGGTATAATGGAAAGTAGAAGACGCTTACTACGATTCAAATCAAAGCCCCACAGATAAAAACAGTTTAAAAACAAAATAAATTTCTTCGACTTCTGGAATGTAGCCTTGTTAACAGAAAGATAAAAGTAAATCCTGTTATCGCCGTTTCGAGATATTATCGTGGAAGCCTTGTTCACAAAGAAGATGAAACAATTAGTCCAGTTCATCTACGTTTCAACAGCTGACGATAACCTGCTGAAGCGCGCGTGAGCGGACTACTTTTTCAGCGTCTCTGTGCACAAGACGTCCGTGCTGGAGCAGAAACACCGTGTTTTCTTTTTAAGCGTTTTTATTCGTGGTCGGCATTCTGCATTTCAGCCAGTGCCTCCTCCCGACCAGATGGGATTGCGCTAAACCTTTCTCTGTAACGCAATGTAATTTAAGCAAAGTGCGCCATGTGGCAAATTGTGCGCCTTACCACAGTTGTCCTGCTCCCTCGAGTTACATTGTCAATCCTCCCCTGATTGGTCTTCTAAGACCCCCAGTATACTGTCTCTCACGAATAAACAAAAACTAATAAATGTATGACCTACCTTTTACCAGTAGTAAGTGTACGTCGCTTCGCACGCAGCTTTCACGCTCCGAGGACGGCAAAGTCGCCGCAGGGTCTCCTCGCGCGGTACACCGCGAGGTGTCAGTTTGATCGACGACCACACCCCATGGGGTCACTTAAGTGAACCCCCAGGCGGTGTCCTTTTTAACCTTGTTACGGTGTCGCCTTTTTTTTCAAAAGGTGTTGACAGCCCTGCAACGGGTGTCGTGGTTCAATTTGTTTGCAAACTTGTCAATAATTATGAATAATCAAAGGGTGACTCGTGGGAACCAGAACACATACATTCTTCGGGAACCGCCTAGGACGACGTCCTTGTAACGTAATTCAGTACATGTGGCGCTACAGTTCTCTAGGAAAGAGAAATTGACGATGTCTTCAGATGACAGTTTTTCGAAACTTGACAGCCTCAATTTCATCGTTCGAAAAATTACCATTTCCATTTTAGCGGCTGCTCAGGGTAGTAGCCACGTATCTTCGGTATAGGCTGCGTCGTTGCAAACAGAGGGTAGCCCGCAAACAAAAGAATTATTGCGGAACTCGTTAGTAATATTTAAAATTCATTTTAGTAAGAACTACATGACGTACTGTCGCACGGTATTGCAGTGGTCCTTAGAGTACCAAGAATAAAAGAGAAGACATGTTGAAAAATTGTTCAGATCAGTGAACATCGAAAAAAACGTCGGAGTCGCCAACTAGCAGGCGTCCAGCTTTGTCACCAGAGCAGTTCTTAGGGGCGAACTCTTTCCTAACGATCAGAGTATACGTTGTTCTCGGCGATGACCGTAGTACGACGATACCCATCTGCGGTACATGTGCGCCTTTGTACATGATGTGTCTCGCTCCTTCGTTACGTTAGCCACGGTGTTCTAATGGTTATGATGCTTGACGTGTGACCCAAAAGAGGTCGCTTCTATCCCGGCCGGGGCGGCTGCATTTTAGACGGAGGCGAACATGGTAGAGGTCCGTACACTGTGCGTTGTCAGTGCTTGTTAAAGAACCCCAGGTGGTCAAAATTTGCGGAGCCATTCACTACAGTGTGCCTCGTTATGTTATCATGGTTTCGACACGTAAGCCCGCATCAATTATTAGGGAGCTTTAGTGCTGCCCTGCGTTCGCGAGGTTCTATTGCTATTCCTTGCGCCCAAGGGAGGTACAAAAGCACGCAAGCACGTGGGTACACAGGACCGCTTGGATATCCAACACTAAAACTCTATTGTTATGTTCCTTTAGTCCTTAGTTTTTATCGTGTGCTGTTTGATTTAGGATGACCCATTACCAAAACGCCACCGTGTTGCCTTTGTACGCGTCAGTTCATGTTATTTCTTCCCAGCTTCTACTTATCGCCAGCAATGCCAGAGGGTCTTACGCCTCTGGCATCTCGTCGCAAAACTTCAAGTATTTGCTTTTTGCCATAAGCTGTATTATAAATTACCTCAATTACACGAGCCTGATCCTACCGCCCTCGAGATCATCACGACGTCTATTTAATTGTCACAGGGTTCAACACATTCGTGGTTCAAATAACGCCTTCAATAAACCATCCTTGCTGACCCCTATATCGGATTGTAATGACGGCATTGGAGTTCCTGACGCCATAGTCAGTGAAGGAACTTATGTGAAATTTGAAGAGTTACTAATACAGCACTAATGTCAACAGACAAAGTAGTAGTAGCAGCCTTTTTCTTCGCGCGTTTATTGGCCTTCTCATATTCATGTATTTGCGGTTTTTCCTTCTCATTTTTTTTTGTTCTCTAAGCAGTATTTACTCGATAAACTTGTCACCTACGGTTACTTATTGTTACCCCCCTTCCTACGTAATGCGCCATGAGGGCACCTTAAGGGTAAAATAATGATAATGATAAAATTTGCTAACGACACGCAGAATGATCTCGAACAGAGCTATATGCTAAAGCTCACTTGTGAGAACGCGTGAAGCCGTTGCATGTGTGCGATAACCAGAGCGTCCGTTGCGTCACCGCACGCACTGCGCGTGTAAAGTAGGTTGTGTACACACGGGCAATCGGGAGAGCGGCCCTAATGGGAGCTTCCGATAACTTTCGCAGTCATTCATTATAACCTGTTATGTTCCAACGCCGTGGTCCCGACTAGGCCGGCGCCCGGCTAACAATGACGAGACAGGAGCTGCGCCGCCGATCAACTAGTCACACATCCAACCCACAGGCAACGAAACGAGTGCGTGACATCGGCTATACGGTGTTTGTGAAGCGAATGCCGACCTAGTTATGCCGTTGGCGTCGCTGCTACAAACTCTCCCCTTTACCTCGCTTCAGTAGTTCCATGCAGCACTGTAGGAGCTGTGGACCTCTTGGACCAATCGGAAGGTCGGACACATCTTAAACGTGTCCTTCCGCGCCATGTCGCGTGCCGATGGTGAGCGCTGCGGTGACAGCGGCAGCCTTGGAAGGAGGGGGAGTAAGTGGGACCTCTATTGGCTCCAGCGGTTCGGCGGGTGCGTCTCCGGTCTCAGGAACTAGATCTCGCTTCGTAAGGATCCTGAGCTCGATGGCCTCCTAGCCTTTGGCTATGCTGCACCGAACTGGGGAAACAGAGTAGACGTGCACTGTGACCACGGGATGCGCATGCCGCGAGTCACGCTGTCGGTGTGTGCATGTATGCGATTTTGATGGATGATTTGGAGTTTTTGTGTGCTAGCCGCTCCCGAGAGTGCGACGGACGGCCGGCGGTGTGACCAGGAGAGAAGTGGGTCTCTTGGGTGTTTCTTCG
Source organism: Hyalomma asiaticum (assembly GCA_013339685.2). NCBI lineage: Eukaryota > Metazoa > Arthropoda > Arachnida > Ixodida > Ixodidae > Hyalomma > Hyalomma asiaticum. Next base: position 27,867,137 of record CM023490.1, on the reverse strand, counting down.
CTGGGTCACTCGCTCGGGCTGTTCGGTAATAATGTACGTCGCGTAAACTAGGCCCTATGCAAATGCTGCACGTTTAATCTCGTGCAGGTGTGCGTGCGCGTTCGAGGTGACAGCGCCGCAGTGGTGTCCTCCGTTCCCCGGTGGACACGTTCCATAACGAACGGCAAGGCGAGGCTACGCAACTGAACGTTAGCGGACGCGTCAGAAGTGGGCCGCATGGGTTGTTATGGTTTTCTCGTTACCGGCTGGTCGGACAAGTCTTCTTCGCGTTCGCTTCGTCTGACAGGTTGCTCAGCTGGCATAAATGTGCAAACATATGCCGATTCTTAACGAAACGCATTGTTGAGCTAGTTCTTAGGTAAGCAGCGCAACAATGCACAAGGACAAAGCGCAAGGCGACAAGTGCGAGCAGGCTATGCTGATTCCTGCTCGTCATCGTCATCATCGTGAACGCTCGTTAGCGCAATGCAGTGAGCAACTATAGTTTGTGGCGATGCAATGTGTGCTTGAAAAACCGCCAGCGACGTCAAGGTGCTTGTCGGTGTAACGCGATGGACGACCATTCCCGACGAGCTGGCAGAAGGGTGAGTGACTTTAAAAACCGCCACCGCAACGAAACGTTTCGCCGGTATGACGCAGTGCAGTACTTTGGGAGTATGTGTAGTTAGACGTTTTCAAAAAAAAAAAAAAATCTCCACCAATATCGATGACTCGTCGGCGTGGCGCAAGTAAATGAAGTTCTATGCAAACGTATTGTGAGGAGGTAAATTATTATATATTTGCAATATGCACAAGTAGAAGACGCAGCGTTGAGGTAAGGCTGACGCCATTCAGCGATGCCAAAACCACTTCTATACTTCTTCTTTTCGTCACAACGTTATTGAGTCTACAGTGGCAGAAGCATCCACGTGACAGTGTCATCAAGACGACTTCAAGAAGCCACCGTGAAAGGTTTGCCGGCGTGACGCAGTTGACTAGTTAAGCTGAACCGTGAACGACAAGGTGCGGTTCGAAACCGCCATTACGAAGATGATGAGGGTTGTCCAGGTACTGAAGTGTATGTTGACAGCAATTTCAGTATGTTCCGAACGCTACTACAGCAACCACCACGATGGCGACAGCGACGACCCGCTATCATTTACAGAATGTGCGTTCTAATAAAGGTGGTGTACGCATCAATGCGCTGCGCTGTACTGACAGCGGCCATCTCAGCAAGCGCCGCTACGCGAAGGCTCACTGACGTCGGAAGCCAATGATCAGGCAAATAGAAATTTGCCGTGCGGAAGACGGGGGACGCTTAGAGGCCAACTCCGGCGAGTTGTCGAGGTCGATAGATCTAAATGAAATTATCTTGTTATGTTCCTTGGCACACTTCCTGTAATTTGTGCAAGATTACAGGGCTCGAGAAAGGCGCACATTTCTTGCAGTTCCATATCAGGACTCTGTAAACTACCCAGAACTTAGTAGACGCCGTCGAAAATGTATGGCGTCAAGCACATTACTGCGCGAACCACCGTGCAGGCGTCACCAACACTTGTTTTTTTCTTTCCTACGCACATCTCGTAACCTATCAAGAGTCTTCTCCTCGCGAGATTGGTGCTCCTGGTAACGTCAAAAGGTAATTTATACTTATGCGAGAAAAATGGCATTTCACTTTAGTGTCGTCCATTTAATGTTGGCCTTTTAGAGTGGAACGCAATAGCGTCATTGGGCCCAGTTCGCATCACCTCCTCGTAGCATAATTGATTTTTTTTTCGTACATTCAAATTTCAGTCCAAGCCGTCACGTGTCTAGGTGTTAGTTAATTCGTAGTTTACGATTTTTCTGGCGGATATTACTTCGAGCAATTGAATTTTTTTTCACTAAAGCACTTGTGCCATACCGTAGCGCTTGCGTGTTCTGGTGCTTCAGGAAACGGCTGTATAGCTCGAGATGATTATTCCCACCGTGGACGGGAACGTAGACATCTAATTTTTTGTCCGCCGCGGTGGTGTGATAGTTGTTATGATAGTGGTTATGATACTCGGCTGCCACCCAAAAAACGCGGGTTCGATCCCGGCCGCGGCGGTCGCATTTTCGATGGAGGCGAAAATGCCAGAGGCCCGTGTACTGTGCGTTGTCAGTGCACGTTGAAAAAACCCAGGTGGGTGTAAATTTCCGGAGCCCTCCACTAGAGCCTTTCTCTCCTTTCTATCTCTTTCATTCCCTTTCCCCTACCCCGACGGACGCTTAGCCGTGCTCCCAACATGGGCTGCAGAAATTAGCGTCCTCTCCTAAACCCAACCACAATCATCATCATCACATCGAATTTTCAGCGACACGAGCTGCTAAGCGCTATTGCATTAAAGCTCTTTTCACGAAGGCACTTCGAAGCACGAAAAAAAAATGACGGAAGACGCATGAAGAAGTGAACCGGACAAGGACGAGCCTCCTTTGCATAATTTGAGCGTTAATGAGGCTAAGCTAGTTGAACTTTGATGTTCCGTTGAATGTAGGGATGGACGAGATTAAAGAAGCCGCAAAAAAAAAAAACTATTTAACTCGAAGCTTCGGAATTAAATCGAATAACTTGCGACAGCGAGGCAGGACACGAAATCGTATGCGCACGAGATACGGGAGCGGTACTTGATAATAAAGAAACGAAACGACGTCCCAATCCTCTTCAAAATGATAAATACAAATTCGTAAATATGAATAAAGCGTGAAATAAGACTTAAATGTGAGCACACACGCAATAATAAGCGCCACCGACACATAGTCGCTGACCGCTACTAGCTGTGCGTGTTTGCGAACGGAACCGAACAATCGCTACTGTCGTGTGATAATACGTGTATTGTCAAAAAAGCGAGAGAAAACGCTACTCGCAATGTACGCCAAATGCGACTTCTCTCTATTTCTCTCTCTCTCTTTTATATTTTTCGTTTGTTTAAGACGTGTTAAAAATAGCATATTTACGCATGCTGTTCTCTTTTGGTTCCTTTTTGACGCACTTTTGTATCTGACCTTCAAAATAGCGTCTACATATTGGCTGACGTAGATGGAACTATATCTTTTTTCAAACACTTCGGCCACTGTGCGTAGCTCCGAGCTCTTTCTTTATTCAGTGCCTAAACGCGATCGTAGGCTCGCGCACGCTGTGGAGACGTCGCCCTTCTTAAGCCGTCCCACTCGGGCGAGCTTTCGGAGGCTTAAGTGAGAGAGCCACGGCGCCACTTCTCGAGTTTCGGGTCGCGGTTTCGGGAACCCGAGTTTAATTAGCGCGTTTCGCGTGTCACAACCAGGGACTATATATACGGGCAGCCGCCGAGTCGTGGTTCGCGGCCCCGCAGAGAGGTTGACCGATGGGACCGCAGATATCCCACCTTCTGGGGCTACGCTCTGAGCCCTCGTGTGGCCAGTGGAACCGCGAGGCTTTAAGGGATTTAAAGTGAGAGGGACAGCAATGCGGTTTTGGCTGTTGTACTGGTGTCCGCAGATAGAGCTTTCGAGAATTAAGAGTTTTCGTGCGAGACGTTGAGGAACTCTTGGATAGGCGGAATTTTAGGGTTGGAGGCCCTTACTGCGAGACCAAGTCTTGATCGCCGTTTCTAGACTGCATGGTGGACGTGTACTAGCGCGGTAAATTGATCGAGTGTTTTGTCGAGGAAAAAAGGAGTGTCGCTGCAGGATATGGTTTTAGGAAAACGATATTCCTCATAATACGGGCGGAAACATTACGTCGTCTGTGGTGCTTTGTGGGCCAAAGAAAGAGCAGGAACATAGAGCCTTGGTAAAGATAACGTACACGTGGGGTCGAGGATTTGAGGGAGAACTGGAAAGGAGTGATTGCTTAAGGTGTATCGGAAATAACGTGTCTACAATATCTATCTATCTATCTATCTATCTATCTATCTATCTATCTATCTATCTATCTATCTATCTATCTATCTATCTATCTATCTATCTATCTATCTATCTATCTATCTATGTGTGTCTGTGGTGCGTTATTATCATAACGTGGCTTTCGCCGTGATAGAGCTCCGACTGGGATTACAATGTATGAATGTGACCGGTGGGCTGATCGTGTCTCCCAGATCAATCCATCCTATGAATTGATTGTTTTTACCGACCTCTTCATTAATTCAAGCCTCCATCTGCCCCTTCTAGTTCTACTTCTAGTTATAGTTTGGAGGCCACCCCGTGTCACTTTGCTGAATGCTCTTCGTCACTTTATGCTTGCATTATGACGTCAGTGATAATCTTTACTTGAAGTAATCGTAAGCCAGTTTGTTTCAGTTGTTATCACATATATGCACCTTGACCCTTTTATGTTATCTTAGCTATACGAAAAGAAACCGTGTTCGTATTCACAACGGCAGTTAGCGAGAATTCAACTACGTCCCTAACCTGAACGACGAAACGACAGCAGCGCGCGACGTTCTACTTTCGAACTGGAGCCTTATCAGACGATATATATGTGGGTCTAAGGAGCGGCAAACTTCTTTGCCAGCGCTTTTGCGTCAGTACACGATCGTGTACTCGCCCCATTTAGCTATAGCTATGATGGATGACGAGCTCGCCGAAAAAATCATTATGCGAGGGCACGCTTGCCTGAAAAGTAGTCATTACTGACTCTTCCGTTTGGTCACGGTACAGATGGCTATCAGCGGCTGCACCTTACGGATAGACTATTTCAATCGTGCGTTTAAGTGCCGCCATCGTGGAATGATAACATCGTTTTTTTTTATTTTACCTGTTGGGACTACACGAACGATATTACTATGAATTGATACGCATGAAAACAATTGTTGCTACGCATTCGACATGTCATGACGTGTATTTGAAGCTGTGGCGCACAAAACTGAGCAAGCCATTCGTGGAACATCCTGGTAGCCCTGGATGGCGCAGCCCACTAGGATAGCGGAAGTAAAATAGTCTGTAATGGTCGAAGACTTTCAGGCTGCGATGTGTCGCTAACAGGAAATTGCTCGGCCGATTAGTTGAGCGGCGACTCTTGTCAGGCCACGGCTGTAAGGGGAACGGTAACGCTTGTTTCAAGATCCTCACTGCTACCATCTAGCGATGACACTACAACATGCCTTGCTCGTTTCGTGTTAAAGCAGCACCGCGATTGCGGCGTATACTCTGTAATCAGCGGTTATGGATCACCTTGACGGCAAAGATGGAACGCACCCTTGAGACGCCGAGGCGCTCGATCAGCTTTCGGTACTTTGCATGTGGCCCTTGTATCTCACTTCCGTGTCCGGGACACTCCGGAACTGCGCTGGTTTAACTGCACTCGGTGTTCATTATCAGTTATAGATCTCTCTCACTCTCTGAGCCACCCCCTGTAAAGTGGTATATGGAGACAGCCCGCTACTGAGGTTGTGCCGCTCTCGTAACCCGCTTCCATAGGGTTGTCTGCTGTTATATTGCATGTTGAGAAGGGAACGTAATAGGTAATCATTGGGGGGGGGGGGGGCAAGCGGCCTGGATTTTAAGCGAAGGCAAGCATGGTAGGAGGCGCAAGTAGGTTGGATATGCGCAGATCGCAGATAAGATAGAGAAGTCTCCGGAAATAACGCGGTCGTTGTTAGCACAGTACTGGGATAATTGGAGACTTATGGGACAGGCCTTTGCCTTGCTGTGGGTGTGGACAGGCTGGTGATGGTGATAATGGTGAAGAAGAAGAAGAAGAAGAAGAAGAAGAAGAAGAAGAAGAAGATGATGAAGTAAAACGTGCTCTTGTACTTCGAGTTGTCTATCAAATCGCCCCCACCCTGCAATGCACTAGCCTCCTGGTTAGCTCGGTTGATAGGGCAATCGCCTCGGTAGGGCGTTGGTCTCGGATGTGTCGTCAACTAGGAAGCCTTCATTTCAGAGAAATCCGTATCGATTTTGGTGTAGCTTTGTGCTACAAACGAGATGATGATAATTTTCTCTATGAAGCTGATGAAGACGGTGATGATGAGCTGATGATGAAGATGATGGCAGGAATGACGCTATTGAATCTAAACGGTACGACTGTAAGATGAGGAAAGGCGTGCAGACATGCTAAGAAGGGAAATGAACAAGACACCGCAGACACCTCCGTTTTACGTTGATGAGTTGTTCCACTGTCTGGCTTCCGGGTCTATTTGAGTTTTGTCGTCGGTCTCTTTGTCAGTCTTCTTGATACATCTGTGTGTTGTGTTATGGTATTCTCTTGTGTTGCATTTTGCGTGACCCGGCTGGTTTTTCTTTTGTTTCTTTTTCGTTGTTGTGTTGTCGGCGACTGTGTTGGCTGCTTCAGATCAGGTTTTTGTTGTCTAGTTATATTCTGACGGTTGTCTTGTTGTTTGTGTTACCTACTTCTAGGTCTCTTCACACGCAGGTACTTTCATAATGAACCTCCACCAAATAGCTCTGCTCAACAGCTCAACTTTCTTAGCCAGCGCACGGACTTCCCATATATATATATATATATATATATATATATATATATATATATATATATATATATATATATATATATATATATGGAATGCGACCCTCGTGTACCTCGGCCTTTCCATAGCGACATCACCGAAGTCCGCGGTGCCGCGCCGTGCCCACCGGAAGTGGCGTGATCGGGTTCCGCGGCTACCTCAGAATCCCCATCTTGCGCTCGGTACCCGCATTCAACAAGCACCGACCACGGAGCCGCTTTCGGCGCTTTCAGAGCAGGCCTGCTTTCAGAGTGCGTGTTTACGGTAACCCTATAATCCACGGCCAGCTCGGGAACTGTATGGCACGGCGTGACTGGACATCACGCCAGCTCTGAGGTGTATAGCGACGCATATATATATATATATCGCATTTCTGCAGATGAATGCGTGCGTTACTTCTCTGTATGACACGGACGCTACGGATACTTTTAGCCGGCTGACTGTCTCGCTGCTGCATTCCTGGAACCACATGAACAGGTTGAAAAGAGCATACATGAATGCATCGCCAATGGCACTCTATAAAACACGCGCCTTAGCCCTCTGTGACGTCAGCGTTTGGGCGTCGAGCGCTTCAGAGGCGAATGTTGAACGCAAGCTAAAAGTTACAGCTCGTGTTGTTACTGCGTGGGGAGTGAGCTACTTGAAATTTGAATTTGAAATTTGAAATTTATTCCGCAACAGGACATGTTACGAGGAGGGCAGGTAAAAGCTGTGAGAACAGCTTGAGGATCCCTGACCCCCAGGTACACAGGGTAGCACAGAGCACGTGCGGTACAGCCAATAAAAAAAAAAGAGTATGTTTCACAATGTGCATTAAAAAGCAAAAAAAAAAAAAACACAGGAGGAAAGATTACAATACAGGCATAAAAAAAACAAAATGAAAGATTACAATGTAGGCATAAAAAAAGGTAGTCACGAGACCACATAATTATACAAACACTGATCGCAGCTGTTTTGGTGATATGCTAGATATGTCAATGCGATGTTCCCTAGTTATGCGGTTAAGAAGTGTAGGCAATAGAAACTTTAACATTTGATTTCCGCATTTTGTTCTACATTTCGATATGTACCACACTTCAGGTTGACGTACATTATAAGCAGGAACATTTTTCTCTAACCTTGCTATTCTTGCAATCGTATCATTATTTTCTCTAACCTTGCTATTCTTGCAATCGTAACTTAGGGTTACAGAAGAGCGCTATGGGTTGCCCTAAACAGCGATATCTTCAGGGCCGAAGAAAAGAGAAAGATAAACAGCTAGTGAGCTTGCAGAAGTATGTAAATGACGTAAAACTATAATTAATGAAGAGGTCGCTAAAAACGACGGAGAATAAGGGAATGTCGCAGGAGCGAACATTTCGACAAGTGCACTTGCCCCGACGTCCTGACGAAGACAGGTCCACTTGTCGAAACGTTGGCTCCAGTGACATTCCCTGTTCTACATCGTTTTTAGCGGTCTGTTCATCGATTCAAGCGTCCACCTCCCCTGAGCCTCTCTTCTAGCTTGCAAAACTGTAATTAGGTTGGAATATGAAGATGAAGTTCATTCATTGTGACATTAAACTCTGCGAGAAACCCGTCACTGATGTTAAGTGCGAAGAAAGAGGCCCATGGATGCATACTATTCTATGGAAAGAGCTGGCATGGCCCCGTTGACCTATGTGCAGCTAATGTTGTAAAGACGAATCCATAGATCTTTAATTACTTCTTGAAAAGTAGCCGTTTCTCCTCACCAAGGAAGCACATATACAAAGGTTCTTTTCAAAGAATTGGGTTGGGCTTCTCCGTGTCAAATATTCTGCCCTTGGCAGCCTCCTCAATAATGATTATATGAAGTTTAACGTCCCAAAACCACGATATGTTTATGAGAGATGCCGTAGTGGAGGGCTCTGGAAATTTCGACCACATGGTGTTCTTTAACGTGCGTTGACAACGCACTGTACACGGTCCTCAACATTTCACCTCCATCGAAATGCAGCCGCCGCGGCCGGGATTCGATCCCACGACTTTCGGATCAGCACAGCCGAGTGCCACAGCCACTAGACCACCGTGGCGGGGCAGCCTCCTCATTAGGACATTCCTACACGGATGTGTTCTCATATGTTGCAGAATTTATGATTGACTCAGGACCATTACATTGTTAATTACCCAATCTTCACTGATAAATTCGTTCTGATTATTTCATTCTCATTGGTAATTCAAAATACTTATGAGGAAATGTTTTGTTCATAGTGCTTCTTGTCTAATTCCCCGGAGTGGGTATGTGCCAGTGCGGTAGAAAACAACAGCAGCAGCAGCATACCGCCAGCATGTGCTGGCTAGATGCAGCGAGTGTTTCCGGAGCAGTACTCGCTGAAAAAGTTTTTGCAGGGTCCCCTTGAGGCGAGGACCTTATTTATACGCTCCCATTATACGTCTAACTTTAACGGCCTTGGCGTCTACATCAAAGGTATAAAACCATGATGCAAAGAACATTACGTGTCTCGAACCCTCAACTTTCTTCATCTCGAACCTAAGACACCGATAGGAGTCGAACCCGAGACCTTGCGCAGGAAAAAGGGGTTTAAGGTGTACAAGAGATGTCATAAGGCTTCTACCATCACGCGTCTCAGGACCCGCCGCGGACTCTATGACATTTTCAATATTGGCCAGAAGGTCGTGGGATCGAATCCTGGCAGCGGTAGTCGCATTTCGATGGAGCCGTACTGGTAGAGTCCAACGTACTGTACGATTCGTCGTCATCATCATCATCATCATCATCATCATCATCATCATCATCATAATCAGCAGCAGCAGTAGCAGCAGCTTGTCCACGCCCACTGCAGGGCAAAGGCCTCTCCCATAGATCTCAAATCCTATTCCTGTGCTAACTGTGCCCAATTTATCCCTGCAGACTTCTTGATCTCATCTGCCCACCTAACTTTCTGCCGCCCCCTGCCACGCTTGCCTTCTGTGCACAAATCAGTGCTCATTAAAGAACTGTACCCCTCCACTATACAGCTTCTCCCGTAAAAATATCTGCTTTTGGGGCGCAAAATCTCATGAATTATGATTATTTTCGCACGTCTCAGAGCATAGCTGAGTAGGCCGGAGGCGTTTCTCTTCGTGTGCATGGTGATTATTGATGATGATGATTGTGGTTTGGTGAGGAAAGGAGGCTAATTTCTGCAGCTCGTGTACGGAGCATGGCTAAGGGTCCGTGGGGGTTGGGGGAAAACAGAGAAAGAGATAGAGAGGCGAGAAAGGCCGTAGTGGAGGTCTCCGGAAATTTAGACCACCTGGGGTTCTTTAACGTGCACTGACAACGCACAGTACACGGGCCTCTGGCATTTTCACCTCCGTCGAACATGCGACCGCCGCGGCCGGGGTCGAACCCGCGTTTTTTGTGTGGCAGCCGACCACCGTAACCACTACACCACCGCGGCGGACGTGTGTGTGTTGAGCGTACCATCGCTTTCACGTCTGCGTGTGTTCTGTGTAGCGGCCTTGCGTCTGTACGTACAAGTGAAGGTGACACAGAGAGGCGACGCAGGCGTCGTCGGGAGTGTCGTGGGTCCCGGCGCGCTGGACCGGCATTCCGGGAAAAACCGGCGAAAGCGGATCGTGAGCACGCACACGTTTTCGGCCGCGTGATACTTTCCGGGTTGTTCCAGCATCGTCCCCAAAACCGGCAGTACGCACGTGGCCTGCCGTCATTTATATATACACACACCTTCGAGCCCGCTCCTTTCGGTCCGCACTCGCACAGGGCAACCTATAGTTCTGTGCAAAGAGTGTTCGGCGGGTCCAGTCGACCCGCATCTCCATTGATGCACCTTGACTGCGCGCTCCTTGCATAGACTGCGTTTTCTTATGAACGTTTTCGGTACAATACATCTGTGAGCAGACCCGTAGTCAGGCATTTTTTTTCCGCGAGGGGGCGGGGGTGTCTGCTTGCTGAAGGCCTTGACTATTTGAGAAAAACAGCTGTTTCCACTTTATTTTTGGTACAACTCACAGTATGTACACTAAGTGACATTTTAAATGCAACGTTGCTAATAGGCTTAAATTTTGTTATGAGCACTACACTACGTTAGTAACATCCTACACCCCAACCGAAATTTCGGGAATGGCCCTAGGCACGGGCCCTGCCCGAAATAGCATGTCATTCATGATATATTGCATGAAAAGGTGACGCGTGGAACTTGATAGGTCAGAAAGTGGTGCTGCACGATCATATCATCGTCAGGGCTGGCACACGCTGGACGTGTATAGTACGCCCACGGCTACGGAGCAACAGGTTTGGCGAGCAAGAGGGTAACAAACGTTCGAAACACAAATCTTTACTAACGTTTCGGCAGGTGGGCCTGCCTTCGTCAGAGTAGCCTCTGACCTCTGAGGTTACTCTGACGAAGGCAGGCCCACCTGCCGAAACGTTAGTAAAAATTTGTGTTTCGAACGTTTGTTACCCTCTTCCTTAAATACATATTACACCGGATCCATCGATTTTCATTGGCACACACACACACACACACACACACACACACACACACATATATATATATATATATATATATATATATATATATATATATATATATATATATATATATATATACATGTGTGGCAATGAAAATCGATGGATGCGGTGCCGGCAGCGCTCTACCATACTTCCTCCTATCCTCTTTCCTCTTTCAATTTCTGCTGCGCTCTGTTTCTTTATTGTACCGTGACTCGCGATGAAGTACGTTGAAAATGCTTACAATATATATATATATATATATATATATATATATATATATATATATATATATATATATATTGTTACCTCCACCACGATGGAACGAGCAGAGATATGAGGTTGAATAGGAAGGCCGTTTTATAATGACAAGGATAACGCCGGCGCAGACACAATCGCGGACCGAGAGAGACCACTCCACTACGTCGTCTCTTTCGCCTTCGTAGCGATCGTCGTCTTCCTTGCTTTCGCAGCACCGCGACAATATATATATATATATATATATATATATATATATATATATATATATATATATATATATATATATATATATATATAGCGAATAAATCCTCCTTTGAACAGTAACAACGGAAGATTTATTTCATGCAACATTTCGACCGCAGTCCGGTCTTCCTCCCTGACAAAGACCGGACTCCAGTCGAAACGTTGCATGAAATAAATCTTCCGTTGTGAGTGCTCGAAGGAGGATTCACTTCGCTTTGCATCACGCCGACGGCCACTCCTCGCCATCATATGTATAGAAAGCGTACTCGTGTGCGAAGGAACATTGTTGTTTCACAGGAACGCAGTTTGAGTTTGCCCACATTCGTTTACTCATGGTGCCTTGTGACATGCGCGCACTGCACGCAACTAACAAGCGCACTACGGGGGAACGTCAATGGCCCCTATAGGAACGAGGCAACGGACACGGGCGATCGTGAGATGGAAGTCGCGGCGGAGAGCCACGCCGTCTACCGTGCTATGCGGGCTGTTCCAATTCGGCAGCGTGTACGCACACACACGCAGGAGAGAGACTACGACCGCTACGCAACGCTGTACGCTTGCCCCGTAATACAGCGCGATTTGGCGGCGCCGGGCAGCTCGAAAGGTGCGGCACAACAGCGTTGAAGGAGAAATGTGTGCAGACGAAAAAGGACGCTTTTGTATGTGAGTGTCTAGTAGCCCCGGAACCAAGATTAGGTGAGAAGAAAGGCTAAGGGAACGTGAAATACACTTGAGCCCGTATTCATAAGCCTTATCCTTATCGCATGTTTGCCTTATCTTCCCTGTGCCCTTACGTCACTTCGTGAACAAATTCGTCCAGTATCGTAAACAAACTTTACAGCGGTCTTTTGTACTGATCACCATTTCAGTCCCCTTCGTCATCAGCCTGTCTACGCCCACTGCAGGGCAAAGGCCTCTCCCATGGATCCCCAGTTATCCCTTTCCTGTGCTAACTGGGCCCAATTTATGCCTGTAAACTTCTCTAATCACATCTGCCCACCTAAATTTCTGCCGCCCCCTGCCACGCTTGCCTTCTCTAGGAATCCACTCTGTTACCCTTAATGACCAACGGTTGCCTTGTCTTCGCATTACATGGCCCGCCTACGCCCATTTCTTCTTAATTTCTATAAATATATCCCTAACACGCGTTTGTTCCCTAACTCACTCCGCTCTCTTCTTGTCCCTTAAGTCTTAGTCCCCTTAAGGTTCCCTAATGTCACAGGAGCGATAAGGAAAAAAGAAGCGATAAGATAAGGTACGCTTATGAATACGGGCCTAAGTTGTGACAGAATGCATTGAGGTATTCGTATATGAATGGCTTTGACTGGCGGTGCGGACAAAGAAACTAGGGGGCTCACTAGCGATTACACGACTTACAGCCCGAGCGTTACGAAAAGAAAGAACAATAAGCGCAATGTCGGAGGTGGAGAGATATCCCTGGATAGCAGGGACTATAAAGAATAATTACTTTGTGGGCTTTAACGTCCCAAAACCAGCTCTGATTATCAGAGACGCCGTAGTGGAGGTCTCCAGAAATTTCGACCACCTGGAGTTCTTTAACGTCGACTTCCATCGAACAGCGCACACGGGCCGCAACGTTTCGCCTCCGTCGAAATGCAGCAGCCGCGGCCGGGATTCGATCCCGCGACCTTCGGATGAGCAGCCGAGTGCCATAACCACGAGACCACCGTGGCGGGGCAGAAAGAGTGACAGGAAAGATAATAGGAAGGCAGGGCTTTGGTTGTGGCAGGTTAGCCACCCTGCACTGGTGAATGGGAATGGGTGTGGAAAAGTCAGTTCGGTGTAGTCGAGGTTGGGGTTGTCCTTGTTCGAAGGATCAAAGATGGTCAGTTAGTTCAGCGGCGTGCAAAAGTTGCAGCATGCGATCATCGAACACTGGCCGCTTTTCGACAATGATAGACTTGAAGCTTGGCACGGCACTACGTAAGCTGAAAGAATACGCTTTCGCGGTGGTCAAGATCTCGCGATCGTGGCACGAAGCATCTCACCTACGGGAGGGGACGAAAAAGAAAGAGTAAGGACTAAATCGGGAGTGAAATAGCTTCTGATAATTCGAACATTTTGCTGCGAGTTCCTGAATCGGTATTCGGTAGTGAGTGAGTGAGTGAGTGAGTGAGTGAGTGAGTGAGTGAGTGAGTGAGTGAGTGAGTGAGTGAGTGAGTGAGTGAGTGAGTGAGCGAAAAATTTATTACATGAAAGGGTGCGGTAGTATGAGGTCCAGCAACATGAGCTGTAAGATGATGCTTCTCGATGTCGGTATAGAACACGCGTGGCTTTTCAGCAGGAAGGTTAGGGAGACGACAGGCGATGCTTTATGTTAATGGAATGTCGAGGCATCCAACAGGGTGTACGTGTGGAAGGACATGATATCCTGTGTTTATATAGGGATGTCAGCAAAAGCGGGAACATGCCCGCGATAGGTACTAGTTTGTCCTAGTCTAATCTCTTCCATGATTTCTTGAAATCGCACGCTACTTTGGACTAGCGCAACGTAAGATCAACGAGAATCAATTACCCGTATATGTCGCTTTGACGTTTGTCGTCGCAAATGTACGAAAAGGCAGGAAGGCGTGATTTGTCTAGTGTACCTTGCCAAAATAGATGATACGATCTGATCTTGCTCACCCCGCATATCGTTTTTTCCCTGTACCCTTATAATCCGCCAAGGCGGGAGTGCCCTTGGCAACGAAACGCACAAACAGCTCACATGCCAGCGGCTTTCTTCAGTAAACACTTGGGGAATACAGGGCAAATGAACAAGGACAAAGGAAAACACAGAGCACGAGATAAATGCATGTCCTTGTTCATTTTTTGAGTTCCCTCGTTCATTTGGGCTGTGTTCTTCATATATAGGTAACCATGGACCAACTTGACCAAATAAAAATCGCGCTTCAGCGGGGGCACACCACGCTTCTCGACCCCATAGTTTTCTCCCTTTCCCACGCACACGAAAAAGCGATGCAGTTGGGTCCCAGATTCGTCGTCTTGGCCCAAACATCAACAACGCACGAGAAAGAGCCTGTAGAAATATCTACTTCCTCCTCCTTCTATAAGCTGTACTTTATAAGTATATACTTTCGATACACGTGGACCCCGTCCGGCGCATGAAATTATACCCTGGGGACAGCCGTACAAACCTACGTTGTATCCCCTCGGCGACATATATACATTTCCGCGCTGGCCACTATAGTTGGTTTCAGCAGTTCTGTGCAGCACTGTGGAAGCTACAGGCCACTCCGGCCAGTCATGGAGGCAAACACGTGTTAAACGTATCCTTCCGCGCCGTGGCATCCGCCAATTGTGGGCGCTGCAGTTGCAGGAGCAGCCTTGGAAAGAGGAGGACCGAGGGAGGCCCGGTTGTTTGATTGATTGATTAATTGATTGGTTTAGGCTTTATTCAAGACAATTTACAATAGTCTTAGGAGACGTAGCAAAAGACCCGTAAGGTACCTGAGCAGGCTACGTCACCCAGACAGCAACTGCAGCGGTAAGATCTTTCATATAGACATGAAGCAACCACAGTACACATGTATAAAACACTACAAGAGCAGTAAACAAGAAAACAACTCTTTTCTGTTTGAGAGAGTAGAAAAGAATTGGCAGGAGTGGCTCGCACGTGCCTGTCCGTACTATAGCATTTCGTCTCGCCTCGAAAGAATTCTGGGCTCGATGCCCTCGTAGCCTAAGCTCTGCTGCACGGAACTATTGAAACAGTCTTAATATACTGCGCGATGCTGTCGGCACTGAGATTGGCTCCTTTGTCGTCCATCCTGTCCTTTGTTTACCTTCTTCCCGTTCTGCTTCGTCATGGCCGGCAGCGGTGGCATTTACGGTTGCGATCCGTCGCGGCCGATTTATACATCGGGGAGCCGCATTTTCTTCCCCTTTGTGTGCGCGCGCGTTCGTTAGGCCTAACGCGCTTCCCCAAATCCCGAGACTGTCGGTCTCCCGTTCCCCCCCCCCCCCCATGTCGGGTGAACGGGCAGGAGAAAGGTCAACGATCTGGTACAATCCTGGACCCTATATATGGGTGGCCTTTGAAATGGAAAGTTTGTGTTCGTAGTATTACGGAAAGACCAAGGAATATAGAGGTAAGACATTGTTAAGTGAGTCAGTAAAAAAGAGAGAGGCGGGGGGGGGGGGGGCAAGGGCAAGCATTTATTTTTGAACGATTGCACCGGCAAACTCAAGTCGGCGGCTTCCCTATTTCAGGTATAGCCGCTGGTCATAGAAATCCCTAGCGGCCGTTCGATCGAACTGCGCTCTTCGACTTCGGGTCCGGGTCGAAGATGTGGAGAGCTGTTCTATAAATGTTCTCCAAGTGGACATGTTTGCCTCTGCCCGGCGTCATCGCACAATGAAGCTAAATTCACGGTTGCCGAGACTTGAGTGACGAGTAGTAAATATCGGAAAGGTGCGCTGGTCGCGTTTAATTGAATCGTTCCTCGCATTTGCATGGGGATTTGTCTGGAAAGAGTGACGTCAGAAGGACGTGTTGGGTAAACAGGAAGCCACAAATTTTTGTTTCGTCACCGCATGTTCCTGGGGTACTGACAAGAACCGGCGGCCGAAGTGGACAGTCCGCTAAGTGGGTAGTTATAGAAAAGCTGGATACCTAGTGGACTTGACACGTAGTTAGACACTTAGCGGTTAACAGCTATGCAATGCGACCGTTCTTCTGTAACTATCGTCCATAGGGTTTTACGTGCGAAAACTACAGATGATTATGAGAAATGCCGTAGGCTCCAGAAATTTCGACCTCCGGGAGTTCTTTAACGCGCACTGACATCGCACAGCACACGGGCCTCGACAATACGCCTCCATCGAAACGCAGCAGCCGCAAAAGAAACCATAGGGAACACTATTTTCTTGCACAGGCAGAAATCGTATGCCGTAGGAATGAATCGGAACTTCCTTTTGCAGTGTTTTTTGCGGAATATCCCAATAAAACACAGCATCCCGACAGTCAACAAAGACATGTTCTATAGCTTCTGGTTTGCGGCATAAAAGGTCCATCTTCGTAAGAAGCGCAAAACAACACACAGGGACAACTAGAAGGAAAGACACACCACAAGCGCTTGTGGTGTGTCTTTCCTTCTAGTTGTCCCTGTGTGTTGTTTTGCGCTTCTTACGAAGATGGATCTATACCAACTAGCCCGATTCACTTGTTTATTAAGGCATAAAAGGGCACTACACACCTACGCTAGCGAGGTCAGAACATGTGCGTGCCATAAGAATGCCTCGATTTTTTACTGTGAGTCAGTCAGTCAGTCAGTCAGTCAGTCAGTCAGTCAGTCAGTCAGTCAGTCAGTCAGCCTGTCTGTCAGTCACAGTCAGTTAGTCAGTCATAGTCAGTCAGTCAGTCAGTCAGTCATAGTCAGTCATTTAGTCAGTAACAGGCAGTCAGTGAGTTAATCAGTCGCAGTCAGTCAGTCAGTCACAGGGAGTCAGTCATTCAGTCATTGTCAGTCACAGGGAGTCAGTCATTCAGTCATAGTCAGTCACAGTCAGTCAGTCAGTCATAGTCAGTCAGTTAGTCAGTCACAGGCAGTCAGTGAGTCAATTAGTCGCAGTCAGTCAGTCAGTCATAGTCGGTCACAGTCAGTCAGTTAGTCAGTCACAGGCAGTCATTCAGTCACAGGGAGTCAGTAATTCAGTCACAGTCAGTCACAGTCAGTCATATTGAGTCAGTTAGTCAGTCACAGGCAGTCAGTGAGTCAATCATCGCAGTCAGTCAGTTAGTCAGTCATAGTCGGTCACAGTCAGTCAGTCAGTCAGTCAGTCAGTCAGTCAGTCAGTCACAGGGAGTCAGTCATTCAGTCATAGTCACAGTCAGTCAGCCTGTCTGTCAGTCACAGTCAGTCACAGTCAGTCAGTCAGTCAGTCAGTCATAGTCAGTCAGTTAGTCAGTCACAGGCAGTCAGTGAGTCAATCAGTCGCAGTCAGTCAGTCAGGCAGTCAGTCATAGTCGGTCACCATCAGTCAGTTAGTCAGTCACAGGCAGTCAGTCAGTCAGTCACAGGCAGTCAGTCATTCAGTCATAGTCAGTCAGTCAGTCAGTCATACTTAATTTTCTTTGGAAATCTGAAGTACTGGACTGAAAGCTCGACCATTTATCAAGGAAGAGCCACCTAAGAGGAAATAAATAAATAAATAAATGAGCATAATAGCAACTCAGGTACGCAAACGGCAATCTTCGCCTCCCCCATAGTCTCTATAGGGAAAGGGATGCAATCTCTTTTGATAACAGGGGGCTTGCCACTTTCCTACCACACTTTCAGCAGCATCCAAACACTTAGCACTTTAAGTCAGCTGTGGCGCTCTCTCGCCGCGTTGTCAATGCAGCGGCCCGCCCGGCAACCAATACGAATCGATCATCGCCACCGCGTTGTTCCTATACGGAAGAAAGCGACTTACACTCAGTCAAAAAAACAAAAAGAACTGTCTAATAGTCCAGCTTGTTTGACTGCGCACACGCAAACGCAGGAACCAGTCACGTTTTTCTTTAAGTTCCTTGTCGTCGCGCTCATTATATATTGCGTTGATGCGCGAAAATGGGCGACGCCAACGAAGTCAGATCTCCTCTGCTATCTCCGTCTCCCTTGCCTTTTCCTTGCCCGAACAAACCTCCCCTCCCCCTCCCCTCTCTCCCTCTCTCGCCCCCTTCCCCCCACCTCCCATCCGCGCTTTCGTTTTGAACGATCGGCCCACATGGCAAGGCCGTCGTCTCTTTCAAAAGGTATACGAAACAAGGCCGTCACGGCTGGTGATCATTGCGCTCGCAAGCTCGCGCTCCGAGAAGCTGGATTGCGCGCGCATGCCTTCCAGAGAGGCGAGAGCCGTGTTTGCTCTGGTTTCCTTGGTTCGTTGTTTATGTTTGCTTGCTTTCTGCTGTTTTGTGCATTGCGTTTATGCAGCACGTCCTTCTCAGTCACGTGTGCAATGCAAGGGGCAACGCCCCGTAGCTGCACGAGCGGGGAAAGGAGGGAGAGAGTGAAAGAGCGAGAGTGGTTATGCATAATGACAGTGGTTGCGAAAAATGTAAAAATGATAAAGAATCTACTTGAGAGGTGGGGTTGGGGGGTTCGACTGGAGAGATTCCAAAGAGTTGAAGTGAGCCGGTTTTTGTCAAGAGCGATCTGGAATTTGGTGAGTTACTATGACCGTTAAAGAAAGAAAGAAAAAAAAAAGAAAGAAAGAGAGAAAGAAAGAAAGAGAGAAAGAAAGAAAGAAAGAAAGAAAGAAAGAAAGAAAGAAAGAAAGAAAGAAAGAAAGAAAGAAAGAAAGAAAGAAAGAAAGAAAGAAAGAATCAATAACGGCTAAGTGACAGGCAGGAACATGGTCACACAAGCAAGCAAGCAAGCAGACGTTAATATCTATGACAGGCTGTTGCGCGAGTTTTGCGCGGAGTCCCCAACTCTGTCATGCCTTGCAGTCACGCCGTAGTTTCAGTACACAAAACACCGTAATTTTTTTTACTAAGTTAATTGGAACATGGGGAGTGAGGCAATGAGGGATTCGGTTTAACACGGGCGAACGATAATAGGGGTCCAGGGTCTTTTGCTCCTCTCTTTTAGTTCTTTCTGCTCAGCATCCTTTACCAGAGCAACAGCAACAACAACAACAAAGAATAAAGAAAGCACACGCTAGATATGACACTTGAAGAGATATATTCCATAGGAAGCAAAGCCACACGACGTAAGAACGCGGCCACAGGCGCATGTTTTAAGAAATGATGAGAAGGGTGCTATGTGGACGTGGAAAGGACAGAATACAAGCAAGCGCTAACACGGCTGACGTATGTATACACTTTTTCACAGAAGGCTGCCTGGGCGCCGCCATAGCTCCCGCTAGGCTGTGCGAAATATGCGTGACCCCCCTCCCCCCCCCAAAAAAAGGGAAACTACTGCAGATGGTTTGTAGTGGCAATTTCGGTGACCTGGTAGGACTTCGTTATCAAACAGTGCGCACATACACAAAGATCAAGGGAACGAAACAGACGACACGAGCCTCTTTAGTGCTATGCACAGCCCAATATGGCGGCGCTCCGTGCCTCCTGTGAAAAGATCTGTACGAAGCGGGCGTTTTGCTTCGCGACGTGAATGCTTACTGGCGACTGAAATGGCGCCGAGGAAATGAAGTGTCAAACGAGGACAAAAGAGACACGAAACGACCAGATGCAGAGCTTGAACGGCACACCAAAACGCCGAAGCGGAACCGGATTCGGCAGCAGTCGCCGTACACATTCGTATTCGTAACATTCAAGGCCTCCTGTTTCGCCAGTTGCGAATGCACCGACGTGTCGACTGCTTCGTTTTGCTGCCCTTTTTGTCTGGATTCTCTATTTTACCTGCTATTTTCCCCTGACCATGCGCAGTGTAGCGAAACGAGCATGTGCATGGATGCCCTTTCCTATTCATTTCTCTCTCTCTCTCTCTCTCTCTTTCAGAGGTAATTTATAATATGTAGTTTTTGTCACTCTTTCAAGTGAAGTGTTTGAAGTAATTCTTCTTTTTAAGGTAATAAGTGCTGCAAAAAGAGTGCGAACATATGTAAGAGAGACATATGCATATACATACGAGGAGAAGAGACAAGGCACAAAGGAAGTTAAGAAGAATAAAACAACATCTTTAAGATGGGAGATGAAAAGAAAACACGAAAGAAAAGGACGGCATAAGTCAACGAGAAACGGAGAGAAAAGTGACCATAAAACTAAAACAAAAGTTTGAAGGGAAAAGGTAAAATGCAAAATAAATCACGAATCGAAAAAACAAAAAGAAAACGAGTCGAAATCAGGCGAGAAAGAGAGGAAAATAAGATGAAGATGTCAAGCGTGATTGGAGAAAGTATGAAAATGGTTGGATTCGGGAACAAATTGAGGCAGAAAAAAATAATTTACAAGTCGCAGTTGAAAGGACGATAGAACAAATCATTGAATTGATAGGAATAGAAGTAACTGGAGATGATGAGGATGAGCGAGAAACCGAAGAAAAAGAGCGGAGACAATTGAAGTATAGTGAGTTGGAATCACGTTGGAATGGATCAACGGAAAAGAGAACGGAGTCGAGGAAGTGCATGAGGATTTATTAACGAAAGTTATATGGAAGTAGCATCAAGCAACTATTAATTAAAGGTGACATAGAACAAGAAGTGTGAGAAGGAACAAATGAAATGCAACCCGAACTCAAGGAATGAAAAACAAACTAACTGGGAAGCTCCAAGTTAGGGAGAGAGTTGGCTAATCAAGAATGGGGCAAAAAGAGAGAGGGGAAGGAAATGAAGGGAAAGTGAATTAGAAGAGAGCTATCAAGAAGGAAAGAAGGAAAGTAAATAAGGAAAAGAAGAAGAAAAAGGTAGCGGGAAAGTAAGAACGAGGTAAGGAAATGCATAGAAAAACAAATAAATAAATAAATAAATAGAATAAAAGGAAAACGTACAGTAAGACAGAAAACCGGAGAGGATGATTGAAAGCAAGAATAAAATAAGAAACTAGGAAAGGATGAGACGAGAGAGAGAGAGAGAGAGAGAAATAAGGAAGGGAAGGTAGGGATGTTTCCAGTCAGGAGTCCAGTTGGCTACCCTACACTGGGGAATGGGAAAAGGGGAAGAAAATAAAAAAAAGGAGAGAGGGGGAATGCCTACACGACAGTCCAATATAATGTCACAGGCGCTCGGTACGGCCAGATATTTTCAGAAAGCCCCAAAGCGCTTTCATTGCTCCGGAGCCGTTGGTCGGTGAAGACGGTATTCCAAGATTGTCTCTTCGCTTAGAGGACGATCGTCGAGCTTCTTGAAGGACTCGGTCATAGGCAGTCTGTGTTCCAGGAAAGGATGAATGATGAAAGAAAAACGAAGAAAAATAGGAGGCATGTAATAAAGGAAGCAAGACCTATAAGCAAAATGCAAATCACTCTGGAGCGACTGAAAGAAAACTCTAAAGCTCGGATATGTCAGAGATAGCGAGCGATTCAGACAATCCCACCCCGAAACCGGCTTGCCCGCCATATTTCTACGTGCCATCGCCATTCCTCCTCCTCCTCTGGCATTCTCAGAGGGCGTGTTCAAGAAAGAGAGAGGAGAGATCACGTGGTCTCAGAAAGCAGATCACGTTGGGCGCGGCGGTAGCACGGCTTGCACTGCAGGTGCCGAGGGGTCGTTTTGCACGTTCCCTTGTCGCGTCTTCGAATCGGGGTCACAGCAGTGC
This sequence comes from Hyalomma asiaticum, assembly GCA_013339685.2. Lineage (NCBI taxonomy): Eukaryota > Metazoa > Arthropoda > Arachnida > Ixodida > Ixodidae > Hyalomma > Hyalomma asiaticum. Next base: position 27,845,464 of record CM023490.1, on the reverse strand, counting down.
TTCTGCGAGCCGCGCTTCGAATGCAATGCGGTGCGGCGGAACGCTCCAGACGCTCGCGTGGCGAGGAGTCCTGGCCGCGTTTCTTTCTTTTTCTTTTGCTCGTCGTATCTTTAATACTTTCCCCCCTCCTCGTTCTTTCTTTCTTTTCTTCCTGTTCTTTCCCTTCTATTTTCTCAATTTTGTTTCATTTCGCCTTCAATCCAGGCACTGGGTGTTGCTTTCACAAATCGCTCCGCTTTCTTCTTTACAGCGGTGACGTCATCGTCGCGTGATATCGAACTAGGGCTTCCGTGGCTACTTCCAACGTGATCGTGGCACAAAAATTCATAATTGTACACAGCTGGCTTTTTTTTAAAGCCGAAAGCTTCATTAAATACTCTAAACGCCTTAGGTGAGGCGAAGTCTCACCTAAGGCATTTGGGGCATTTCATCTTTTCATTTGGGACGTTTGATGAAGGGGCAATCAGGATTTAGGGCATTTTGATTAGGATTTAGCACTTAGGGCATTCGATTACTTCATTCAAGGTGTTAAGGATATTTGATAAAGCAAATGACTCGTAAAAGGCGCTAAAGTGACCGCCGTCAGCGTCAACGCGCAAGGTATCAAATATTGGATGACGTCAAACGAGGTCATCTCATTTACTGGGTGCGTTCCGAAATTGACACGGCAGTGTATCAGTGTAAGACTAACAGGACTGGTCCGTCATAACATCAGTAACACGATGTGCTGGTATATAGAGAACCTTAATCGAGTTTCACCAAAAGAATATATGTTCTTAAATACAGACTAAACCGCGTAGATAAATTGTACGAACATAGATTACTAGACGCAGTTTACTTCTCATCCGAATATGTTAAGAATTATTTGACATCCTTTGCTCATCTAGAACTCTGCACTCACACAAAACATCCTACACGAAACCCTGAGGCATATATGGAAGGTACCGTGGTTTCGGAAACAATTACAGCTTACAGTCCTTAACACATAATATACCGACTGTACTAAACATTATAAGCACACAGCTGCGCTACCAGAGATGGATTGCGTGATTACTTTCTTTCTTTATAGCGACCTTTCGGTATATTGCATTCAAGTGTAAAATGTCATCTTTCATTCATACGTGCGATGTATAATGCTTGTTATGTATGAAGCCTTTCAAGAAAGTGTTGTCTATAAGGCCTTCTGTGTATATCTCATGTGAGTGCTACTGCCATGTAAGGAACCGTGGGCCTCCTTCAAGCTCCTGCGATAGCTTTTTGCCCAGGTGTCCCTCCAGTTCCTTTTGTTAGTGGTAAATAAAATTGATTGATTGATTGATTGATTGATTGATTGATTGATTGATTGATTGTACATCATGATTAACGACAGCACTCTTACATGTGACACGTACCGGGATGCGCCGGTCAATGACAGCTAATGCACATCGAGTACGTAATTACACACTGCTGTTTGTAAACCATGTCTTACGTATCCAACTTACTTTCTTCTTGCTAAAAAGACTGCTCTGTGTAATGTATCACGTACCATATGTTTCACGTATGAAATGCCATGAACTTATCTACCGAATACGATTCATTTTATTGAGAGGTGTCCGTAAGCGCTTCGACAAAGAAGCGACCACCTATTCAGCCCAACCTAACTAAAACAAATTTTCATTTCCTCGAATCGTATATTTTATTACAGACGAACTCTAATACTTTTAATGGTTTAGTCGTGGATGTTTGCCTAACCTAACTAACATGGGGTTCATTATGGCATAAAGTGGAACACAGGAGCAAGAAACTACCGAACACTCATTAACAGCACCTGCTTTGGATGTCTCTGCGTCTTTGTACCTTCGCGCTGCAATATCTTGTCAAACATTAACTACGTTCGGAAAGACCTAAAGAGAACGGTTACCACTTAAAGCTCAAACATCTGCACTCAAAGAAGCCAATTTTTATACCTTCGCGCTGCAATATCTTGTCAAACATTAACGACGTTCCACAAGACCTGAAGAAAGCGCTTACCACTTAAATCTCAAAAAGACGTCCACATTCAAAGAAGCAAACTGTCTCGCCAAAACGACAAGAGATGTTTTCCTTGTGCAGGCGAGCGATTACTCTCACGATAAAACGCTCTTTTGGTCGTGTCAGAGGTGAAACGAGCCCTCGATCGCCACTTCATTAGTAGCGGCGCAATGCCAACATATCTCTTTCTCCGTGTTCCTTTTCTGGCTATATGGACTTGACTTGGCTCGGCTTTGCGCTCCAGGGACGTGCTCTTCGGAATAGACAGTGACGTTGGTTAGTAATGAGGGGCGGGCTCTCGGCGCAAGCCTTTGCGACATGTCCTTTCGCCGAGAGCGGGACCCTGAATATTTAATGTTCGCAGAACTATCCCCTCCGTACTTCTCTCCTCCCGTTGGCTTCGCTTTGATCTCGTGTAATGCTTACCTGCTTGTAGCTGCTGAACGAGTAATGACCCCGCGATTTGATGGGGTGAAATATATAGAGAGGGCAAGTGGTGCGGCGAAGTACTAGAAAAAACTTAGGCGAAAGGAAACTCCGCCATTTGAAACAGAAATGACGCTAATGTGTATCTTGACCCTCAGCTGTCTTCAACCCCCCCCCCCCCCTCCCACCTTCTTCAGCTCCCTATTGCTGACGCAATAACAGATGCGGAATAAACGCAATGGTTCGACGTTCTGTGACTTCTCGCGACGCAAGTCGTTATCGACCAGTTTGCGCGTTGCCCAATGACACGAGTGATAAAAAGTGGCTTGTCGTGTGCAGATAACGCTTTTGGCTATATTAGCTTTCGCGACAACGAGGGGCCTGATTGCAGAGCCTATGTATACGACATGCCCTGTACATCCCAAAAAAAGTTCAAGCCAGTTCAAAGCTGCGAAAACCTTCGGATATACGGCGAAGCTGTTCTTTTTAAATACGATAGTCTTTTTTGTGATACTTGAACGCAGAAATTTTGGTCTGTCTTTCTGTTTGTCTGTCTGTCACACGATTCAGCCACCCAGCCAAACTTGCCTAAAGCCCAACCATCTTGAAGTGATAGCTGCGTTCATACTTGCGCGTATTGTCGATCAAAAAGCAAATATTACGCATGCCTGAGGAGCAACATCAACACGTATAAGTATTAGGTGGTGCGTTGCTTTACTAGAAAATACATAGATACGTAATTCTAAAGACCCTAGTGTTTGTTAGGCTGCGTTAAAAATGCGACGCCAAAAAGGCCCCTGCCGACGATTTGGTGCTGCCACCTGGCAGTTGCCCAGGGATTCCGCACAAGCTCATGTTTCGACGACGCTGCCAGATGGCGTCCATATCTCACGCAGCGTAGTATGGCCGGCAGAAGACTATCGTCTTTCGACGACATTTGCAACGAAGCACGCAGATACGCGGCCAATTTTTTTAAACCTTCGATCGCGATATAAATGGCAAGGTCTTCAAGTGACAAGGGTGTGAAGCGGTATCCTCGCGGTTTCGTATATCGAACCTGCAACTTCGAGCGAAACCTTTTCTGCGCCACATTAGCGCACTTTGGACTTGGCATAATCACAGCCGCGCGGCACTGCGCTGAGGGCAAAAACGGGTGTTTCTGTATTTATTTTTTAGGGGCGAAGCTCCTTAAGGTTTGGGTCTGTCCGTCCGTTGTAGTAGCGCGTTACCTACTAGGAACGCGCTACTATGAGGGCGCGTGTGGGAGGCGCGCGAGCTCTCTCACTCTTCCATCTGCTGTCTTGTGAGAGAGAGAGAGAGAGAGAGAGAGACAGAGAGAGCGAAAGGCGCGCGTTAACTATGGAAACGCTCTTTCTTCGATGAACGCGCTACCAGCTCGCAAAGAAGAACGCGCCCTCACCCGCGAGAGACAAGCTTGACGCAGGCAGCGTCTTCTAGCGAGTTTCTTGATTGAAAAATACCGACTGCTCGCGCTGGAGAACCGTTCACCGGCCACCTATATATATATATATATATATATATATATATATATATATATATATATATATATATATATATATATATATATATATATATGCACTGGATCTTGACTTGCAATGAAGTGCCGGTGGGAGATTTCACTTGTGCGTAGTTGAACCATAAGGATTCATAGCGTGCGCGTTGACTAAATTAATCCGGAACTCGGCACGATCTACGATGAACCTCCAGAGCTTCGCCCACTCATCATGATTCACTCCGTGGATATGCTGTGAATTTTTCTTGACTTCCTTATTCTAATAGCCTCCTGGCTATTAGGATAACGACGCCAACAACGGCTACTGTGCTTCGTTCAGGAACACCACTAGTTGTCTGACCGTCTATATATATCCACATTAAATCAACGTTTCTGCCGGGGTCCGACCTTTCTCAAGACGCCTTAATAATTTTTAATGTCATAGGGAAGGTCTGGCTCCGGCGCAAACGTTGATGCAGTAAACAGTCGTTTTTTTAAGAAGTCAGTAATAAACTGCGGCAACCCAAGCTACCTTATCACGTATATATATATATATATATATATATATATATATATATATATATATATATATATATTTCTTCTCACGGTGGCCAGTGGTGGAAATACCATCCACGGCTCCGGTGCGCCGCCCGCCTCCCTGGCTTACAGCCGACAGCTTCCGACAGACCCCTTTGAAACTTGAAAGTGCGCACTTGAGTGACCTAACAAAGGCTACTGTGATTCGTACAGAAACTCCAGTAGGCCGCACCTCCAGCCACCTGGTATCGCCAAAAGCAGTCATGGCGGGTGGCCTCGTGGCCTCAGAGATCACCAACTCCACTGCGAGCGCTCCAACTAACCCATACTCGAACGCAAGCCCCATTTGCTTCCGTTTTCTATGTACTAATCTCGGAGTTAATGCTGGTGTACAGCGAGATTGCGGCCTCGCATCAAGACGATACGCTTGACATTTTTACAGTCCCGTCCGAACGCACGTGCGATCGCGATCTCCGTTGGGGCAAGCTCCTTCGAAGACTGCCGACCCACGCTTCTCCACAGTTGACGGCCGCTGGTTTATCTAATAAGACAGCGTGGAGATCTGGAAACGTGCGTTGTTAAAAGGGGTGCGAGCTATATCGTTCGCTCCCCAGAGAACCTACTCCGCAGTATTGGTGGGCGCCTTTAAATTAGCACCTTCGCGAATAGGGCAGACGGCTGCGACCTCTGACAAGGCTGCCGCCGGGCGTGTTCCTGTACACTTATATGTATACTCCGCCGAGCAATTAAGGCATGTAAACACGTGTACCCTATGTTTGAGACTTGGATAACCTCAGTGGCTGTTTAGTGGTCGTGGAGCTTGGCTGCTGACCCGAAAGATGCGAGTTCGATTCCTCCAGCCGTAGTCGCATTTTCGACGCAGGTGGGCATGCTGTATAGATGACGATTATGGTTCGGTTAAGGAAAGGACACTTATTTTTACAGCCCATGTCTGGAGCGCGGCTAAGCGTCCATGGGTGTAGGGACTGAAGGACATGGCAGAGCCTGCGTAGTGTTGTTAGTGTTCTCAGGGTCTCCGGAACGTTTCTGAGAGTGGAGGGGGGGGGGGGGGGGCAAGTATTGTCTTTCTATGTTGCGTTATTATTTATTTGTTCTCCAGGTTTGTTAATCTATTATTATTTATTTACATTACGTAATAATATATAATTAAATAATAGCTTTAATTATTTCAATTAATTACTGTTCCAATTCAACTTGACAGTATTAAATTTTACATATTTGCATCCTCGCTGATTTTACATTGGTAACTTTAAGAATGGTTGGAAAGCAATAGACCACACAATCACCAGCTTGAAAAATTCATGTCAAAAATTTCATTTCAGCTTAAATGTTTGGAAAGTGTGGGTGGGGGGAGGGGGGCTGCCCCCTCTGGGAAGATATTAGGGTGCAACCTAAATCCCTGAATCCCTGAAGTCCCTGAATGCTCTTGAGATGATGATCGTGGTCATGATCGTGGTGGTGGTGTGATGAATAAGACAGACAACATGGTGGTGAATTGCCCAGTGCAGGGCGAGAGACGAAGACAAAAACATGTTAAACACGGGATAAGTAAGTGATCCGTTCATTTCTTTTCTAACTTCGTCATTCACTAAAGACCTTAACGTACCGCCTAAACCACGTTTCGGTCCAGTTTCTGTAGTATATTTCTTTAAGCGTAAAATTGCTCTCAGCGTGATTTGTTCAGTTCTAACACGGTTCCCTTGGAGAGTATGAGGTACATCACTTCGGCTACTCAATTTCTCTTTTCTTTTCCGAACAAAAGAAAAAAGAAAGATTGGTTACACGAAACGAAACAGACAACTAATGAAATCAGATAGCTAACTGTCGTAAAGATGACGAGTGAAAGCGCACCAAGGGTCAGTTTACTGGTGAAGTCCGCATTAAACTAAAAAAAGTTCACAGGCACTTCTGCCCAAGCTATGCTAACACTACGTGGGTGTGTTCACGCACATAGCTGTCCTTCACAGGCTGTTCATATTCTGTCAGTAATGTGAGACCTTCTATAGAGGACGCAACTGGGGATTTCGGAAGAAGTTCTGTAGTCAACATAAGAATAAACAAACGTATGTAAAGCTAAAATTAAGAAAAAAAAGAACATTTAGTGACGTAAACTATGCCATGGTACAAAAATACAGTGCAGAAGACATCGTACATAGAACTGAAAATTCGAGTTTCGTTCCATCGGTATGTACCAAAATCATCATGGAAGGGTATTAATGTGCGACTAACAGAACTAAAGAAAAAACAGTGCAAGAATAATAAGAGAGGAGGGAGAGGAAGAATGAAGGGCAAGAGTACACGAAACAAAGTCCACTCTGGTCACTGTGTCTAAGAAAAATAAATATTTTCAGATATGAATATGTGGTAATCTTAGTTTTCTCTTTGTACTTTTTTCACCGCCGCGATAAAAAAGAAATGTGATGCGACATTTTGCTTAAAATTTATCATGCTCGGTCAAGCGTCTCAGCACATGCGCTGCAATGTGTACTTAAACAACGTCGTCCACAATAAACGTCAATTGCAGTTCCGCACCCATGCTTGTATTTCTTGCATTTTTTTCTTGAAAGTCTTGTCCCTAGTATCCGTCGTACGCTGCCGCTTGTTACAAATTCCACCGTTACTCTGCGAACGCAATTCCTGTAGTCTGGGCTCAGGTTTGCGGATTTTTCAGGTACACCGCTCTCGATGAGTTATTCAGGTATTCGGCCTTAGGATACGTACCGTGCAGGAAAAAAAGCACCCTATGTATATGACAGCCCACCCCCCCTTTCCCCCGACGACAGGGAAATGTTTTTGCAGCATCTAATCTTTCGTCAGATGACCGGCGACAGCTCAGCGTTCCTGCACTCACTGCTCGGCTGAGTCACTTCCTCAATCTCCTCTTCGTCTTCGTCATCTTTCTCGCGAGCCGCCGAACTCAATACGGCGTGCAATTCGAAACCAAACAATCGTCGCGTCTTTGCCAGCCTGCAAGCCAGTCAAAGCCAGTTCTAGTTTGAGAGGGCACACAGATTGCTGCTGCTGCTGCTCTGGTACGTTCGCAAATCCGCTCGGCACCTTTAGGAAGAGCCGTAAATAAACAACCTAAATGCGGGCGCTGCTTACAACTGTCGCTGACTTGAGCCAAATGTTTACCGTACGCGTCTTTTTCGCGGTTCTTCTTTCCTTTTTTTTTTAATGGCGCTTGTTTGTTTATCTATGGTTCCGCCGTACTTTGTCAGCCCAAATCCTGAGAGTAAATAGCATCGTTCGCACCGTTTAGCAGTTCCTTCTTTCGAGCTCTCTTTTCTCTGCATATTTATACACGCGCATGTTTGCAAGCAAGGCTCACGGTTATGACAAATCGCGCGGAATGCGTTAGCAGAGGATTATACCGCATATTGATTTGCTTGGCTTGAGTGTGCTTCACCTGAGGCGAGAAAGAACAAAAATAATGAAAGAAAAAAGCGGTGGGGGACAGCTTATTCAAAGGAAAAAAAATGCCCTTACGGCTACTGTCGTAGTTGCGCAACTTTTCTTCTATATTCTTTTACTTTAAGTTAACTGTTTATTTAGATTAGTTAGATAAAACTAGAAAGAGTAGAAACAGTAGAGTAGTAAGAGTAGGTGAATAATAGTAGAAATTTGCGCATGTTACTCAGTTGAATGGCGAGGCCCGTGTACTGTGCGATGTCAGTGCACGTTAAAAGAACACCATGTAGCCGAGATTTGCGGAGCCCTCCATCTATACGGCGTCTCTCATTAATCATATCGTGGTGTTGGGACGTAAAACTCGAGAAATGAGTCAACTGAATTCTTCTATTTCAAATGCAGAGCAGCGTGTTAATGATATCATTCCTTGGCATAAGGAAACAAATTTAATAATACAGGTTGAATTGTGCGTCTCCATATAATGTGCCTTTGCTCAAAGCAATCACCCGCGGGTGTAGTTAATTTTAATGTTGAATTCCTGTTCTTTAGCTAGATTGCTGAGCATAGGTTTTGTCTTATGCCTATCCATTTTTAGTCCTATTTTAGGTCCTCAATAATGTTCTGCAGTTCGCCACCATCACTGCTAAAGAGCGCAATGTCGTCTGCAAACCTTAGATTGCCGAGATATTCTTCTCCGTCTATTCCAATTCCCTTTTCTTCCCAGTCTAGACGTTTGAACACTTCTTCCAGACATGCCGTGAATAACATCGGGGAGATCGTATCTCCTTGTCTGAACCCTCTCTTGATCAACCTCCCTGTCTTTCCTCCCTCCTTTCTCCTCCTCCTCTCTTGATCGGAATTTCTCTGCTAGATCTTTTCATGTATATAGCAGCCCACAATGTTACGTCACCTCATCTATCCATCGTAGGCTTCAGCTCAGTTCTTTTGGTTAATGCATCTCCTTTCCCGTCGCGCCGCGAATTCGTTCTAATAGTTAAGTGCCCGTTTTGTATGCAACATTGCACGCGCCTTTACTATAGTTTAGGTAGGAGTTACTCGCTTGTTATTCAAAGTCACAGCGTGTGTACGGCGCACGCGGCAACTCGCTCGCCAGTTATGTCGCGATCATCTTTTTTTTTGCTCCTGCCAGGCACGTAGTTATCGAGCAGTTAGTAACAGCCAGTTGGTTTCGTTGTGTTGCTGCTTTCGCTAATCGCGCGACCTCAAGTCCGACTTCCAAGGCCGTGCTCGCGGTTGCGTAAGTTATGCAAGGTAGAGAGGTATTACTGGGGCTGCTAGCACCGCATGGTGTATAGTTCATCACTTAAAGCGCAGCGATCTGCCGGCCCGTACGCATAGGTAGTCGTTGTCATAGGAAAAGCTGTGGAACTGGTAGTAGTGGTAGCGGTTGCATTACAAGGAATAGAAGTAGTTGCCTTGGTAACAGTTAGACTATAACGATAATGGTAGTCTGCCATTAAGGCAGACTTCCATAGTAACTGCCCTTATGAAGAAGCAGGGGTAGTAGTACTACTTTGTAGCACTACTACTACTACTACTACTACTACTACTACTACTACTACTACTACTACTACTACTACTACTACTACTACTGCTGCTGCTACTACTAGGAGGGGTACTACGTTAAAAGTACCATCATTACTAGTTCTACTAACAATACTTTAATTGTACCACTAGCACTACTGCTTCTACTAGTAGTAGCAGTAGAATTAACAGTACCCCGAGTAGTACCCCGAGTAGTACCACCAGCAGTAGTAATGGTACTATTAATGCAATAGTACTTGTAGCAGTAGTATCAGTTTTACTCTTACTACAGCTACAAATAGTAGGAGCAGCAGCAGTGTCGGTGGTGGTGGTGGTAGTAGGATCACACGAAATACAAGTTATTCGATCTCTCATTTGTGAATTTTATGTCGCAGTTCGGGTGTATCCAGGCTGAACACGTTGCCCATCAGAAAGTGCATCAATTCACTGATAGAGTTTCGCGGAACTATATAGACTTCTGAAATCGCAACATGCACTCGCGAAGCCTCCGCTTCGCTGGTCAGGTGCCAAGCTCGAAACGGAGCGTGCTGTTCAAACGCGTTCATTTATTGCCTGACACTGCGACGCTAGCCATGGCCCTTTATATATGATCGATCACCCGACATTCAGTCGGTTAGCTTCGTCAGCAACGTGAAACCTCCCGCCTTCCGTGCAGCCGACACCCAAGCGACGAAGGCACGCAGCGAGCATACCAATCCGCATGATTTCGCTAATCTCCTCTACATTGTCTCCACGTGAAGAAAGGGAGCTCTGCGCAGACAAACTGGACCTATCTCTCTCTCGTCCGCTCCCATTCAAAGCGCGCGGACGTCAGGTCGCTTCCCCGATCATCGTTTATCTTTCGGCTAAGCGTTCCCACTCCATTTTATTGTCGGCGTATATCACTTCTTGCAAGTTCCTCTTCTTGTATTCCAAAAAAAAAAAGAAAGAATTAGCGCAGGAAATAAAGGATTGCGCTGCTGTGCCGTTGGCGTGGTAGGGGTTTGCGTAGCGGATGCGCGACTTTTGAGGCTTAAATGGAAATAGCGGATACGTTTTCCACGTTCGGAGAACAGTGTCGTAGTGGCTTTGAAATCGAAGCGGCAGACGCGGCGTTGCACGCCACACGCTCGGTGGCTTGGCGTTGGTGCAACTCAGATATGTTTGGCAATAACGATCCTAATATTAGAAATTTTATTTCAACCGACGCAGCACGGGTGGAACGATTGAGAATGGCAGAGGCTGTCCACTTCGTAGGGCTCGCAACCCCTATATACAGTCCTGGCTTTTAAAAAATAAAACGAAAAGAAACGGGCATGTCAGGGTTAGCTAAAATCTGTTCCAGCTTAGCTTCCGTTCTTGCGCATAGTGTTAGCATTGATGTTGAGAGTATGACGGAAGATTATGAACGTAGATTGTGAACATAAATTGTGAACTTAAGGTTCCCCTGGTGGAGCCGAAACGTTAACACATTCGTTCTTTAAAAAAAATCATTTTGGTTGGTGTCCAGATCTCTTCTTTTAAAAGCATTAGCATTATTTGTACCTCCGCGAAACATCTAATTATGGCCGAGATAGTGCTTTGTAGTTGTCCCTCGGCAAACCTATTTTGCTTTGCAATTTCATGCTCGCTTTTCATTTTTCCATGGCTGTGCATCGTGCAAGGCGTGATGGTTGGTGTGGTACATGATGGTGCAATAAGTAATTCCTGCAGTTATATACGATGGCATTGGAGATTGCTCCGCCGCGGTGGTCTAGTGACTAGGGCACTGGGCTGCTGATACGGAGATGTCGCGGGAACGAATTCCGGCTGCGGCGGCTGCATTTCGATGGAGGCGAAATGTTGAGGCCCGTGTACTGTGCTATGTCAGGGCACGTTAAAGATCTCCCAGGTTGTCGAAATTTCCGGAGCTCTCCACTACGGAGTCTCTCATATTCATATTGTGGTTAACAGCCGATAAATTAATTAAATTATTGGTCATTTCAGGTCCACGTACGAAACAGCAAATGTGAAAAGCAACATTCATGTATAAAATATATTGAGCACGGGTTATTGCGAAGTAGTGATACTAAGAAAACCGATGGGAACTTTATTTGGCAAACGTACGCGGATGCAGGTTTCACAAGTAGGCAAACCTCGCTCTTCTAACGCCATACATTGGCTTAGATGGTTGCCGCTATACATTTTTCCCACTGCAATTAAACAAGGACATCTCTTCTTTTTTCTACATACCTCTACATACCGTTAGTGGTGTTACCACAACACGGAGTCCTAGGTTACCTGGAAAACTTTTGGGTGGTTTGGGGTCCATCTGGAGGGGTGTTAGAGGGGGGGGGGGGGGGGACGTGTAGGTGGGGGCGTTGTATAAATCCCTGGACTGGTGTCCTTCCACTTCGCGCCCCATTGATGTGCGGGCGACGTGGTCCGGGAATCAAAGCCGCCCGTTCAGCAGTCTTACTACAAGTATTACTGAGAAAAAAAGAACGAAGAAAAAAATTGGCCGCGTATCTGCGTGCTTCGCTGCGAGAAACAGAGAAATTGCGTAACCGACGTCATATACCTCATACTCTCCAAAAGAACCAAGTCAGCACTGAACAAATCACGCTGATAGCAATTTTAAGATTAGTGAAATGTGCTAAAGAAATTGGACCGAGACGTGGTCTAGGCGGCACGTTAGGTTGTTTAGTGAGAAAAATGGCCGCGTATCTGGGTGCTTCGCGGCAAATGTCGTCGAAAGACGATAGTCTTTTGCGGCCGTACTACGCTGCGTGAGATATGGACGCCATCTGGCAGCGCCGTCGGGAAACATTAGCTTGTGCAGAATCTCTGGGCCGATTCCAGGTGGCAGCACCAAATCGTCGACAGAGGCCTTTTTCGCACATAGCGTCGCATTTTTAGCGCAGCCTAAGAAACACTAGGCTCTTTAAAAAACACTAGGGTCTTTATAATTACGTATCTGTGTATTTCCTAGTAAAGAAGCACACCACCTAATACGTATTGTTGATGTTGCGCCTCAGATATGCGTAATATTTACGTTTTTATCAAGAATGTTCCCAAGTATGAACGCAGCTACCAGTTCAACATGTCTGGGCGTTAGGACGCCCAACCATCTGGCGCTTACACTGTGCTTAAAGCATGGCCGGGTGGCTGAATCGTGTGACAGACAGACAGACAAACAGACAGGCCAAAATTTCTGCGTTGAAGTATCCCAAGAAACACTATCGTCTTTAATAAACCGGGACACTCGTCTTACTCGACATTGACTCGGCCTTCGCGGTTACGTCACCTTGCGCAATGGTGGAATGGGAGCCGTGCCATGCTCGCAACCGATTCCGTTGCGTGGACAGGGCTCGTGCTTCAGCGATCCTATCTTCTGCGATTGTTTATTTTTTGTTCCTTTTTCATCGCGTTGGCAAAATCTTCTCTCGTCTGCTTCTGTGTATGCAAAACAGATCGCTCACGGTGCACGGCTACATCAATTTCTTTCACGACCTCGCCTTTCATTGATCGTTTAGCTGCGAGAAGGTTGACGCTTCCACGACGTGATTAATCTTCTTTCTTTCTTTCTTTCTTTCTTTCTTTCTTTCTTTCTTTCTTTCTTTCTTTCTTTCTTTCTTTCTTTCTTTCTTTCTTTCTTTCTTTCTTTTCCTTCGTTCTATCCTACTTTCCCTTCTTTCTTAGATTTCTTCCTTTCTCTCATTTTCTTTCTTTTTTGTCTCTTCCTTTTACGCTTCCTTTTTGTCTTTCTTTCTTAGCTTCCTTCCTTCCTTCCTTCCTTCCTTCCTTCCTTCCTTCCTTCCTTCCTTCCTTCCTCTCTTTGTGCTGGTGAAGACATCGAGGCAGCGCAAGGCGCCTTCTGAGTAGGATTAGACGTCAACCTTCGGTTGTTGCTGCTTATCTCACCTGGGTGAAAGGAAAGCAAAATTAAAGCGATAAAGCAGGTTTTCACGTACTATTCAGAGAACCTGCTTCGTGATTTTCACCGTGTACAGGAAAGCACGGCGCACAAGATTGCATACACACTGCGCGCACAGTCGGTTATATGAAACATTCACACTACGTGGGTACCTCGACGAGGACGGATTTCACTTTCGGTAACACATGACTCTTTTCACGCTTTGTAGGAGTCTTGCAACATTTCTTTCTAAAACATCGCAATAAAACGGTACCGAACAGTTGCGGAGACTCTTGCGTACATGTGAACAGAACGTGATTGCACTGCCGGCAGCAAGTAATTTGCGATTTTGTTTCAAATTCAACTGGAGACCACCTGCTATTTTTTCATTGAATGACGTAGCTACATGCACCCATCGACTACATGGCATGAGGAAGAACAGGCATTGCCTCATTTCATGTTCGTGCAAAACGGCCTCCCTGATGATTTATTCGTTCGTTTTGAGTTGAACAAATAAGTAAAACGCACTGTATCTATGTTTAGGAACACCTAAATATGTCGAGCGGAATAGTGGGTGTGCGTTGTGACGTCATTTGGTCAGAGAAGAGCAGCCAACTTCCAGCTTTGTTTGAAGCCAAACCGTAATATCCTCGGTGCATCCAGTGAAACAAGACTCCACGACTGATCGGAATACGTTTTCTGACCGTGTTCAAAAGTGTTACAGTGCACCTTTAATCTTTAATGAATTGCCAGTAGGTGGGAGAGATTCCTACTGAATTAGTTCTGCAATTTAAGAGCTGCGCATCCGAACATCTGATTTATGAGCAGAAATTTACTTAGTTGCCTGTAATTAAATTTCGTTGGCGGCTGTAAAGTCTTGTTGAATGTTTAAGTAAGTTTACCAGACTAAACTTATCTCAATTCATTGTTTCTGACTCAATAAATTCGCTTAAGAGATGGAAAGGTGAAATCCAGTACTCTTAGTAGTGTATCAACCGGGGACCTAGAGAGGGGTTCGAACCTGGAAGCTCTGGTTGTCGAACATCAAGTGAATGTATAGTCTAGTATATATGCTGTAAAGGTTAACGTCACATCACGTGTGGCTATTACGCGAATATCCACTGCAAGAGCGAGGCACGCGTGATTTTATCATCTCTGTTTTGACGTAAGCGACTGGCGCGTCATGGTCTTGTTGCCATGACCTCTCAGTCACGTTAGCCATACATTAATGCCCCTCCATGCAAGCTCTGGTATATACCATACGAGGGAGATGCGCGTTTTCGAATGTTTTCAGCAACTCTTCCCTTAAAGGTGGAGGAGGTTGATTGATTGATTGATTGATTGATTGATTGATTGATTGATTGATTGATTGATTGATTGATTGATTGATTACTGGTGTTTAACATCCCAAAACGACGATATGATTATCAGAGATGCCGTAGTGAAGGGCTCCGGAATTTCGACCTCCTGGGTTTCTTTAACGTGCACTGAGATCGGAGAGTACACGGGCCTCAACATTTCTCCTCCATCGAAATGCATCCGCCGCGGCCGGGATTCGATCCCGAGGTCCTCTGATCAGCAGCCGAGTAACATAGCCGCTAGACCACCGTGACGGTGCAGGAAGGGGGGGGGGGGGGGTGGCTTCTTAGCGGGGTCACCAGAGGCCAACCTTCCAACGGTACACTCATGGAAAGCCCAGTAAAAAGGGAAACTGCGTAGCCAAGAAGCCTCCGGATGCCTGTCTTGACGGAGCGTTCGGCGGGAGAGCGAACTCCGCAATCTGGAGCCCCGATAACAACGCCGTTATCGCTTGCTGATTTGCGTCAGCAGTTGCCGCCGGTTTTCAGTACGGCGTGAGAAGTTTCGCTCGAAGCAAGCAGCTGGCACCACAGGGCTGCGGTTGCGTACCGCAGCATCTGCGCTGGTCTCGCCTCGTTCTCGGCTATTTCGTTGTCTTCGCGCGTTGTCAGCTGTTGTCATGCGCTCAGGAACAGTAGCACGTGCACGAGAGGACAGTAAACGAGAGGTGGGGGTAAAGGGTTAAGTGGACGATTTGTTGCTACCTTGCGCCATGGGCGCCATTACGCATAGCTTTAAGGAGATGGCCCCAGCAACGACTTCTCATAAATATCCCTCACCGATTGCCGTGCGGAAGCCGACATAAGGAAACCCCATTTATTACGAGGCCGTTGCCTCCGTTGTCAAGTTAACTAATACCTATCTAGTTATCTCAATATTGTCTTCTTCATACTAGAAAGAAACGCAAGACATAACGAGGACACACGGAAGAACTAGACAAGACAAATTTTCAGTTCTTCTAAGCTCAATTACCTCTTCTCCCAGTCTTTCAAGAACAACCCACGGATAACAAGCGTAGGACAGAAACGAAAATAAACGACAGCAGAGCCGTCGTCGACGGCATCACCACGTCAGCGAACGTCAGCACTATACTAGCCGGTTTGCGCCGTTAACCCCAACCCACTCGGAGCGCCAAGCCCAGCTCGCGACAACATATATCATCTCTCGCAACACCCCTCGTGTATAAAATGCGCATCGCTCGCCGACAAGTCGTATCACGTTACGCCCACGTGCCCAGCGAAAGAAAAGTCAGCTAGGAGAAGGAACACGCACGCTACGCGTGCCTTCACGTGGTGCCCATAGAAAACAGGCGTCTGTGTGTGCAGTGGTGACCCGCTCCCGGCCAGGCCGCTGCTGAGTAAACATGGAAGACATCCTACGCGAGCGCCGCCCGTTGGCAGGAAGAGAAAGAGTGCGGTCGGTTCGAAGGGGGCGTAGGACAAAAGAGGGAAGGCGACGGGGATGTCGGCTGAATGAGGAGGTTGGTCAGTGGGTATGAACAGCGGTCAACCTCGGAATAAATCCGTGCTTGCTACCCAGCCGGGGCTGGTGCACGCTCTAGCCGAGTGGTTCTGGTATGGTAGGTCCGCGACAGCCGCGACCGAAATAAAAAAAGAACATCTTTTTTTACGTTGTTGTTGTTGAGGGCAGTTTGCACAGTTGGCTTTGCAACATGACACTGCTCCGCCGCGGCGAAGCTAATTTTGCTGCAGTACAACTTCGCCGCATGAATGCGATGTAATGCAGCGAAGCCAGCTTTTTCGCGGCGTTATGCGGTCAAGCGTACTAAGAGAGGGAAATGGCCACAAGCTGCCACGGCGAAGCTAATTTTGCTGCAGTTCAACTTCGGCGCATGAATCTGATGTACTGCTGCAAAGCCAGCTTTGCCGCCGCGTTATGCGGTCGAGCGTACTAACAGAGGGAAATGGCCTGAAGCTGTCAGAGGCCATACTACTCCACAACCGCAGGTGTTGAGTACTGTCCAGCAAGAGTGTTGTACCGTGCGCAACATTCTTGTGCATTACTTTTTCTCTACATTGTTGTGCAATCCGCACGACATTGCTTCCGCTGGTCTCGGTTACTGCCTATTTCCCACCGCACGCTGTGTTATCGTGTAGCCCCATGACATCTCCCCTTTCCATCACTGCAAGGGTTCCTCCACCACTTCCGCCGGTTCACAAGAGGTCCCCGACATATCCACATGTGAGCACCACTGCTCTAGACCGTGACTGCACTGTGAAGGTGTTGTCGTTGCCATGTGTTGTCGATCTTGTTAACGTTGTCGATGTTATTGGGTTCGCCTGAATTGCCAGTCCTCAACGATCAATTTCTATCTATCCCTCTATCTATCTATTGTCCGCCGCGGTGGTGTAGTGGTTACGGTACTCGGCTGCCACCCAAAAAAACGCGGGTTCGATCCCGGCCTCGGCGGTCGCATTTTCAATTGAGGCGAAAATATCAGAGGCCCGTGCACTGTGCGTTGTCAGTGCACGTTAAAGAAACCCAGGTGGTCTAAATTTCCGGAGCCCTCCACTACGGCCTTTCTCTCCTCTCTGTCTCTTTCACTCCCTTTTCCCCACCCCCACGGATGCTTAGCCGTGCTCCTTACGTGGGCTGCAGAAATTAGCGTCATTGTCTAACCGAACCAGGATCATCATCATCATTATCTATCTATCTATCTATCTATCTATCTATCTATCTATCTATCTATCTATCTGTCTGTCTGTCTTAGTTTAATTTAAAGGGAAGCACATTTCGTTACCAAGCATTGCACAGAACTAAGCAGGAAGATTGCGACCATGGTCGTTTCCCAACAGCGATTAGGTCTTGACGACACGAGCACCGTCGCGGGTTGCAGGGAGAAGATAATTTCGGGTGCACCGTGGGCGAAATTGTCGCACGCGCGGGTTACTTGATTGGTCGTGGCCGCCGCATGAGAGACACGGCAGCGAGCCGCCCCACCCACGCATCGGCGGTACGCCCCGCATCTGTTCCTTATCGTTGCTTAGTTAAATCAAAGCCCGTGGATTGAGGCCTGCTTCGTTCTTTAACTAGTTCACTGCGTGCTCTTTCGTGGCACTCAGTTTCATCGAGCTCTCGCTTTCACTTCATTGCCCCCTTCTCGTCCATAGAAGCATGCAGTGGGGAAACGGGATGTAGGTTTCGTCTAGAATGATGAGGGTTGCCTCAATCTCCTCTGAAGCGAGCCTGCTTTGTTGCCATGGGACTGCGGGGCTGGGTTGGCATGGAGGTGGTGCTGGATTAGTTTTTCAAGTCGCGCGAGACCCACAAGAGCTACGAAAGGATGGAAGTTGTGGAGAGATTGAGGAGATATGAAAATGGTAGGTATTATGGTTGACGAGATTAGGGGTAGCGTTTTGTACCCAAAAATAGGCTTGGCAAAGAATCCAGAGACATGCGGACAGACAGACACGTAGAAATACAGACAGAAAGGAAGAAGAACGAAAGAAAGATAAAGAATGAAATGAGGCCTTTGATCCAGAGCAAGGCTAACTGAGATATATATAGGCATGTCTTTGGTAACGATTTGTTGCCCTAGCTGACGGCCTGGCATGCTGTTTCTCGTCCCAGTCTAGAAGACATGCCAACATCGCGATCGTCATAGTGATCATCATTATTACCATCCCGGCTTGTATGCACTGACATCTTCGAGGCTGCCACGTTGGTGTACACCAAGCGCAGTAAAAGGAAACAACAGGGGTTTACCTTGACCGGCTTCTGTGCGGAAGAAAACTGGAAGCAGCCGAACGTAGAGCATAATGGCCTGCGTTGACCTTCCGAATTCTGAATGCTCTGTGTTCTATGCCGCGCATCACCGTGCATGTTATTCAGCCGTCGTATGCTTCACCGCAATACATTGTGAATACTCTGACGCATGACGCCGCTCTGTTGCAGCGAAGCTGAACGTAAGGGCACGACAATTGAGCCACCTGTAGTCAACCAACTTGATCTATCTATCTATCTATCTATCTATCTATCTATCTATCTATCTATCTATCTATCTATCTATCTATCTATCTTCGACACTTTCTGTCTTGTAACTCTTAGAGGCGGGCAATTTCGACTATATTTGGACACATACAGGCTGTCACAGAGTTACAGCAGCGACGATGTCCTTGTAACTCTTGTCTTTTTTCCAGGAACGTCGGGACGTACGGATGTGTCTCAGTCTATTTTTGGTCGCGACGAAGGCCTTCAGTATATAACCTAATCGTCGATCGATATCAACTGCCGCCACCGATGAGCCGGACGATGGAATAAATGGAAGAAAAAAAGAGAGAAAGAGGTGCCCAACTCCGAGAAGAGAGACAGCCTTTATGGCGGCCCTTCTAGATAAGAAGCAAATGCGGAGAAGGGTCAGCGTTGGCGGATAGTTGATATAGGCACGATCGAGGGGCCATCTGGCGAGCGTTTACGACGCAACGTACTTTCGGGCCAATGGCTGCAGCCCTCTTTCCAGAAATGCTTAACGCGTCACAAAGGAGATTGGACGGGCCTCTCCTTTTTTATGAGAGCCAGTCGAGTGGGGACAGTAAAATAATAACGACAGAACGTAGCGAAAAAAAAGAAGGGAAAGATACGCGACTAGGGAGAAGTGATGTGCTAGGATATATCACTAAACGTTCTGTATAGCGAAATACGTCGCACCCGAGTGAATACGTGGCGCTTTCTTTGTAGAATAAAGGGCACGGAAGCGAAACTGTTAGTAAGCAGGCAACGTTTTGTGGACTTGGCGCTGATTACAGAGTGCCTTGGCGACGTCGTTGAGTGCCGCTATCTATACTGTTGCGGTTACCCCGTTAGTGTCGCAGCTTTGTCGGGACGGATTGGCGCTAGTCCATTAGCGGAATTGAACGGGGCATCGCTAACTAAACGAGTCGTTAGTTCCTTCGCTTGTTTGTTCTTTTTTTTCTATTTGTGGGCTGAAATCGGCTGTTAAGGTGGCGCGACGGTGCAGAAACTGCGATCACTACATATCTAGCATGCGTCGAGTACTTACGTACTTAACCTGTGAGTAGCCAGAGCACCGCCACGGTGGTCTAGTGGCTATGGTACTCGGCTGCTGGTCCTGTAGGGTGGCGGGATCGAATCCCGGCCGCGGCGGCTGCATTTTGATGGAGGCGAAATGTTGAGGCCCGTGTGCTGTGCGATGTCAGTGCACGTTAAAGAACTCCGGGTGGTCGAAATTTCCGGAGCCCTCCACTACGGCGTCTGTCATGTAATCAGTGGTGGTTTTTGTGACGTAAAGCCCCAGAAATAATCATGTATGAGTGCTAGAGTAAGTACGCTTGTCAAAGACATACGGGACGCTGTAGGGCCCGCATACCAGGACATCGTAACCGAAGATTGGTATGTTAGCCCATGAAAAGCAACGACGGAAGGCCCCCATCTTTCAGGGGACGCGAGTTTCACGTCGCACGGACGTGTGAATTTGTTTGGGAGTAGAAATAAGCGATAATGGAGGATGCTATTGGTGGAAATCAAAGAACAGAAGAAATTCATGCAATGTTCCGTGCTTAGAAGTTGACATAAAGGGCTTGTGGGAAGAAATAGCGAAGCACTAATAGAGAGACATCTGCGATGCAAGACAGTGGAGGAAGGACACTGAATGCAACAAACTATATAGATGGATATCCTAGCAAGCTTGGAAAGAGGCGTGGCCATCCAGCGGGACGCAGCGTCGGCTTGCGAGCATATGAGCGCGAATAGCACTATATAATAATAATAATAATAATAATAATAATAATAATAATAATAATAATAATAATAATAATAATAATAATACTTTATTAACATTTTTAGAGAGCAACAGATACAAAAATTGGCCTGCCAAAGCCTCAATGGGCTTGAAGGGCAGAGCCGACAGATAGCGGACAACTGGAAATGATCTATCCGAGACCACACAGATGTACACATTCCTTTATACAAGCAATATAGACGCGCGTGTACAGCAGTGAAAAAAAAAAAGAACCGATGTTATACCTATAACGTCGCCTAGCCTTACATTCCCTTATGCAGTAGCAACAATACAATAATAGAACACCATCAGATTTTTGATGAGGTAAAAAAAATAAAAAAAAAAAAAAATAAGAAAAGTGGGAAAACAAAAAAAATAAGATCAGAACACATGACAAAGCACTATAACATCGTTGTGACGCGTACAGAAAAGAAAACATGAAAAGAAAACATGAAATTTATTTCCTTTAGTACACCAAGAGCTATAAGCAGCCTGATGCACATAGCTGCCTTAAGGTTCTGATACCGTAGATGCATTTGACAAAGGAAAATAATAGGTATCATGAAGGAAGGAGTTAAAGATTAATACGACGAAGAAGTTGCTTCAGTTTGAACTTTGTTTTAGCACGAAAGACACTGGGGGGTAGTTGATTAAAGCAATACGGTATAAAGTAGCTACGAGTGCGCTGACCATATCTGGTGGAGCAGCGAATCAGCCGAAAACGGTTTTTCGGTCGGAGGCAGCGTGTAGGTACGTAAGCAACTTTGTACTTGCTAGACCAAAAATGCCTTAGGACAGCCGTCTCAGTCAGAAGGGCATAAAGTTAGAGCACCGTAGTGATTTAAAAAGGTCTGTGCCTGAAGGCAGTCTTAAATCATAACTGATGACTTTCAGTATAGAACGAAGGATAGAGTTAATTCTATTTTTCCAACGAATCGCGCAGTGACCGAACGCTGTAACACCATACCGAAGAACACTATAACCTAAGGCTTGAAGTATCATTTTGCGAACTGATAGTGGCGTATAGTATCTGATAGTGCATAATGTACGAGAGACAGCCCGAAGCCTTGGACAAACGTACGCCAGATGAGAATTCCAGGCGAAGTCACTGTCAAGAAGTACACCAAGGTATTTAACAGATGAAACATAGGGAACCGGTGTGCAAGAACACGGAGAACAAGATGAACAGTGAGCCAGCAATGGGACGCCTAAACTAACCTTTTTCAGTGGATTATGGAAACAAATGAGCTGTGTTTTAGAGACGTTTACATTAACCACATTATTGGCGAACCAGTTCATCAAACCTATCGTAGCGTCTTGCAGAAGGGAACAGCTTCTGGAAAACGGGAATGCCGAGATAAAATGACAGTGTCGTCAGCATATTGAAATATGCTGACGACACTGTTCCTATATATATATATATATATATATATATATATATATATATATATATATATATATATATATATATATATATATATATATAGGAACAAGTTAATGAAACAACAAACACTGCTGCCTAGGGTTTGTTGTTTCATTAACTTTTTGTAACTAATAAAGCGAGCCCTTGAACCCCTTCCCTTTCGATATATATATATCAAAAGGGAAGGGGTTCAAGGGCTCGCTTTATATATATATATATATATATATATATATATATATATATATATAAAGGGAAGTTGGCAAGGGCACGTTTATTTGTTAGAAACAGAATCAACAAACGTTGAAGCCTAGGAAACCATACGGGAAGTTGTTCAGATTCCTAATTATGGTATTGTAACTTTAGGGTTAAGTAGAAAGGAATTAAAGTGGACGAAAAGGCAAGCCTTCCTTTGGTGGGAACCAAACCCGCGACCGAAACCACTTCCAGAATAATATGTACATGAATACCCAATAATGTGGATGTGGGGACGACCGCCTTCGTAGCTTAGCGGTAGAGCGTAGCTCAGGGCGTTCTGCGAAGGCAGGTTTGTCTTTTCGTCCACTTTCATTCCTTTCTACATACCTCAAAAATTACACTACTACAATTAGGAATTTGAAAAACGTACCCCATGCTTCCCTAAGCTTCAATGTTTGTTGATTCAATGATATATATATATATATATATATATATATAAATAAAAGTTATATACTTAGTGTATAATATATAACGACATATGTTTTATATATGTATATAGGGAGAGAAAGACAGAAAGGCAGAGAAGTCATATTAAAATTGAAAGCTTCCTGGTGTGTTGATCCCGGGTTGGCGGGGCCTTCATTAACCTGATATCCTCGCAAAACGGCGTGCTTTGAAATTTCGCGAGCATTCCGTGCTGCGTACCGCGGGAGACGGAATTTTTCTCTATTTTTTTTTGCCCGGATATAGACTACAGACCGCAATATTGACTCTCCGCGAGAGAGGACATTAATATTTTCGTTGCTTTCTCCGAACTCCGCCATAATTTCGCCTCTTCGCAGGGCACCGACGAAACGATATAATAAAAATAATAAAGAAGAGCCAGGCTTATCAAAGTTTACCTGCGCTCCCTGGCTATATGCTCCGAAATGGATTTTCATCAACGTTCACTTTGATTGCACAGCGTCGCGTTGTTTGCTCGCCCCCCTCCGGCTGCGCGGCCTTTTGAAGGTCGCATATGGGACACGCGTGTAGCTAAGCGTGGGCACGAGCGGAGAGTTTGACGACAGCGAGGGGTTCCGTTCGCAAAGATATGACACGCCGGCGCATGGGCGTCGCAATCTGAGAAGGTCGGAATGGATCCAGCTCTCGAGAAAATTCATCGGTCCATCGTGGTTTGCTAATACTAAAGTCCCTAGTTATTTTTTCAGTTTTTTTTTAAGTAGCGAAAAGCTTTGATGTGCCGCTGGCGCCTCTGACTGGTCGGCGTTGTTTTTGGCAGCCATGTTCTTCCTAAAGCTGTTACCTGAATCCTACAGCGGGAGAACGTCAAAGAAAGTTGCGTTTCCTATCATATTTGATAGGAATGCGTATGTTGACGGCTGGACGCTATCTGCGCGCGCGTGCTCAGCTCCACGTGTTCAGGAAGAACATGGCTGCCGACGCGGGCTTTGAGCAAGAGGGTGCCGGGAGAGGAGGTAGTTGTCGCTACTTAAAAAACGGAAAAGAAGATCAAGGGACTTTAGCTAATACGGTCTGACGGCGAATGTTATTGCTCAGTTATCGTGGCCTGTTAAGATGACCTGACGTGAAAGTAATCGCGTAATGTACTTATTTCTGGGGTTTTACGTTCTAGAACAACGATGTGATTATGAAAGACGCCTTAGTGGAGGGTTCCGGAAGATACGACTGCATAGGCATTTTTTGACGTGCACTGGCAAGGCGCAGTATACACGGGCCTCAGCGTTCTCGCCTCCATCGAAATGCAGCCGCCGTGGCCGGCATTCGATCCCGCGACCTACAGATTGCCCCCGCCACGGTGGTCTAGTGGTTATGGCACTCGGCTGCAGATCCGAAGGTCGCGGGATCGAATCCCGGCCGTGGCGGCTGCATTTCGATGGAGGCGAAATGTCGAGGCCCGTGTGCTGTGCGATGCCAGTGCACGTTAAAGAACCCCAGGTGGTCGAAATTTCCGGAGCCTTCCACTACGGCATCTCTCATAATCAGAGCTGGTCTTGGGACGTTAAACCCCACAAAACAACAAAGCGACCTACGGATCAGCAGCCGAGTGCCATGGCGTAACTAGATCATCGTGTAATTGCGCACTGTCGTAATGAGTCATCGCCCTTTCCCTCTGCCATTATTTTAGTACAACTCACGGCGTGGGCATTGCATCGACGGCTGGTGTTTTTGCGGTTCCTTAATTGACGTTTGCTGTAAAGGTTAACATACAGTCAAGTGTGGGGTCACAACCACGCATTCCTGGCCTAGTAATGCCGGTAGCTTCACGCGCGTTTTTCTTTCTTTTTTGTTATAGGTAATGGTGACGTAGATAGTCAGCATGTCAAGTTATTATGCACGACATATGAGTCGTGTTAGTCTTATATTTGTACCAATTCATGCTAGTTTCGGGACATAGCAAAAGAAGGATGTTTGGTAGGATGATCTTGGTACCACCAGCTCCACCAAGCGGTCGCATTAAGCTCACTGGGCACATGAGTTTTATAACATATGCTTTACGGGCGCCTCGCCATCTTGATATGCTTTTAGCATTTGTTTACTTACGTCCAAGCAAAGCCACTTGGACAGGCTGGAGCGACGAGCAGTTATGTAACACGTACAAGACTGGGCTCGGTTTGGTTAACCAATGCTTTTCACTCACGCGTGCACGCAAACACGGGGACCTAAGCACAGCCCGTTGGTGTGCGCCCTAGAAGCGTCTGTAAGAATGGTAGAGAACGACGAGTGATTGCCATAATTCCTAGTGCGAGATGTGAGCGGAGTTGTACGCTCGTGTCCCCCCAAGAAGCGATGTACTGAGCAAAGGAATTTCAGAGATACGCACGTTCGATCGTTGCCGCACATTTACATCGTTGAGCCGCGCCTACGAAACACTTCCACGGGATGCGTCGTTAGTGGTTCAGATTCGCCGATACGCTTCTGGCTGGTGCACCGAGGATGTTCTAAGAAAACTGGCTCGTACTCGACAGCAGTCTAGCCGCCTTCGGCAAAAGAAGGACGTCACTCGGCTCAAGCCGTTTGGGGCAGGATACATTTCGTTCGATTGGTTGCCAGCCGTCCTTGGAAAAAAAAATGCCCCCACCTCCCCGAAGGGAATCGTGAGGAAATGCGAATGCGCATTTATATATACGTGCAAGCGAGCGAACGGGAGTGGGGCGCAGGGAGGAGAGAGAGTGAACGGCGAGAGAAGGAGCGGCGAAGCACTGCACCTACCCTCTCCTACACTCTTTCCACACACGCGGGAGCTCCGCCGAGCTCCCGCGATGCGAGCGCCCTCACAAGCCAGAGCGCGCTCCTCCTCTCCACTCACTCTCCGCTACTCCGCCCGCACCACCTGCTCCGGTTGCTAGGGGCGAGGATAAGCGCGCGCGCCCGCAGCTGTTGCTATGGGAGAGGGAGTGAGAGCGGAGAGATGCGGACACCGACGGACGCCTGACATAGCCCAAGAAATGCTATCGCATTTAAAAGAACAACATCACCTGACTCGAGGCGCGCGAGTTGTCTTCTCATTTACTGAAATAAGACGGTCGCATGGCTCGAGGATGGCGAGCCATTCCTTTCCCTGTTTGCCTGTGATCGTTCGATTGGTTAGCAGCTATAGCCTAAGCAAAAGAAGATCGTCCGAAGTGGCTCGCCGCGAGTGGATGGTTTTATCAGTTACCAACCGACCTTAGCTCGCCCGCCTCGAGCCTGGCTCGAGGCGGGCGAGCTAAGGCGAGCGTCGTCCCTCGGCTCGCTTACGATGAGAGCCGAGGGACTACGCTCAGCACAGCAGCAGGCGCCTTAGAGCTGTGCTCTTAAGTGCTCCCAAGGCAGGATTCTAACCACATGTCCCTCGATAGTCGAATAAAACCTGGGAGTAAGTTCTCACCGCAAGGCCACGCTTCACCCGCTCTTCACCTTTCTAGGAGTCACACCAGCTGATTTTGTTTCGAAGCACAATTAAGTACTTTAGCTTCTCCTATTGTTAAGTAGTAGACGCATTGTAAATTATAAGATTGCCGTTTCTGAGTAATGTATTGCCTGTGGCTGAGTAGTGATTTCAGGATATTTGTTTAAATTTGTAGGGACAATCGAGTTTCCTATCTAAGACCAGCGACACAAAAGTGTACCTGCGTGATGACATTCTCTTTCTTTGTAAACACACGACCGTTTGAAGTTGTAAAAATGGGTGAGGCTATCTTGTCTTCGGTGCAGCGACCACACAGGCACACCGACTCATACTATACTTACCAATTTATTGTCGGCCAAGAAAGAATTTAGAAGAAGGTTCTGATTTATTAATGACGCGTCGTGTTTAGTGTGATGGCTGTCTTAATTTTAGTATGTAAGTAGAGGTCTTTCATATTTTTGCTCTTTTTGTGGTTATTTCATGTACTGTACTGCTCCTCTCCAGAATATTTGTTGCATATTATATTTCTGCTTTAGTTTCTGCTTTAGGGTCCAAATAGGACCCTATATAACATTAAGCTCATAAGTTATGCTTTTCCGAAGTGCCATTATAAAATGTATCTTTTTGGACCCAAACTACCCTATGGCTATGGGTCCACACAGTGTGTGCAAACTTTATGTAACAATTGTAAGCAATAAAATTCATTCAAATAAGCGGACCACGCCTTGTGCGAGCCGAACGGTTGCGGGAGACCCGCACCGCGGATGAAGTTTAACGTGAGGGTAAACTTCAACGTCAATAAGGGAACTCTAGACGTGAGGTCGCGGAACGCAATACTAGTGCGGCTTTGTGGCCCTGCAGCAGCTGCGGGCGTCTAAGCCGTGGTCCGTTTACTTTTTCAGATGCGAAGAAGCTTATGGCGGGGGGCGGGGGAGCTATGTCCATCTCTCCCTCCGCCGTGTGGTGTCCACAACCGCACTGCGCATGCGCATCCTCCTCCTCTCATTGTCTCATCTCCTCTCCTCTCGGCATTCCTTCTCTCCTCTCCGAACGGCGCGCGTTGACCTCCTCCCCTCCTTTCCTTGTCTCCTCTCCTCGGCATTCCTCCTCTCCTCTCCGAACGGCGCGCGTTGGCTATGGAAACGCTCTTTCTTCGATGAACGCTTTACCAGCTTGCAAGGAACGAGAACGCGCCCTCGCCCGCTAGGGACAACGCTGATGCATGCAGCGTCTGCTAGCGTCAAACCGAAGCAAACGCGGTGTGCATCCCCCGTGCTGCTTCGCATCGCCTCATGGTCCCCTTTAGCGGCGGATGGTGTGTAGTTACACCTTATAGGTATTATTTTTTGTGGCCAACAGCACACGCGCCCAGCTGTGCAGTAGAAGATTTTAGTTTTGCCGTACATTCCTTTATATTTATAAACACTGGCTTGCCGGAGATTTACACTCTTATAAAACAAGAAGCCTAAAGCCAGGATGCACATCTGTAACGCATCAAGTTTGGACCTCTGCAAGACTTTATAGGGTACGTAATAACTGGGATCCAGGTGAGGAAAGAACGCTATTTTCTACAGCCCATGTCGGGAGCACGGCTTAGCGTTCATGGTGTTGAGGGAAAGGGAACGAAAAACAGAAAAAGCAGAGAAAAGCCGCAGTTGAGGCCTCTGGAAATTTTGACCGCGGCTTTTCTCTGCTTTTTCTGTTTTTCGTTCCCTTTCCCTTAACACCATGAACGCTAAGCCGTGCTCCCGACATGGGCTGTAGAAAATAGCGTTCTTTCCTCACCTGGATCGCAGTTATTACGTACCCTATAAAGTCTTGCAGAGGTCCAAACTTGATGCGTTACAGATGTGCATCCTGGCTTTAGGCTTCTTGTTTTATAAGAGTGTAAATCTCCGGCAAGCCAGTGTTTATAAATATAAAGGAATGTACGGCAAAACTAAAATCTTCTACTGCACAGCTGGGCGCGTGTGCTGTTGGCCACAAAAAATAATACCTATAAGGTGTAACTACACACCATCCGCCGCTAAAGGGGACCATGAGGCGATGCGAAGCAGCACGGGGGATGCACACCGCGTTTGCTTCGGTTTGACGCTAGCAGACGCTGCCTGCATCAGCCGCAGTTGAGGCCTCTGGAAATTTTGACCGTCCGCCGCGGTGGTGTAGTGGTTACGGTGCTCGGCTGCCACCCAAAATACGCGGGTTCGATCCCAGCCGCGGCGGTCGCATTTTCGATGGAGGCGAAAATGCCAGAGGCCCGTGTACTGTGCGTTGTCAGTGCACGTTAAAGAACCCCAGGTGGTCGAAATTTTCCGGAGCCCTCCACTACGGCCTTTCTCTCCTCTCTATCTCTTTCATTCCCTTTCCCCCTCCCCCACGGACGCTTAGCCGTGCTCCCTAGATGGGCTGCAGAAATTAGCGTCCTTTCCTAACCGAACCACTATCAATCAAATTTTGACCAACTCAATGTGACGTGCCGTAGTGGCCGTCGGAATTCTATGGGTTCCGAGGCGGCGTAAGAAAGACGTCCGAGCACATTCGTGACCTGGAAGGGACTGCCTCACCCTTTTTTTTATTCGCCGAAGCTCCACGAGCACGCGCGAGCTTGGCGCCGATCTTCTTCCTTTTCTTCGCGCTAAGGCGCGAGACACGCACCGAGCGTCGCCTGTTATCGCTCGTCACATGCCTGGGTTTTGAAACTAGTCGTCCCGACTGATTATAACAGTACATATAACGAAATACATAACGTAACACTAAACAGAAGAAATATGAGGCATGACTAACTTAAACAGTCCTATTTGTAACTATTGTAACGAGGTGTAATCAAAGACAAGACGTTGACAGGATACGCTCACTGTATTAGCACTAGCTGAGCTCAGAACAACACCAACGTCAACGTCGTCTTCTTCGCGATGAGTCAGACCTGCTGCCGGTCTGCTCCACTACAATCACTCCCCGCTCAGAAAGGAGCCAACCTGGCGACTTAGGGAGAAGTCACGACAGGAGGGTCGTAGCACGGTTTGAGCCGGTCTGCATGAACTATTTCGCGCCCTCTGCAACGGTGATCGGAGGAAGGGTTGAGTGGCTCGATCACATCATTCACTGGTGAAGTTTGTTGCACGATGCGGTAGGGGCCATGGTAGCGTGAGAGCAGCTTTGTCGAAAGGCCGGGAGTTGTGGAGGGCACCCACAGCCAGACGAGCATTCCCGGGGTGTACTCGGGAGCAGATGCGGAGGCATCATGGCGCGATTTTTGGCGCCACTGATCTTGCGCGGTAAACGACCGAGCGAGTTGGCGGCACTCTTCGGCATGAGCCGCCGCTTCGGATACAGGCGTTGCTTCGAACATGTCGGGCTTGTAAGGGAGAATGGTGTCCATGGAGCAGGATGGTTCGCGTCCGTACAAAAGAAAGAAAGGAGAGAATCCGGTGGTAGTTTGTGGCGCAGAGTTGTAGGCATAGGTGATGAAAGGTAGCACTTGGTCCCAGTTGGAGTGGTCGTCATTAACATACATGGCAAGCATGTCACCCAAGGTACGATTCAAACGTTCCGTCATCCCGTTTGTTTGGGGGTGGTACGCGGAGGTGGTGCGGTGAACAGTGCGACATTCGTGGAGCAGTGCCTCGACTACGTTGGAGAGAAAGACGCGGCCGCGGTCGCTCAGTAATTCACGTGGTGCACCGTGTCGTAGAATGAGACGACGAAGGATGAAGTTGGCAATATCCTTAGCGGTGGCAGCTGGCAGCGCAGATGTTTCCGCATACCGGGTGAGGTGGTCAACGGCGACAACGATCCACCGGTTGCCATCAGGTGTGTTGGGCAGGGGACCGTAAAGATCAATTCCAACGCGGTCGAATGGACGTACTGGGCAGGGCAAAGGCTGTAGAGGAGCAGCGGTGGTATGAGGTGTCTTGCGGCGTTGGCACGCAGAACAGGACCGAACGTATTGGCGAACATATCGGTACATGCCGCGCCAATAATAACGTAGGCGAATGCGGGAATATGTCTTGAAAACGCCAGCGTGGCCGCATTGAGGGTCATCGTGGAATGCGGCGCAAATATGTGAGCGCAGGTGACGAGGAATTACAAGCAGCCACCGGCGGCCGTCGGTTAGGTAGCTGCGTCGGTACAATATACCTTCGCGT
Source organism: Hyalomma asiaticum (assembly GCA_013339685.2). Classification (NCBI taxonomy): domain Eukaryota; kingdom Metazoa; phylum Arthropoda; class Arachnida; order Ixodida; family Ixodidae; genus Hyalomma; species Hyalomma asiaticum. The sequence continues at coordinate 27,815,313 of CM023490.1, read as the reverse complement.
ACGACGAAGTGTTGCGCTTGACGACGAAGAGAGCGTGGTAGCGGCCCAGGGGAACGGCGGGAGAGAACTTGAAACAGGGACGCGATCCAGGGGTCCTTCAGCTGCTCGGCCGGCATATGGCTGATGCTCAGAGATGACGCATCGCAGATGGTGACAGGTGAGCTAGCAGGGTCAGGAGGTAGCGGAGAGCGTGAGAGGGCATCAGCGTCCGAGTGCTTACGTCCAGAGCGATAAATGACACGTATGTCATATTCTTGAAGACGTAAAGCCCAGCGAGCGAGGCGGCCAGTGGGGTCTTTTAGAGAGGAGAGCCAACATAAAGCATGATGGTCGGTAACGACATCAAACTGGCGTCCGTAAAGGTATGTACGGAATTTTCCAATTGCCCAAATAATTGCGAGGCACTCCTTTTCCGTTACGGAATAGTTTGACTCCGCCTTTGTTAGGGTACGACTGGCATAGGCGACAACATATTCGTCACAGCCGTCTTTGCGTTGAGCGAGAATGGCGCCAAGACCAACACCGCTGGCATCTGTGTGGATCTCAACAGGCGCAGCTGGATCGAAGTGGCGCAGTATTGGAGGGGATGTAAGGAGCCGGCGGAGCGTCATAAATGACTCATCGCAGTCAGAGTTCCATGCAGATAGCGAAGTGCTGCCGGCAAGAAGTCGAGTCAAGGGGGCGATAATTGAGGCGAAATTACGTATGAAGCGGCGAAAATAGGAGCAGAGACCGATGAAGCTGCGTAGCTCTTTGAGGGTAGTGGGCTTGGGGTACTCAGCAACCGCGCGCAGTTTCGCAGGATCTGGCAAAATGCCTTCTTTGGACACGACATGTCCTAAGATCGTGAGCTGGCGCGCGCCGAAATGGCATTTTTTTAGGTTCAGTTGCAATCCGGCAGCCTTGAGACAGTGAAGAACTTGCTCTAGACGAGTGAGGTGGCATTCAAAATCTGAAGAAAAGACCACTATGTCGTCTAGGTAGCAAAGACAGGTATGCCACTTGAGCCCTCTGAGAACAGTGTCCATCATCCTTTCGAAAGTCGCAGGCGCATTGCAAAGACCGAAGGGCATTACATTAAATTCATATAATCCATCTGGGGTCACAAAAGCTGTTTTGGAACGGTCAGATTCGGCCATCGGCACCTGCCAGTATCCAGAGCGCAGATCCAGCGAAGAGAAGAACTCGGCACCTTGAAGGCAATCGAGAGCGTCATCTATTCGTGGTAGGGGATAAACATCCTTGCGTGTGATGTTGTTGAGTCGGCGGTAGTCTACGCAAAATCTGATTGAGCCATCCTTTTTCCGCACCAGAACTACCGGCGAAGCCCAAGGACTTTGTGAGTGCTGAATCACGCCACGCTGAAGCATGTCATCGACGTGCTCAGTTATAACGTTGCGTTCAGCCGGGGAAACTCGGTAGGGACGCTGGCGCAGTGGAGCATGGTGACCGGTGTCAATGTGGTGTACAACCGTCGACGTACGCCCCAATGAAGGTTGACCGACGTCGAATGAGGTGCGAAAACGATCAAGCAGCGTAATGAGCTGATTCCGCTGTGCTTGCGTCAGCTCCTTATCAACGCAGCGCAAGAAAACGTCGTTGTCAAGTGACGCGGGTTCGGCGACAGAAGCGATAGCATCAATAGTCAGTGGGGTCTCGTCGAAAGGTGCGATCGGGAAGATAGCATCGAAAGTGTCGAGATACCCAACGCACTCACCATGTAATATAGCTGCAGGGCAGGGGAATGGATTGCACACGTAAACAGCACCGGAACCATCAACAGGCGTGATAACGGCAAACGGAACAAGAACGTTACGGCGGCGAGCACATTCGTAGGACGGCGAAAACAAGGCAGTCGAACGGAGGGCAGTGTCACAGCAGATGGACACTGAGGCAACAGAAAAAGGAGAGATGACGACGTCAGCAGCGGCAATCACTTTGACAGACGGGCGAGGTGTATCGACGGTCATGTCACTGAACGGGGACAAGGCCAGTTGTGGACGAGCGCAGTCGATAACTGCACGATGCAGAGAAAGGAAATCCCAACCTAGAATGACTTCATGCGACGCATGCGAAAGAACGACAAGTTCGACTATGTACAGTTCGTCTTGGATCAAAATGCGGGCCGTGCACGTCGCTGAAGGCTTGAGGTGCTGCGAGCTGGCTGTACGTAGTGAAATGTCAAGCGGAGTCGTCACTTTCTTCAGCTTACGGCACAGTGCGTCACTAATCACAGAAACAGCAGCTCCAGTATCTACAAGAGCATTAGTCGGTACGCCATCTACGAACACAACAATCTCGTTAGCGGGCGGAAAATGAGGGCTTGAAATCTTCGATGGCGACGCAGCTCTTGCCTCGGGAACTGCGGCTCCTAGTTTTCCTCCTGGACACGGTCGGAGCGCCGAAGCATCGGCGAAATGGAGCGCCGGCGTGGAGACGGAGATCGACGAGCGTTATAGGTGGCTCGACGTGAGTACGAGTCGGATGCGTCAGGCGGTACATGGTGCGCTGGCTGCTCGTTAAAGTGGCCGTAGCTCTGCACCGCTGGCTGTTGGTTAAAGTAGCCGTAGGTCGGAGCGCTGTCGCGAAAATAGGATGCACGGCGGTTACAGAGGCGCGCCACATGTCCTGGGATGCCGCAAAAGTAGCAAATCGGCCGGTTATCCGTAGTACGCCAGGGGTTCACAGGTGCCCTGGGAGGCGAGAAGGGTGCACGAACGGGGCGTACAGGACGTGGTCGCGTGTAGTAAGTAGCGACTTGGCTGGCTGAAGCAACTGTTGGTTGTGCAGGCGGTCGTACCACAGCTTCAGCATACGTCAGTGGTGCTTCAGAATACGTCACTGGTGCTTCAGCATACGTCAGTGGTGCAGCAACGTGCGTTGGCGCAGCGGAGGGTGGGAGAGCCTCGGCGACCTGCCTCTGGATAACATGTCGAAGCGACGGGTCGAGCGAAGTTGAAGGCTCAGCGACAGAGGCCACAAGAGAAAGCTGGCGAGCAACTTCCTCACGGATGTATTGTTGAATTTGTAGCAGCAAGGCGGTATTGTCGGAGCCACTAGGCCTCTGCTCTAACGCTGAGAGGTCTGCCGTTTGCGTACTAGAGCGCCGAGTGGATATGCGCTGCTTACGCAGCTCATCGAAGCTTTGGCAAAGTTCAATTACTTCACCGACACTTTGCGGATTTTTAGCCACGAGCATATGAAAGGCGTCATCGTCTATTCCTTTCATGATGTGCTTAATCTTATCACTTTCAGGCATGTCCGCATTTGCCCGCCTACATAGAGCGATTACATCCTCAATGTAACTCGTGAACGTCTCACCGATTTGTTGAGATCGCCCACGCAGGCTGTGTTCAGCGCGGAGCTTGCGCACAGCTGGCCGGCCGAAGAAAGAAGTGAGGGTCTCCTTAAACGCCGACCAAGTGGTGAAATCAGCTTCGTGGTTGTGGAACCACAGGTTGGCCACATCGGTCAAATAGAAGATGACGTGACCGAGCTTGGCGGGGTTATCCCACTTATTGTGCGCGCTGCAGCGCTCATACTCCAGCAGCCAGTCCTCGACGTCGCGATCGTCAGTACCGCTGAATATAGGAGGGTCACGCTGACGGAGCACGCCAGAGCACATCACAGATGTGGGGATGGGGGCGGCTGGCGCAGGGGCAGCTTGCGAGGGTCCGGCGTCCTCATTCATTGCGGATCCCGAAGGTAGCGTGCGGCTGCGGAGCTCCAGGACGCTCAAGGGGTCTACCCAGCACCTCCACCAAATGTAACGAGGTGTAATCAAAGACAAGACGTTGACAGGATACGCTCACTGTATTAGCACTAGCTGAGCTCAGAACAACACCAACGTCAACGTCGTCTTCTTCGCGATGAGTCAGACCTGCTGCCGGTCTGCTCCACTACACTATTTACAAATTTCAAGCATTGTTTCTCCGCTTTCACGCACACAAATGTATACACTTTAGTCCGAAGCATGAGGTCGTTCCAACTGAGCAATGGGGCTCAGATAGGGTCTGAGTTTTTCCACATGCATAATGTCACTTCCCATGTTATTAGCGAGTTCGATCTCATAATTCACGGGAGACAGTCTATTCACAATTTTGTGAGGTCCAGTGTAAGATGTCGTCGATTTCACACCGGTCGGTGGAGACTTCAGAAGCACCAGTTGCCCTCTCTCAAGCACAATGTCCTTGTGGTGCTTGTCGAAGTGCTCTTTTTGTTTTTCTTGAGCCAGTCTGATGTACGTAGCAGCGAGCTCTCTGGCCTTTTGGAGTCGTTCACGCACTACCGTGAAATAACTTGACTCTTCTTTAAGTTCTTCAAGTTCCCGGCGGCTGTAAACAACGTCCAATGGTAACACTGGATCTCTACCGTACACCAAAAAGAATGGAGTTTGGCGAACCGTGTCTTGGTACCCGGTGTTGTAACAGAATACAACATATGGGAGAACATCGGCCCACTTTTCCCCCCCGGAGGTAAGCATGGCGATCATCTGTTTGATTGTCTTGTTAGCCCTTTCGCACAAGCCGTTTGCTGCGGGGTGATACGCGGTGGTGGCCGCATGTCTGATGCCCCGATGCTTGAAGTAGGCTTCAGTGGAGCGCGCCATCATTTGAGTACCGCGGTCTGTGATAATCGTGGCTGGGCATCCGTGCTTCAAGATGATCCGTCGCTCAACAAACCTTTGGACGGTTGGAGCTTCTATATTCCTCAGTGGTTTTGCCTCAACGAACTTTGTGAGGTAATCAATGGCTACGATGATGTACTTGTAACCTCTTGAAGTCTTGAAGGGTCCTATTATGTCCATCCCCACTGTGTGGAACGGGCTGTGGACTTCTATTGGCTGTAGTAGACCGTAAGGCACCGATGTCGACATCTTCATCTTCTGACAGAGGTCGCAGTGACGCACGTACCGTCTGACATCCGCATAGAGCTTCGGCCAGTAATACTTAGACCTTAGGGCATCGAATGTTCGCCTGATGCCCATGTGGCCACCATATCTGCCTTCATGCATTTCACGAAGTGCCTCAGCTTGTCGCTGCTTAGGAAGGCAAAGGAGAAATCGATTGGTGACCGGGCCTTGGTCTCTTCTGTACAACACGTCATCGTGCGTGACAAACTTCTTTTGCGCCCGTTTCTGTTGCTTCTTCGTGCCCAGCGCACCCTTAAGTATATCCAGGACTTTAGCGCAAAATGGGTCCTGACGCTGTTCTTCACCCATGTTGTCACAGCATCGCTGTGATGGATGTGAGACTGCAAGAATTTGGTCTGAATCAGCAACAATGGGAGGGTTCCTGGAAAGACAATCTGGTGCGCTGTGCAGGATTCCTGATTTATAGATGACATCAAAATCGAACTCCTGCAAAATCAGCGACCAACGAAGAAGACGTTGGTTTCCTTCCTTGTAGCGCAGAACCCAGCAAAGTGCGTGGTGGTCGCTGACAACTTGAAATTTTCGGCCTATCAGATATGGGCGCAGCTCTTCTAACGCCCATTTCACTGCGAGAGCTTCCAGTTCTGTGGAAGAATAATTGAGCTCTGCACCTTTGAGCGACCTACTCAAGTAGGGTACAGGACGGTAGCGTCGCTCTTCATCCTCTTGCAGCAGCAGACCTCCCAAGCCCAGTAGAGAGGCATCTGTGTGTACTTGGACACCGAATTCGGGCTTCTCGGAGAATAACTTCAGGACAGGAGGCTGACACAAAGCGCGCTTTAATGCCTCGAAGGCAACTCGCTGATCCTCTTCCCAAGAGAAAGTAGAATTCTTCTTTAGGAGCGATCGAAGAGGCGCGGCGATAACGCTGTAGTTCGGGATAAACTTCCTGAAGTACGATGTAAGCCCGATGAATGACTGCAGTTCATGCACGTTTTGAGGAGGCCGGAACATCTGAACAGCTGCCAGTTTCGAGGGGTCAGGAGACACGCCATCTTTTGTGACAACGTGCCCAAGATAATTGATGGCAGTGCAAAAGAAGAAACACTTATGTGGCTTGAACTTCAAGCCTGCCTTTTCGAACCTTTTAAAGATGCTTTCAAGGTGCGAAACGTGTTCTTCAAATGTCCGACTGAAGACTACACAGTCATCCATATAAACAAGGGCGTTGTCGTATTTCACGCCATCGATGATTGTATCCATGGTTCGCTGGCAAGTGAATGGGGCACCTTTAAGGCCAAATGGCATCCGGAGGAATTCGTAAAGACCCCACGGCGTAACGAAGGCAGTCTTCTGTATGTCATCTGGATGCATGGCGATCTGATAAAAACCAGACAACAAGTCCATGACGGAGAAGTACTTGCTTCCGGTCAGTGCTTGCAGCGCATCTTCAATCCTTGGAAAGGGGTAAACGATGTCCTCAGTGACCGCGTTCAGACGTCGATAATCGACGCACATGCGCGTTGTCCCGTCTTTCTTCGCCACAAGGACCAGTGGTGATGCCCAAGGACTTCGAGAAGGTCGCACTATATTGGCATCAATGAGGTCCTTGATCAAACTCTTGACGAGATCACGCTGCGCTGGAGACAATCTGCGAGGACGTTGGGATATTGGCTTTGCGTTTCCAGTTGGTATGCAGTGTCGTTCAACTGTGCAGGAGCCTACATCCGTATGTGTTTGCGCGAAGCAAGCAGAATGCTGCGCCAACAAATCCTTCACGACTTGCAGCTCACTGGGGGATAACGTCGTTCCTATGTTAAAGCTGACGGCGCCGATTGGGATTGAACGGTGCTGTGGGTCGACGACTGTATGAGCTGGTGGTGAATCAAGGTCCTCGGGAGAAGGCAGGCTTGAAAGTTGAAGGATTTGTTGACAGTCGTCTGCAGAGAGCTCAATCTCCTCGATTCCGCTTGCTTCTTCTATGAGGCCAATAGTCAAATGAGGTGGAAGCATCATCGCTTCAGAAGAGCAGTTCGTGATTAAAGCCTTGACTGTCTTCTCTGATGCATCTATCACCATGGGCTCCACAAGGACCGAATAGCGGTCGTACAAGAGCTTTGTCCCTGTGATGACCATTGCACGATCTTCGTCTTCGGATGTACGATGCCAGGCTACGGGAACTAACTTCCGCGATAAAGCTGGTAGCACTTGCTCTTTAACCAAATAGACCTTGTGTAGCCCTTGAGGAACAGACACAGCAAAGGTTTCCGAGCCCCAATCGATGACGGCTTTTGAGGCCCGCAAGAAGTCGTCGCCCAGAAGGACGCCTTCGTGAGGTAACCGGGGAACAACGATAAAGTCATGCTGCAGTGTTTGGTCATCCACCGTTACCACAGCTCTGACTTGACCCAAGTTTTGCAGATAATGGCCGCTTGCTCCGACCAAACGCAGGGACGATGGCCCAATGCTAAGTTTGAGTCGTTTAGCTAGTGGTGCCGTAATCAAACTTTTCACGGCCCCAGAGTCCAAAATGCCGTTAATTTGTTGTCCGTTGATGGTGACAGGAACGGAAAAGGTACCCGCTTCTGCGGCACAGGACACCTGCTCAATTACTGGCGACTGCTCGCGGGCGTAGGCGTCACCAGTTGTGCGTTTCCCCGCTGTTGTGAACTGGAAGATTCAAATTCTTTCTGCCACTTCAAAAATTCATGAGTTAGCGGTAAAGGGCACTGCGGGACAAAATGACCACTTTTGGAGCAGTTCAAGCACAATTTACGAATTCTCGAGGCGTTTCCTTGAGATCTTTCAAAAACCCGCGTCGTGGAATGAGTAGACGGCCGCGACTGAGACGGCTTCCTCGTTGTATCGCCTCTTTTAGGCACGTTTCTCTGGGCTACTTGATCATCGGAGGACTCGCTCGACCCGATGCTCTCCGTGCGCTGACGATGGCGCCTGGGCTTCCGCGGCGAACGCTTCGAGTCAACGCGGCATTCGACGGACTGCGCTGTGGATAGACTCTCGCGTTCTTCCGCAACCACAATCTGAACGCTTTGCTCAGAATCTCTGATCTGGTCAAAGCGCAGAAAGGAACTTATCATATCATTTAAGTGCCTAAATGTTTTGTCAAAGAAGTGCTTTTTTGCCTTGGGTGACAGCGTATCCATGATGATTTGACATTTTTCCTGCTGTAGTACAGGATAATTGCACTGTTCCATCAGGTCCAACTTTCGATATGCGAAGTCTGTACAAGACTCTCCAGCGCGTTGCGTCGCTCCAAACATTCGCTGTTTAGATGTTACATCGCGGTCCATGTTATACCGTCGGCGGAACGCTGCTTTCATGTCAGCCCAAGTAGAAATATCAGCTACTTTGGTATGGTGACGCATCCATGTAAAGTCTTTAGCATGGAGCCTCGAGATAATGAACGGTACGGCGACTTCGTCAGGAACGCTGAAGGTTCTGAACCAATAGTCTACTTGGTGAAACCAGGCGTTTAGATCTTTCCCGAGATGCGGTAAGGAGCTCGCCGCGAAACTTGAAAGTCGGTCGCGAGCGTCTTCATCATTAGACATGCATCGGGTATTAGTGCCTTTTGCTTGGCTTTGTTGATTTATGGAGCCGCGTTTCATGTTGATCGACGCATAGCTCTCCCCTGCACTCGTGCATGATGCGGCGTCCGAATCCTCACGTGTCCTTGACTCCAAGCGCTCGATGCGCTCTATAAGTGGAGCGAGTGAATTGCAAAGGAAATCGTGACTTGCCTGCAGCTGCGGGTCATGAGGTGGCTTTGGTGCGTCGTCGTCGTTAGCGGCGTCGTGGTCCTTCGAAGGCACCATTTTCAGTAGCTCCAGTTCGCGCCGGAGCTGATCCACTTCTGTCTTCAGGGCGGCGGCTTCGGACACAGCTGACCGGTAGGCTTTCTCCCGGGCGGCATCATCCAGGTGCTCGAACACGTCGGTGGAACACGGTGCGGTCGCCATCTTGGGTTCGCGGAGCCGACGCTGTCTCGAAGTCAGTGGTTCAGCCAAAGGGGCACGTAGAGGGCGGCGTCCCCACATGAAAAATTAAACGCCTTCTTAGCTCACCCCTGAGCCGTTGGGCGCCAAATGTGACGTGCCGTAGTGGCCGTCGGAATTCTATGGGTTCCGAGGCGGCGTAAGAAAGACGTCCGAGCACATTCGTGACCTGGAAGGGACTGCCTCACCCTTTTTTTTATTCGCCGAAGCTCCACGAGCACGCGCGAGCTTGGCGCCGATCTTCTTCCTTTTCTTCGCTCTAAGGCGCGAGACACGCACCGAGCGTCGCCTGTTATCGCTCGTCACACTCAGGTTCTTTAACTCTGACTCACATCACATAATCCCACGGACCTCTAGCATTTTTTGCCTCCATCGGAAATGATACCGCCGCGGCCTGGTTTCAACCTGCGTCCCTCGAGTCCGCACTGAAGCACCAGCACCACTACACAAGCACGGCGGACTAGGGTACAGCGTAATGGAGCCGCCGTTTGTGTTTGTGCGCTGATTGATTGATGGATTGATTGATTATGGTTCGGTTAAGGAAGGGACGCTTGGCGGCGCAAGCCACCTCTGCAGTATGCCTTCCTCCTCCGTCTGTTCGACGCCACTGCTCACAACGCCATGGCTGGCTGCGGCATGTTGCGCGCAATCACACGCACATATGTTTGATCAGGCGCAAGTAGGTGCAGCCGTGGAGGAATCGTAGCGTGCTTGATTCCGCGTAATCCTGAAAGTTTCTCTTGAAAACTATACCCCTCCCCCAAATTGGCTTTCTTCTCGGGAACCTCTCTCAGACGCTTGGCGTAAAATCGTGGGTCTTTTACGTTTCTGTGTCATCAGTTCCGTCAGCGGTTACGTCGTGAGATGACGGCTGTGGGACTGGCGTTAGGGAACCATGCGCTGTGACGTCACCGTATCGTCAGAATGTCGTTATGTGGTGACGTTACCGCTTGCTCACACGTCTCGCACACATCTCATAGAGGCCCGATCTATTACTTTTACAAGTATGAAAAAATAAGAATGGTAGTCAGTGTAAAACCATTCTACAGTTAAAACCCCACAGTTACAGTTAAAACCGCCAGGTACTGTTCATCCGCGAGGCTGCAAATACTCCATACTTCAAACAGTCCATACAACCAAGATGAGACAATAACTGCAGAAATAAAACTGAAAGCGAATATATATTTATGTTTTCGCGAGTTTTCTAGATTGTGGAGCATGGGAAGCCTGATTCTTTTACTGAACTGGCGCCGAAATGACGCGCGACGCCATTTTGGAAAGGTTGCATGGCGTCAGTTTTGTTTGCTTCTGTGATTGGCAGCGGAGTAATATCGATCCGAGCGGTCCGTCAGCCTTGTTTCGAACTGTTCTTCTTCTTTACTTCTAAGTCGTGTCCTAATATAGTTCACTGGCCGTCGTGAAGCTTAGCCACCAATCGCACCTGGACAAAAGTCCAGGTGCGATTCCCATAGGTGCGATTTCATGGGCCTTGTGGGAAGGCCACGCATTCTATTGTCAATTAGGGTGATGGAATTAACACTAAGCCTTGGCAAATATAACCTGGGACAGCTGAGTGTTAGGTAGACCGACACGAAATTCGGCGGTTTGCAAAATCTTTAAGATAGCACAAGCTTGCTCAGCGCAAGGCATGTTGCAGGTCCGCGGGAGTGGCCTTCCTCCTGCTGCGTTGACACAAAATTAGGCTGGAGATAATGTCAATGATGATGACGATTACGACTGTACATGGTCTCGCCTTTGGAACAAAGGAATTGCTAGGGCTGTCCCAAGTCACTGCTGTTATTCTGAACGTGCCTCTATAACTGCCGATCCCTACTATGCGGCGGGCGTCTGCTTACAAGAGCTTGCGTTCGCGGGACACGCGCCTATACAGTAAAAAAATTTTCAAAATATTAAAATAAAGCTCCCTGGCGTCCCTTGTCCTGTCAAGAAATTTACGGCGAAACCATTTACGCGTGGACTTCATGACATTTGAAAATTTTGTTGTTTTGTGTCTTTTTCGAGCTCTTTTGATCTGTTCTTTTTTTTCTTGCGGATAGATGTGCGTTGAAGTGCGCTCATAAGTTAAAGTAAGAATACTCTGATTCAATGTTATCGTTCATTTCGTTATGTCTCCCATCAATTTAAAATAGTATCTTATTCATATGATGAGTCGTAATATCTGGGTTTGTAATTTTGAGCGTGCATTTCGTACGAGTATTAGTTGTATCTTCTCGGCCCTCGCGATTTCCTATTCTTCTGGTCTATGTTGCACCTGATCTTAATCTGCATTTATCTGTATTTGCGGTACTCTAGAGGTATTTGCATATTTTGATCTACCTTTGCTGGTTGTTATCTAGCCTTATCGTTCATCATCTCCTCAGCCTCCTCTCTCTGTCATCCGTGTTTATCACTGTCTGTGTAATTCTATATCTCCTTGTGTCTCTTGCTGTTTTCCTCGGTATCATTCTTTATCTGCATGCATATATATATATATATATATATATATATATATCTGTGAACAAATCGCTAAAAGCTATGTAGAACAGGGAGTGTTGTTGAAGCCAACGTTTCGACAAGTGGACTTGTCTTCGTCAGGACGGCAACTCTCTCCTTATCTATCTGGTTACCTATGTTCCATTTACCATATAGATGCGTTTCCGATTGATTCCATTCGCGCCCGTTTCGTTTAGCCCGAGTTTCGACTTTCGGTACCAACTCTGTTGAAGGCGCTGCCGAACGGTCACATGCCTCGTCTCATGAGGCAAACCTCTCACATTCATGAAAAAAAAGAAAACAAATGATAGGAAAAGGACTGCGCTTTTACGCTGGTGGCCAAGAAACTCCCTTTATGTCACGTCCGAAACAAAAACTACAAAAGTGCATCGCATCGCGCATCGTGGTGCGCTGCCGTAAAGCAACTAAAAGTGCGCAGTGTCATCGCGCGCCCCAAATGTTCATTCGTACTCGTACGTGTAAACCAACCTTTGTTTGCCCCGCAATTCAGCGCGGGCCGGCACCAAAAACGTCACGTACTCTTGCTCTCATGGTCGACCGAACGGATTTCTCTCTGTGCACACAGCATTCCCAAACCCGCGCGATCGTGGGCGCTGAAGCGTGTAATTCCGCGCTGCGCTCCGCAAGTGCCTGCACTTTGTGCCTAGTACACATCCGGGCAATAAAAGAGCCGCCTCTCCCCTCCCCCGCCTCCTTTCACTTCGCACCAAGGTGCAGGAGTGTATTCGTTCTCGAGAGATCCCGACGCTTCAAACGATGCTTCGTGGCCCCAGCAGGACAGGCTTCTCCCCGCTACCTGAGTGCACTGCGGCGGGGCACTGTTGTGCGGCCGGGGCCGGTTATATGCGTGTTTCGGAAGAAGGGCTTAGCAGGGCTCGCGCATTACGCTGCAGTAGTTTTGTTTATCTCGCAGGAGCGATTACAGAAAACCTGAAATGCTGGAGGTGCCCTCGCAGAAGCGTGGTCTCAGGAAATCCGTGCACTACACTGTCTTCTTATGCATGTTCAGTTACAGCCGGTTATAAGCGTCCTGTGGGAAAGGAGGGAGCCGTGGGGCTTGCCCAATAAGTACACATAACTCCCCCATGAAGCCTTTTACTCAGTTATTGTCGCTTTTCGGAGATATAATTAGAAGCTACAGCAGTGGAAGGAGCACCTTGTTGGTTATCTATTTCATTCTCCACTGCGCTAACTGCGCGCAGCGCAGCCAATCGCCCCATAGGGTCGAAACCAGCTGGTTATAAGCGGGTTTTGGAAAACGGGTGAGCGGTGGCTTGCCCACGGATAACTTGTAATCCTACCGTGATGTTATTACTCAGTCAACGTGGCGTTGGGGCGATTACAAAAACCTCCAATAGAGGAGAAAATCTTGTCGTTGCTGTGTCTTAGTTCAGTGTGATCAAGTGCAAGCGTTGAACAAAATCCATGCTTAAGGGTTTTAGAGAAATTGCAGTAAGAGGAGTCGTAACAGTGCGCGCGAGTAATCCTCGCGAAACTTCCATGCAGTGTCTGTAGCAGGGGTATAACTGAAAGCGACGAGGCGTTGGCGCGTGCTCCTTTTGTTGTTGTTAACCGTCAGATTAGATCAACAGGATAGCTTTAGCAACGATGCACGGAACTGACGCAGCGGATTGTACAGAACTTGCCTATATGTGCAATTCCATTTTGATTCAGCGTGCTTTGATACCGATTAGCCCCGCCACGGTGGTCGATTGATTAGGGTATACCTCATATAGTGAGTACGATGTGCTATTAATTGTTTACTATTTGTTCTAAACACAATCGAGAACTCACGTTTCATTCGCGTGGTATACAGTGGCACGCCTTTGTTACGAAGTGCTCGCGACCTTTTGTATTCTTCACTGTACAAGTAAAATTGTTCGTTGTAAACAGCAACGCAAGGCAACCATCGCGAAGTGTATATCCTGGGCGGCAGGATTACTCCGTTATACCGGTAATTTCGTTATAAAAGAGTTCGCTGTATAGAGGCGTTTCATTGCGTACCAACGCTGGCGTAGAAGGGTAAAAATGCATGGCCGACACGACCGATAGTACCGGCGTACGTCGCGATTAGCAATAATAAAATTACATTTGGCGCATACCCGTATTTAATATGCGGGTATTGCCCCGTCGCGTTAGTCTTGTGGTTGTGGTACTGGGCTGCTGATCCGAAGGTCGCGGGATCGAATCCCGGCCGCTGCGGCTGCATTTCGATGGAGGCGAAATGTTGAGGCCCGTCTACTGCGCCATGGCACGTTAAAGAACCCCAGGTGGTCGAAATTTCCGGAGACCTCCACTACGGCGTCTCTCATAATCAGAGCTAGTTTTTCGGACGTTAAACCCCACAAATCAATCAATTTGATACCGATTAGGCGGCGTGAGACCTGCAGCGAACTGTGCCTCATCTTGTAGCCGCAGTTAACCTCACGTGTTACAATGTACACAGTCAACGAGGAAGCCCAAGGACGAAAAGAATTAAAGCATGTCCGGGCTGAGATTAATTCGCCGCACATACCAGTCATTGGGCACACGCGTCTCAGTTGTATATGCTGTCGTTGTTATTGTCCCACACCTGCCAAAGTACGGTGGGATCTTACAGTCTTACCGTTCTCGTTTGTATATACACACAAATATACATCATCAGCATGAACGGGTATATCGAAAGCGTATATCCTCTTACGTAGCTCTCACCTGCGGGAACCTTGAAGGAACACTCTTGGGAACAGATAGGGACCTCGGGATAGGTCGAGCAGAAATTGGGGATGGCGTGCGTGCAAGCAGCACCTGCGGCTAGGCACAGGATCGTGAGCCCCGCGGTACCGAGCAAGCGAGCGGAAGTGTGCCTCCGCTACAACCGCCACCGCTTCGTACCTGTTTGTTTGTTCTGGGATCTGGGGCGATATAGTGTGGGCTAAGAGAAAGCGAAGCTGGGTGCGAAGAGGTATATGGGAGAGCGTCCCACATATCCGGGATTCTTTCCCGCCATCTTTCCTTTTTATTTGTGCAGTTCTTTGCGCTTTGTTAGTGACGTGTGCTCCGACCCTTGGGTCGGCGAATTGGGCTACCCCTGTACAAAACCGTGCAACCTTGGCTTAGCTCGCGAAAATCGGCCCTTCATAGACTAATTGATAAGCTCTTTCTCTTTTGCGTTGTCTTTAGCTTGCGTTCAGGAATGACGGCTGCAACGGCCGCAACAGCTACCGCAGGAACAACTAAAAGAGCAAGAGCATTGCTTTGGTAATGCTTTATTCTTCCGAGATGTGTCTTTCTTTTTTTCTGTGCAAGCGAAGTGCGGGCAGTATCGGGCTCCAGACATTGGCACTGTTTGCTTTGCAGCGGCATGCAAGATGGCGTCTCGCAGCGGACGTTTATCACCAGTTCCCTGTGCCAGCAAACGGGAGCGTCTCTACATTGTGTTCCAGGAAATGAAAAGTTCGAACAAGTAGCTGTTGAGAAAGGAGAATAAGATGGGCCTTTCCGAGAACGCGACTTCTTGGATTACAGAATAGCTGAACTTAAAGAATAGATGACTATAGAATAGAATAGAACTTAAAGAATAGGCGACTATAGTTGCGGAGAGCGTTGCATATACGGATACGGTGCGAATTGTTGAGCTAGAATGGCGGAAATATGCAGGTAAAGTTTATTTGTGCAGCGAGCTCGCACGCAGCTGGTCAGGAAACTGAATGGGGTTTGTTCTGCACTATAGGGTGGCTGGGAGGCGAGATTGGCGCAAGCACGAGCCACCGCCTCCCTGCTTACTCTGTATCTACCATTACAGTGGACGGGGGCTTCAATAACCCCCCCTCTCCCCTCCCCACCCTCCCGAGTGCACTTTCGAAGCCTCTGCGGCTACGTTGTATCTACGCTGACACCGGCGGCAACGTGTTATCCAAGCAGTGAAATCGATATTATGTGCGTGTGAATTTCGTTGCGAGCTCACCATGTACCGCAGAAAGAGTCGTTTTCGGTATACCGTACCCCAAGGACCACACATGACGATTCACCTGAGATCGCAATTTGGTTTCTAAGTACCTCAGAAACCACGACACACTCCTTGGATTATTTCTATAAAATGTGATCATGCGTACATGTAATACCAGCGGCACAACTCACTTCAAGCATAGAGTCAGTATTCAAACCCGTGCAGTACGGAAGATATCCGCGCCGTTGATTAGTTGTGCGGTATGCAATTTGAATTTCGCGTACGGCATGCTTCAAGGCCTAAACGGCTTTCCATAAGAGAGACCAATGTGGACAGCCCAGATGATGAGTAGCTCTGCGTTAATCGGGCGTGAAACGATAATAAAGGTCGATACGATTTGCACACGATTTATGCAGGCTATCATGGTAGATACGTATGTTACGCAATATGCGCTCTTGGGGGTGTCGGAAACCGCACAAATGAATGAGCTGTACGCATAGAGCACATACCAGTACGCATTGTCGACACCCTTTCTATACGAATGCTTATTTCTTTGCGTCGATGCATGTCACCGTTCACTAGGTCACGGGAACTTTGTTTCATGAGTGCCTACGCTAAAAAGATAACACTTAAGAAAGGTGAAGTTTTTAAGGGTTAAACTGCTGTCAAACGTGTACACGCTTTAATGCGGTTGAATACGCTTGGCTGCCGGAATAATTGCTTTTATTTTGTGTACTTGAGTGCGCTGATGGCGCCACCAACCGGGTCGCTGACGTTTACGCTCCCCGGGAACTCGGCGATCTCCACACGATAAAGAGTGTCGCGTTCAAATGTAAAGTCATTATGAAATGAAATTTTCGAATTGGTTCCTAATGAATACGAAAGTAACTTTTTACAAGGGGTTTCTATTTTTCGAAATCCTACCCTGCAGGGCATCAAACAGAGACATTGAAGCATAGGTCGTATAAGTTACACCATGCTGTCCATAGATGAAGCATAATGTGTCTGTTACACGCTTAAGCTACTTCAGTTCAATACCGTATAAGGTGCTTAACCTGCGTAGTGCGCAACACACTTCTGTCATGTGATGTATAGCGGTGGTTGTAGAAAAGTCTTCTTGCTATTTTCGTGATACGTAAGCAATGCAGTGTGCTACGCTTAAGTAGCGTGTGTACATGTACCGTTACTCAGTTACCTGGCGCATGAATTCCTTACGCAATCCGGAACGATGTTAGGTAATGGGAATCATACTTCCGTTGCGTTGTGTGCAGCGTGTTTTGGTTACGTTCCGCGTAATATTCTAAGTTTACGTAGTGTATTACGACACTTACGTAAAGTGTAAAACGCTGAAGTCGCGTAATGTGGAACATGCATCTAGTTACCTAGCATATACACACTGTACATAAGTTACGTAATGTGCAAAAAAATTTTCAAGTTACGCAGTGTGTAAAATTCTAAAGTTGCGCAATGTGTACCGTACTTGAGCTGCATAGTGCGCATGAACTCTCAATTTGCATGTTCCATGCAGTATGTGTACCAGCTAGGTCTTGGGGTGCCAGTTGTTTCCTCCTAAGTCACGATGGTTTTGAAGTACCCTAAGGGCCTGGAATAACGGACGGGCTTAGACAGACAGACAGACAGACAGACAGACAGACAGACAGACAGACAGACGACACGTCAACTTAACTGATCGTTGTTACCAATCGATTTTTCATTCATTTATTGTTTTTTGCGCTATTGTGTTGTCGGGAGGTAGCAAGTGTCGCGTACGCAGTAGGAGAAAGCGTACTCGAGTTTGCCCACGGCTCCCTACCCGCAGCACTGCCCCCACCCCACTGGTAGATTACAGTGATAGTGACAGTGTTACATGATAGCGACGTCATGACAGTGGTACCACGGGTGATAGTGATCGCGCAGCTAGAGTAAGAAGATGAAGGGAGTAAAGAATGGGAAGATGGCTCGGAGACACGATACTTTGCAACGCTTACCGTGCAGTCTATAGGCAATACACTATGGGCGAGAGAACGAGAAACTGAGACAGTGAGAGACAGAGAAGGGAAAACCGAAAAAAGGGGAGAAGGCTTATATGTTGCAAGAAAATTTAGGTGTGGCTTTTCTAAAAAAATGATTATTCTCATTTTGCCTAATTTTGCAATGCTTTGCTAAGCCTCCGCAGCTGCGTTTTTCACTCGTGTTTGCGATAGCAGGGCTACGCCTAATTTATTTGTCATTCTTTTTCCATCTTCCCGTAGTTGAAGCGACCATACCGTGAACGATGCTGCCTCCCTCCCAAGCGACATCATCTAATAAACAACGAAACAAACTCTTCGAACGAAATCTCGAAAATTTGTCTTCCTTTTTTCTGAGCTGCGCGTAACTGCGGAGGTGGCGAAAGCACTCACAAAGGAGCAACAGGATGCCCAGAAAGGGACACTGCTGGGAAGAAGGGGGTTCGCGGGACGCAGAAATCCACCCGAAGGGAAGAAGAAACCCGGGATTACGATAGAGGGATCGAGAGAGGGACGGGTAGTGAGAAAGCAAAAAAAATAAATGAGGGAGGGGAACAGGGAAAGTGGGCGCGGAGGGAACTCATATCCAGGGAAGCGAGGGAGACGAACGGAAGGGGAAAAGCGCGGGATGCAAACTGCGACGGCAGTCAGAGCAGGCGGGGGCCTGCCTCGCGCCGGGACTACAGCGGGATTGCTGCGCCTTCGTGCATGCGGTATACGTGCGTGCCTCTATTTGCCTACCCATCCGCCGCTGTGGCCGGTAGTTGACTGCTGCAGCAGCACGCATGTTCGTGTGGCCGCGGTTCTTGGATAGAGCGTGACCCGCATAGGCAAGGAAGGGGACGGCGCATCGCGGGAAGAGTTAGATGTTGTAGCCAGGGTGAGGGAGAGAGAAGGGTTGCTTAGCGACGACCTCGACGACTCTCTCTGTCTCTATCTCTACGGGTGCGTGCCGGTCGGCGACGACCTCACGACGCCACTGCCGGCGACAAGAGACCGTTGGTGCTGTGTTCGGCGGGGAGCGAATGAACGCCGGAATCGGACGCCGAGGGAAAGGAATGGATTGGAAGCGAGGAGGAACTGGCGCCGGGAAGCGAGGAGCGGGGCTTAGATGCAACAGTGTATGTGCGAGTGTGTGCGTCTGGGCGTAGGCCGGCTGGGCTGCGTGGAGTTGGGGGAAGCGTGGAGGGGGAATAAGGGTTAGGGAGCTCGGGAGAAAGATGGCAGCGCGCGTCATGAATTAACGGGGTCGGCCTATAGCTATGCGCTCCGATTGTTTGACCTTGTTTTTTCTTGTTTTCCTTCTGGGATGTCGGTAATTGCGTAGGCGCGCGCCTACGCAGGGACTGGAGATAGAGGTAGGAAAATTGACTAGCGCCGCCCGGCTTTGGTTGGCAGCAGTGTTGATTTGGACTGGTTAGGGAAGTTTGCCCCCCCCCTGGACACTGATGGAATTGAACTTGGTCGGTGGGCTTGATTAAGAGTTGACAGTGTTTCCATGTTCGTGCTGGAGCGTTGTAACATGGGCGAAACAGTGCTGATTAAACACGTATATGTACAAGCACCGGGGGATAGCAGGATGGTAGTAGCTTGCAACCAGCGGAGACCGTCAGCATATATACTCGACATTGCAGTGCAACACGTTATGGGGCAGATGTGCCGTGTTCAGCAAAGTGAAAGCATTATCACGCCGTGATAACGTTTATAAATGGCTACTCACCACTGTAAAATGCTTTCAAAGGCGATAGTGTTTCCCAGATGATATAAATAATGGGGTCGTAGTGGTACAAAGTCAAAGAAAGAGATGATGACGATGAATAAGCGAGAGATGGACTATGACGATGTAGAGGAAGAGGGCTACTACGGAAAAGGCGACGACTACAAAGAAGAGGGAGAAGACGAGGACGACTTATAGGTTGGAAAAGAGAAGACGACAGTCAAGAAGAGGAAGTCGACGAAGAACAGAATGAATAAGAGGGCAGGACAGACAGAGAGACAAAGAACTTTCAATTAGGTCCTCAGAAGCGCCGCCCTTAGAGCAGCACTGCGGGCCGCTCCCACGTGGGGACAGGGAGGCCTAGCCTCACCGCCTCATCGTGGGCTCTCTGAAACAAGCTCGGAACTCCTGATGGCAGAATTCCCCTCCTCCTCGGCGAATTACTTGATTGGGCCCATGTAACGAAGGGCACCGCCAGAGCATGTGTCCTAAGTTGCTAACCGACCCGCAGTCCGAGCAGGTAGACTCGAAGGCGTACGGAGCAATAATGTTGAGTAGAGCTAAACTGGGATATGACCTAGTTTGCAGCATTCGGAGTGTGATTACCTGAGACCTGGAAATTTTGCCGTGCGGGGGCGGAAAAGTCCGCCTGCCCATTTGATAGTGTTTTGTGACTTCATTAAACGTGAATAAAATGTCTAAATTCGGCCCGCCCCTCCTGAAGACCTGCGTCCATCCCAGCGCGGAAGGTTAGAGCGCGCGCCTGAGAATGAGCAGTTTCATTGAGGTTAGTGAGGGGGAATCTAGCTGTGAATGCAGATGTGCCGGAAACCAAGTAATGGTGTGCGGGGAGAGAGTCCTTTCTGCCGAGAATTTTAGAGGCTTCGACGGAAATGGAGCCAGAAGCGAAGGCCCTAAAAGCCGATCTAGAGTCTGTGTACATTTCTGATTTACTATCATCCTTGAGGGCGAGAGCTATGGCCGCCTGCTCGGCCTTCGAGGCAGTAGAATCTTTGAAAGATGTGGAGTTGAGGATCAAACCTTTGTGATCGATGACTACGGCAACGAACCTGGCCGAGCGACCATACTGGGCTGCATCTACAAAGCAAGCAGAGGGAGGTTCGTTCGTAACGTGTCTAAGCAGCGCGACGGCTCGGGCCCTGCGCCTGCCGACGTTGTACTGTGGATGAACGTTACGAGGAAAAGGTGATACTTGAATGCTGGCCCTTTGGGCGTCAGAGAGCTGATGTCGCCGCTCCTCAACTAGCGTGGGCCGAGAACGGCTAAAATATTCCTTCCGGCCTGCGTAGACGAAAGCCGAGAGGGGAGGCAAAGCAAGAACACTACTGCCGCCCGATTCTTGGCCTATCCCCTTGAGTGGGTGAGCGCCATAAAAGAGGATCATCATCATCAGCTGATGCAACAGCATCATCATCATCACTGGTGGAACACCGGAAGAGAAGAATGCGAGAGCATGCAGCATAGTCTAGCTTACGCCGTATGCAGGCCTGGGATTTTTTTTCTCTTGAAGCCTTATCGCTGCTTGAAATGCAACCGTGCTACGTGCAGGTAAGCAGTTCTAGATGTTAAGCGATGTGACTGAACGCAAGCAAATCTTTGCCGAAGTGGCAGGAATTGACTATTGACATTATATTGATTAATGATACCTAAATGATGAAGTGGTGCAAGAAATTCTGTATATTTTTATGCAAGGTAGAGCTGTCCTCCTCGAAAATATCCATGGCAATACTAGTCAACCTATGAAGCTATTAGGGAAGCATACTAGAGACTTGATTGCAGAGCTAAATAGCCGCACGTTCAAAAACCAGAACAGTGGGCACTAGCAACCGCTCTTTATTGCCCGTTGAAATTATTATGAAGTCTATAAATATGTTCAATGATGGAAGAAATATTTCACGCACTAGTGCTTACTTCGTGTAGCGTTAGCTTAGAACGAAATAACTATCTAATGAAGTGTTCTTCGCAATATATAGGCACAATGTAAGGTATATCTGCACGATCGCTGTTGTCTCGATAAGAGATACCTGGCTTCAAAATTGAGTTTCTCTAGCTCTTGCACTATCTTTTTTCTAATGCCCTTATATTATTCATCCAAGACCGTGGATTTCTTGTTAGCTTTGAACTTGCACGTTCCATGGTAATTCAAACATTTCCTTTCTCCTTTGCAGGACAAAGCGCTGCATTTACTGTCGAGACTGCCTTGGTGGGAACGGTAAGTGTCTACAACACCGAAACGGGCTGTGATTAACGTGCTTTTTTCCTGCGATATAACGTCATCTATATATAGGTATCTTTTCATTCGGATGAACTTATGATCGCGGAATTAATGAAAGAAAGTGGAGTCGTCGAAGAAGAGTTCATCAGCTTGAGTTACGTCATTTTCGTGTGGCTCTTTGATGACCAAAAGATTTTCCCTTACTGAAGCCACACCGTTACGCCTAAAGAAAGTTTTGTCAGCGTCTGCTATGACGACAAGCAACTAGAGGAGGGGGACTGGGGGATAACTGTTGACTTTAAATGTAGTTTCCAAGAATGCGCTATAAATACTGGAATGATAACTTGCTTTCTGACAAGGAGCAAATTAAAACAAAATGATTTATGGCATTCACCTGGTTCCTAGCGATGTCTTCGCCGCAAAAGCGCCACTTGTTTTGCTCAGGCGGGTTCTAAGGGATTACAAAGAAATAAAGAAACCGCTGCAGATGGGATCTTGGTTGAAGCCGTCCGTGATATCGTGCCGACAGCTTTTTGCCTCTTTCGAAAGAAAAAGTCCCCATGTTGCGCAAGAGACTGGTACGTGTGCCGTTGTCTTCCAGAAAGGTTGAGAAAATGATGCCGACTTTTGAGAGGTGTGCCAAAGAAGCAAGACCTTCAGCAGAAGCGACATAATAGATGGCTCTTTCGAAGAAGTTCGGAAGGCACTTTCGTCACGGCGTATACGACGGGGCACAAAGGGAGTTGCTGCCTTCCCGAGGGGGTTTTAACTCCCATCTTTCTTGCTTTCCTTTAGATATAGGGACGTTCTCGAGTCTTGGTGGCGACTTCGTAAAGATGGTTATTGGGTGGCGTCGACGGTCGTTTTTCATAGCCCGTTGACGATACGCCGTTCCGCTTTGTACGTAGTTTCAGGTTATAAAAGCGGGTTGGGACCACGACAAAGACGCTTTCAAGACACCTAGACGCGATGGCGGCTAATAACGGCGGGTTGCGTTGTCGCCAAGGCATCCGCAGCCGCTGGGTCAGAGTACTAAGCTAAGCCATGTTATTGCCAAGGTCTCACTTGTATACCTCTCCCCCCCCCCCCATCGCTTTCTCGCTCTTCTTTCACATTCTCGTTACGGTGTTTTTCACGCGTCGATACTTCTTTACCTTATGAAGTTAGCTTTCTTGCAGTGACTCGACGGTGGACGATGCGGCACTCTTCTGGGCTTCTAAAGTTAGCTTTCTTGCAGTGAGTCGAAGGTGAACGGTGCGGCACTCTCCTTGGCTTCTAAAGTTAGCTTCCTCGCAATGACTGAAAAATGGGCGGTGCAGCACCGTCCTTGACTTTGAAAGTTCGCTTTCTCGCTTTGGTGAAACTTTTATGGGAATCATCACCGATGTATTGACGCGTAGCTACCAGTCTTGAATAATGACTTGTGAGTTCTCTTCGCCTGACTACTTACCTGCAGCATGGAGAAGCGCACGAAACTCTCCCAGGTGATTACAGTGCTCGAAGTAGTCACGCCCGCTGACGGCGGGCAATTGCCTGTCATGCAACATACACCGAAATAACTTGCGAAATTAATTAATTGATGATTACAATTGGTGGATTTCGACAGGGAGAGTGCGTAGACCGCTTTCAGGCCACGGAATACGAATACGACTTTCGACTGCCTTTTATAAATGGTATAGCAGTTAATTTTATTCCTTACACACACTCTATAAATATTCTGGGTGTAGCATGTGTGATAGTATGTGTACATCGAAATTACATCCTTGCCTTACGGAAACATGATTCTTTCCTCAAACATCTACACGAAGTGTTACGTGGTTGCGTATTCGTCGATCATCCCTGTGTATTTTCCTGTTAATATATATTTAAAACTTCAGACGTTGTCTGTAGGTTCTGCATATGTTTGCGTGCGTGCGTGCGTGTGTGTTGAAAAGAGTTCTTGAAACTTTCAGGCTATGTCTTGGGTTGGCCAACTCTGGTTTAGCACACCTTAGGATTTTGTGTAAATATTAAGTGACAAACAAAGGTACAAGGTGGAATGGAGCCTATCGTTGACGACATGAGGACACCTCGAGCTTTGTGCGCTCTATTCAGTTTCAGGTTGTTAGCGGACTCCTCCACTGGAGAAATATCTGCGACTCCGTGCGCATAACAAATACCGTGAAATTCTAGCAATCTCCAAAGCGTTCGGGTCCACCCACATATGGTCTTAAATACGTATACCTTCGTGTTACATCATGGTTAGTTGGTGTTTAAATACTGACTAGCTCCGGAAGCAATGTTCAATGATCATTCTATCGAACTTATTTAGCATTGCTGTCTGGTTTCTGCTCTGAGCAGCGGAGGACGTTTGCATATGAACACGACGCATCTTAGCAGTCTGTTCAAAAACACGTGTCATTGTGCGGAAAGAAAAATCACAGCCTTTATTTGAGGAACTATCGGGACGTAATGGACCTAATAAAGTTTTTCCATCCATCCATCTGTTTTAGCATGCCAGTTGTTACCAAAATCAACTGATTTACGCATTCATCAATCCAGAACGATGGGCGATTTTTTTTTAGAACACGCACTATGTGAATACTTTGGCGACCGTCTACCACCTCAGACTAGCCGGCCCCAGTATCATTAACCTTCCAAGCATCATAAAGATATTTTCCCCCACTAACAGAAAAAGGTGCTCGCATACAATTTCGGCAGGCGTCGCCTACAGTTCTGTGATTATGTCGGCGACGCGGTATGTGCGTCAAATGTAAAGAAACCCGTAGACGGCTTCTACGACTTACTTCCAAGACACCGAGTGAGCCAACTATCTATCCAACCAAACCAAAAACCAGCCAGCGCACATTCCTTTGAATGGCCCCTAACGATGCATGCCACTGCGCGTCGGCCGCCCCCCGGTGCGCCGATGCAATGCGGCAAAGAAACACGTACAGGGCCTGGCTAATGCGAAAAAAAAAAAGAAGTTCGGAGGGAAAGCCAATGCGAACACGTGCCTATGTGTTTCTTTCCCTCATGCAGCAGTGCCTTGCGGAGCAAGCTTCAGTGAAGGATGCTGCCTTGAGGTGAAGCATAAAAGAGCGCCACTTCGGTGCGAGGTCGACTGCGTTGGGCGTTGGGATGGGAGGGGAGAGGGACGCGCGATTCGGGATACAGGATGCCCGGCCTAAAGGAAGCGAAGGGTTGATGGGGAAGAAGGAATGCGAAGGAGAGTGCGTGGGTCTTAATGAACTTTCGCTGCTACTGCTCGCGGCCCACGGAATGGCGTGTCTGTCTGTACGTGAGAGCGGCTCACAGCCGCATGGTGGCGTGGCGGCAAAGTGTCGCCCGCTCGAATGCCTTCTCGAGGAGTGCGTAGCAGACGATGCCGCTGTCCCTAAGAGTCGTCTGCATTTGCGTTGGCTGTTCTGAGTACTTCTTTCTCTTCGTGAAGACGTTCGGTTTACTCTTAGCACGTTTGACGCGGTCGTTCGCGCTACCTCCCGCGTTTTGCTTTTTTTTTTTGCTTCGTCGCGGTCAGGTTCTTTTACGTATCCCTATTTTCACCCTCTCTTTTGAGATCCTCGGGAGCGTCTGCGCCGTTTGGAGGCTCTGCCGCTGCTTGCTTGCCAGTGGCGACCTTATTTGATTTCGCGACGTTGATTTTCCCTGTCTCATCTCGTCTCTCTTACGAGCTTCTTCTTTTCCTCTTGTACCTTTTCTATCTTCCCCATCTGGAGCGTCCTTTTAAGACTGCTCTTTGAGGACCTCGAGCGTTTGTATTAGCACCATCCTCGGGAAGTTTTATCCCCGCCGTTCCCGAGGTGGCTTCGTGCAACAAGTGTCCGAGAATCGAAGCAGAAGGAAAGAAAACGATCAATAAACGTAGGCAGAAAAAAAGCGGTCGCTGATAGCTTTTATCTTGACGCTTCCAGGGACCTGTGCGTTGTGTGCAGTTATGTGCGTCTGTGCTCTCGCGTCTGCACTTGGTGTGTGTAGGGACGTGAAAAGTGAGGCCTTGAGCACTTTTCGCTTTGACGAGCCTTAACTGAAAGCTGCGGGAGCCTGTTGCGGAGTAGTAAAGGACGCGGAAGAGACGGGAAGGCAATGTTCTTGTGTGCTTACCTGTCGCCAGGGGACGTCAACCGAAAAGAAATGATGCCTGTGTCCACTCAAGGAGTCATTGGAGGTAATTTTGTTTTTTGCGTGGTTCGCGCGTTCGTTCTCTTTTTTCTGTTTGAAGTGGCTTCTTGTTTACCGGAAGACAGGGGGCTAGCAGATTGGCTTTTGAGGGTAGCGCCTCTTATTACCTTCTCGGCGGAAGTGAAAAGTTGGAGGTGTGAGAACAGAGTCTTCCATGCGGTTGCACTTGTAACGGCTGGGCTCGGTAAACCCAATACGTGTCGTCTTAGTTTTATTTTTCTTTCTTGTTCTCTTTTTTCTTGAGAGAGAACCGCATTAAGTCTGTCGGCCTAGTATTCTTAATGGAGTGGTAATGAGAGCACCAGTATGAGAACTTAAGTTTTTCTTTTTCCGTAAACGCTGAAGCTTCAGCTGCACATTGAAAGCATGGGTGCCTGTCCCGCTTGCTGCCAATTGCTCTTGCTTCCGGGTTATCTTATCTTTCCTCACTGTTTATTGACTTTAGGTCGGTAACGTTATTTATAGTGCTGCCTTCGTGCATCTTAGGGCAATTGTCCCAGTTCACTTCGTAGCGCAATGTGACTAATGCAAGTCGGTCTTACAGGCGTTCCCTCTGTATGTATGTATGTATGTATGTATGTATGTATGTATGTATGTATGTATGTATGTATGTATGTATGTATGTATGTATGTATGTATGTATGTATGTATGTATGTAACAGAAAACGGATCACACGAATCAGTCGTGACCAAGCTGCGACGGACTTAGCTAACCTTCAGTCGCCCGGCGTATATGCTTATTTTCTGGCTTTTTTAGCTTTTACTATTTTTCATGGAACTTTCGTTTCTCTTAATTTTACCGATTCTTATTGGTACAGCCTACCCTGTGACCACTGTGTCTCAATAATAAAACGTTCTCTTCTTCAACAACTGGCTGTGCCAGCGAAGAACACAGTGTTGCGAATTCATCTAAGGACACACCCTACCATTGTTATAAAAAAAACATGAACGCTATTGGAAAGCAATGTGTATTCGCAACGTTCGGCGTGAAGAAACTTGTTCGCTCGGTTATTCATTTACCCGCTCAGTGCAGTTCCTAATATGACGTATGCGTCGGCAGTCAAGCACTCGGAAGAAGTGCATTTGTTTGAACAAAACGGAAGGAAGCTTCCTTGTGTGTCTTCTTCAATCAGCACAATGGAATTTCCTCCGGGACATGCGCACGTGCTTTGCCAGTTGGTGGGGGGAGGGGGGGGGGGGCAAGTGGGCAAGTGCTTCGCCCTTTTGTTCAAGAAACGTGCAGCGCGAACCTACGAACTCATTTCCAAATATATTTTCGCGATATACTTATATACTAAGTCCGTTCTAGTGAACGATTAATCAAATCAAAAGGTCGGGGAGCGAGGACACCTTATGAAGAGAGACACGCGTAAAGGATTTATGGGAAAGATTTTTTTTTATTTTTTATGAGAGGCTATGCTGTATATATGGACACTTTACCCGGATTTGTCGATCGATTTGTACCCGCTCCCGAGCAGGACTGGCGATGTTTGAACGGTAGGATTGCGTACGGCGAGAACTATAGTTGGAAAAGCAGAGAGAGGCGAATGGGAAACGGGCAGCGCGGTTTTACAAATGTCTTCGAAGATTGAAGTTTTCGCGATGGGCCGTGGCTGTAGTTCCTGTGCCTTCTTCGAGTGCGAAACATGTGAACCAGTACGCGGACTACTGCCAACTTGTAGTGATTGATTGACTAGTGGCCCAGTGATTGATATTGATCCCGTGTGAAATCGATGTATGGGCAGAGGACGTAGCGCCAGCGTTCTGTTGGTTTGTGTGCACTGCCCAGAAGCCACACACACGCACACACACACACACACACACACACACACACACAAGTATGGGTACATAAAAATGTTGAACTTCGGCAGTACACTGCCGTTACTCCGGAAGAAGTTCTTGGTCGTGTTCATTTACAGCAAATACAATAATAATAATAATAATAATAATAATAATAATAATAATAATAATAATAATAATAATAATAAAAATGCTGAGGTCTTTACGTGCCAACACCGTGACGTTTACGACGCATGGGCGTAGCGCAGGGCGGCGGAAGTTTTCGACCACAGGTCGAAACCTGTTTGAGAACACCTTGCGCTGTGCTTCTCTCATATCGAAAGCACTCATTAGTTCTTTCGATAATGCGAACTCCGAGGCTCGCTGCGTGCCCTCGCAACTGTGCTTAGTCTCGACTGCTGCCCCGGTTGTGTATGCATCGCATATAACCATATCCAGGTCTACGGTATCATTTCGCAGTTATCTCTCTCTCAATGGAATGTCCAAGTACTGAAATCTAGAATTTCAGATTTTGGGCCCCTTGTGTCTTCTAATCAGTCTCCCGTCCTCGTAATTTGTGAACCTAACTTCCAAAAGACTATCCGCATCTCTGGAGATGAGTCATTCCTGCAATCTCTACCTGCGGTGACCCACGCAAGGTTGCTCGTTATGTTAGATATGAACTTGCGTGCGTGCTGCACCCGCTGCCTCCAGGCAACGACAACCAGTACGCCTGTGTAATCGTAAAGACGCAGGAACTCCAGGTTTAATCTTATCGCCTCGTACATCTCTCACTCAAGTCGCTTTGATCCCAAGCGTCAACATGCCGTGTTATTAGCGACGCCTTGTTTTTGCGTTCTCATCGGACATATTAATAACCTTCACGCGCTCTGGAGGACACTGAAGTTGGACTCTAGGGGAAGAAGAGTAGCATTTTTCCGCTGTACAGCACGACCGTTTTTGCCTGAACGACGATAATCCAACATATATGCGTGAACATCCTTACAGCAGTGGCTTGAACTTGGCTTTAGTATCTTGGTGTCTTGAAAGGAATGTGAGATGGTTCAGTGGTATCTAATCGCATGGAAATGACCATCTTCCTACTTACCTGAAGATCGAAGAAGTACTTAAGGGTACCTCTACCGTTGGACGACGAACTACTGAATCGCTGGTGTTCCGGCAAGAGCTGGAGGAAATAAGCTGAAATGAACTCCCCACAAGTTTTGATAATGTGTTTCAAAAAGCCGTGCAAGAAGCTACGTGCACTTTTCAACCGTTTTGCAAAACACGAAGAATTTGATGCCGCATTGCAGCGACCACGGCGATATCGTCGAACGAAATCATTTTAAGACCTCGGAGATTCAAGAAGGACGCAAAAGAAGATTCAGCGCCGCATAGACGCTTTGCACGCTAAAAGATCGAAGCAATTCTGTGAGTATTTAGATCCTCGTTAGCGGTTCTCTAAAATATGGAGGACCGTGCGTAGACGTCGTGTTCTACCGCCTCAGCTTATCCCTTTGAGGGCGTATCTTTCTACCACTGAAGTGGCTGATGGGTCCTTATGTTTACTTGGTGGGCGCGCAGTAACAGTCGCGAACCTTCTCTGCGAATGCACCCCTTTCAACCACGCAAGTGCGCCCCCACGACGCAAGAAAGTGGTCGGACATGCTTGACCCTACCAGGAGCCCTCTTAAGCATTTTCTTGTTTGGGCAACGAAAGCGTCAAGCGCGAACGCTTGCAGCATGAACAATAAATGCGTACTCTTATAGCCTACATAGGGATCTGAATTTTAATACCGGTCCTATTTATAGCGCACATTTTTGATGGTATAGTATTTACGGTATGCATTTGTACATTCTTCAATACTTCTTTAGTCCACTGATGTTATATTAAATGCAGATATTACCTAGTGCAGGATTTTCGCAGAAATGCCGTTCTTTATGAAGCTTCTCCCTAGTAGCATTAGGGGCAGGATAGTTTCTTGGTGCGTCGGTGAGGTTGCCATGCAGCTGCCTTATTATACTTCCTGAATTAAAAAAAAAAACTTGCAGCTGCTGAAAAGACAATAACATTTTGCCGTGATCTCGAAGAAGAAAAAATTTTACCGACCATTTGGATAAGTGGCCTGGCTGAGGGTTTGACTTGAAACCGCGGGATCGTTGCTGACGCCAACGAATAACAAGATTAAGTTATGAAATTATTACGTTCACTAAATGAAATATTTAGTCTAGTCCCTTTGTGGCTTTCTTCGAAAATGTTTCAGGCCGACAACTTACGCTACTACGTCTCAGGGCTTCAGGCTTATTTTTGACTGTGGTGAAAATTCTGCATGAGCAATCTGCTTCGGATTATACTAGTATCATACCGAAGTGACCGAGCGCTTCAAGTCCGTCAAATTAGGGGGGAGACCTCGTAGATTAAAAATTTCGAAAGGCTATACATTTGTACAGTTGAAAAAAATATGTCAGGAGGCCTTGAACGGGTTATAATTGCGAACTGCGAAAGGAAAACAAGGACTGGCTTTCTCGTTTTTGGAAAGTTGTCAGACAATCCTTGTTTGAATTCTGACTTGGCTCCGGCTTAAGTCCGAGGGAAAAAAAAGGAAAGGCTCTCGTTTACATTTGATTAAGCCCGTGTTTATTTCAAAGCGTCTGTTGATATGTCGTTTGTAATCTGCCGAGCTCGCGGCTTTACAGAGTCGGCGCGACTCTCAGGGCCAGGGCTTGTTTCTGACAAGAAACTCTCTCTGATCCAGTGACTGTTTGCAAACTAAACATAGAAAAAGTAAAATGACAACACTACCCTACTTGGGACCGGAGCTCTCTCTTCTGTACTCCTCTGTCTTTTTACTGAATATATGGCGTAACCAGATTAAAAGAGCCCCTCCCTGTGGGGTGGCCAGAAATGAAGCGGCACTGCCTTACGGAAACTGCTGCTTTCGGCATTGCTAAAACGGATCCACGAACCCGAGAGGGTGACCTTGTTCTATTCTTATGTTTTTTCAACACTCGAGTGATTCTCAACTCGGCGCATCCAGATCACGAATAGGGCTTCTTCTTCAAGACCTCAACATCCTCTATCGGCCACTCTGACCTCGCGTACCAATCAAGGAACGCAATATATATATATAACTAGAGGGATAGGGTTCCGACCTTTTTCAAGGTCGGCATCCGGCCGACATGTCGGTGAATAAACAGTTCTGTAGCAGCATCTGTTCTTTATAGATAGATAGATAGATAGATAGATAGATAGATAGATAGATAGATAGATAGATAGATAGATAGATAGATAGATAGATAGATAGATAGATAGATAGATAGATAGATAGATAGATAGATATTGCACGCCGTCAAGCGACGGCGCTCGCTAACACAGTGCTGCCTAGCGACACTTGTTTACAAAAGGAAAGAACCCGGAGCGCCGTAGAAGGTCGCAATCCGGAGCTCGGCCGGGGGAAATCTGTTCGCCGCTGAAACGACTCGTAATACACTTCCGCTTGCTTCCTGTCCGGCGCATTTCTCTCTAGTTCTCTCTCTCTCTCTCTTTTTATACTCGCTTGAGCTTCTTACCCTCTCCTCACTCTTCTTTTTTGATGGACCTCCCGACATTGCTTGCCTTGTTTCCTCTTTCAATCGCGTTCGCGCAGCCTTAGCGTTTCAGCGCTCCACATTTGCGGCGCAAAACGCTGTTGGTGGCGTATATATGTTATAATGAGGGTGAGGTGGAGGAGGGGGGGTGGGGGAGTGGAGAAAGGAAAGCGAATGTATGTCCAGTGACGAAAACGGAAACAGAAGTACGGCAAACAACGAAGACGTCGAGAGCAGACGACGCGTTCAGGCAGCTTGAAACAAGAAACGTATATAGCCGCAGAAGCATTTCTGCATTGCGTCGCCGCAGCAGACGACAACGAAGCTTGTCGGCGACGTGTACAGAAAAGGATTCAACTTGGGGCAGCGGTATACAGAGGGGCAGACGCTTTCGCGTCGCCGTGTATGGCAGAAGACGAAAACGAGCCTTGTCTTCTGCAAGCAAAAATGGCGCGGGCCGTGCAGACGTGCGCAGCCTGTTGCCGTTGCTGTAAGAACAGCAGCAAAAAGGCGCCGATGAGTTCGCGTCGCCTTAGCAGCAGACAGTAACGAGGCTTGTCGTCTGCAAAAAGTGGCTCGGGTCCCCGAGCAGACGAGGCGTGCGCAGTTGCACCCCGTCGTCTGCCATAGCACGCGACTATATGGGGCTGCAGAGCGGCGTCGCCTGCCACACATAGGCGACTACACGGGATCTCAGCGGGGTTTCTTCGTGTTGTTTGACGCCTCCTTTATTTTCTCTCCCTTTGCACGAATGGTTCCCGTATAACGTCGTCGCCACTCTCTTAGCGCCGCTTTTCTGTTGCTTGTCGCTGCTGATTCGTTCGCAGCGTACGTGTATACACGAAGCGTAGCAGAGTCGCACCCAATCTTCGCCTTGTCCGGCTGCTATTCGCGAGGCCGCTGCGAAAGCTACAGCCAAGCCAAGACGAGAAAGATGGGAAAGAAACAAAATACTAATCAACGGGAACGGGTTTATGGAGTCTGACGCCCACTGAAAGTGCCGTCGTGTGTTGGCGACCCCTTCCGCTGCACTTCCTGGAGACGGCGACATTTGTGCTTCTTGGCGGCGCCTGGTGACATCGTCTGAGTGCGTGGGACGACGGGCATGTTGCTGCGACAGTTGGTGCGCGCTCTTTGGCGCGCACTGTAGTATGTTCGAATTGCATTATTCAGGCGGGCGCCAAATGC
Source organism: Hyalomma asiaticum (assembly GCA_013339685.2). NCBI lineage: Eukaryota > Metazoa > Arthropoda > Arachnida > Ixodida > Ixodidae > Hyalomma > Hyalomma asiaticum. The sequence goes on along the minus strand of CM023490.1, from coordinate 27,783,286 downwards.
ATCGGTCATATACATACTATAATAGAGACCGCAAACGAGCTACGTCGTAAGGCGAGTTCCTTGTTTCCAAAGAACAACTGGCCACACAGGATTCTGCAGAAAAGGGCGTGTCTTTTGTCTTTCTTTCTTTATATTGCCTTGGTTTCTTCTCTGCTCCTTGTTGGATGTCGTCGACTAACTCAAGTCTCCAGTGTTAACGTGATGGCGAGCTACATAGCAACACGGCTCGTCAACCATGTCTATAAATTGTCACAGCACTGTGGAGACAGCTTGCTCCTAGTTGAAGCCACTGCGACACCTGCAAATGCCAGTGTCTCCCAGATGTGACTATAATGACCACCACCATCATCGTACGCTCTATTTCATATCGTGGTATAACATGGAGTAAAGTAGCAGTATGTGTAAGGGTCGCATGCGTGGAAGTCTATCGCGTTGGGAAAGACCCATCGAGAAGGGATCCAGCAGCTAACGTTGATGCTCTGTTCAAGGTACTGGTACCCTCAGTATCAGCGCCCAAATCTTCGCACATTCTTCAACATAAACCAAGTGCTGAGGTCAGGGAAATACTGCTTCTCCCATTATTAAAGTCTTGTTCCATACAAATTTCACGGAACCAATTCCCTCTTGAACGCATTCCTCGGGACAGAAGAATGTGCACACCAGTTCTACAGCAATTGCCTTTTAGGAGCGCGTTGACTAGTATGTTCCATGACATAGCCATGACAGTACCACGGGCTTCGCTGGAGCTGATGTCTGATGTGACATCAGCTCCATCACCCTTTCTGATGTGACCTCTACTACGGCTGACGTCTAGTGCGTAGCTTTTCCTCTGCCTTTTCAGGATTGCATTCCTTTTTGCTTCCATTTACGCGTGACAAGACGAAGGACACATGACCATAGTGTGCGCCGATAAAGATGCTGTGTGTGTAGTTGTCTACCGCCGGCAAAATTTGAAACCTTCAAAATTACCGCGTCTACACGAGCCTCATGCGGAACCCCAGAAGCAACAGGAAAGCAGCTTTACAAGTGTAAAGCCGTACAATTGCCGTGTTAGTCAAATTTTGTGAAAGAAGACATCTCGAAAGCACAATGGCCCACAAGGGGATTCACAATCAAAAGAATTCAGACGCCAATGGGGATATAGTGTAATATTGTCTGACAACCGGACATCTCTATGGGAAGGCACACATTTGACAGTAAGAGCCCTTGTGATTCTTTGTAAAACACGACACCTGACGGACACAACGTGCACCTGACAAAGAACAGTAAGGCTTCCTTCGACTTCACACCTGCGAGGCACTTATGACACACAAGAAGCTTCATAGAAGCGGCGTTGCGAACGAATTCTGAACGCCAAGTACGGCATGGTATCGCAAGTAAACGAAATTTGTCGAGGATCAGTGGGTCTGCACTGGCATCCAGGTTTAACCAACTCCTCAACAACTGGCGACGGTTCCATCAGATACTTAAGGCAGGTAACTGCACGGATTCCGGGACGTTGCTGTGACGTCTCCGGTGTCGTAGAGACGAAATGTCAACGTGCACCTATCATACGGGCGTAGCCGGGGGTTGCTACCCCATTGAAATCTTCCCAGTTTTTATATTGTGGTCGTCAACATTATCAACAGCCTCTCTACGCTCACTACAGGGCAAAAGCCGCTCCCATTGATCTCCAATTATCCCTGTCATATTCCAATTGCGATCACTTTATCCAGGCAAACTACTTGACCTCATCTGACCACCTGACCTTCCGCCGCCCCCTGACACGCTTGCATTCTCTAGGCATTTATTCCGTTACCCTTGATGACTAAGGGTTACCTTGCCTTCGCGTTACATGTCCTGCCCAAGGCCATTTCTTCTAGATTTATGCTAAGATGTTAACACGCGTTTGTTCCCTGACCCACTCAACTCTCTTGTCCCTTAAGGTTATGTCGATCATTTTCCGTTCCACTGCACGCTGCTTAAGTTGAGCCCTTTTAGTGAGCCTTCCAGTTCCTGCCTTATAGGTTTGAACACGAGCACACGCAATAACATAGATTAAATATTTCAAGCCAGTTACAAACCTTTAAAATATCAGTAAGCAGCGTAGCTGGCTGGCAAGCTCCACCGCCTGGCGAACGCAGATTGTCTTTTTCTTCTTTCTTTCATCATATTTATCTCTCTCTGCATCTTCTTTCTTTCTTTCTTTATCCCTGTCTATATTGCACTCTCTCCTCCACACCTTCACATCACTGCTCCCCACCATGTCTTCTCCTTCTATACTTGCTATACTACATTGTACATGGTTATGCTGCGGTTTACCCTTCCACTACCTCTGTTCCCTCTTCTTTTTCTTCCTGCTCGCCCCTGCATCTGTCCTCCCCACACTCAATTTTGCCACTCTCTTGCTATACTATACTATGCATGGCTATGCTATCTCCCTCCTGAAAGAGTAAGCAGGCGTTGCGCCTTACTCGCTGGCAGTTGCCAGCTTGCTCCTTCCTTCTTCCCTTTGTGTCCTTGTGTGTTTTATGTCACCATACCTAATAATAACAATAATAATCAGCTCGACGCATACCCGCTGAGTTTCTTTTAAAGGGCAACTCCGGCGATTTTTCACTGCCAACTGACCTTAATGAAATTGTCTATATGTATTCCCTCGCTGCTGTAATAATATATGTCAGACCAGGCGGTTTCAAGTCACTTAGTTTTCTTGGAAATATATCTTGAAAATTTTTAGCGGATTCGCTTGCGGATTCCCTGTGTTTTTTACGTCATCACCTTCAACGCTGCCTCCCCGAGCCAGCGGGCCTTCATCAGCAAAACGACGACACTTCAGCGCTCAAATCGTCGCTGTCAAGTTTAGAAAAGCTGGCAGAACTCAATACATCGTCGTATGACCTCACCACTACCATCTTTTCTGGCACCAGCTATATATTTCTGATGGCGGGGAGGCTGTGACGTCATCGCATACGCTGCACGAAGCGTCTGCACGAAGCAATTTAAAATTATTAGTGCATTTCTGAGTCCACTGAACCACCCTGGCTGCTACAGGACTATCGGAACCATCAGAAAACGTCGATATCAGGACATGGTGAAAAAAACGCCCGAGTGGCCCTTTAACGATACACGGACAAACACTCCACCACCACCCACAAAATGAAATCCTGCCTACACCCTTAAATATCTGTCACCTCGAGTACACGATGTTTACTGATTTTCGTCGTAACGGCTACACTGTCTTCTACTCGTCTCACAAACGCTGTCACTTCAGTGATTGCTTTGCACGCGCTTGCTTGGTGTACGAACTGTCTCCTGTCCTGTACACTGGAACGTTGCTGAAAGTGACAAAGTGTATCCACGATGCTGTGATGGAGACAGCGCGCCGCTGTGTACACTCGTTGAAGTCGACTAAGTGATTTTTCTCGTTCACAAGGGACCAGCTCCGCCGGCGCTGAGATATCAGCGGCCTCGGCCGTGTTGCTCCACCACAGAGGAGCTAATTACAGCCTAAGGATAACTTTCTTTTTCCCTTTCTGTGTTCTCTCATCCGCTCGTAAGTTTACAGCAAGCCAACGTCGCCGAACGAACAAGTAAATTAACAAAACTTGCCGTCTCCAACTCCTTCAAATCTTTCTTGACACACTCCGCTTTCCTAAGATAACGTTCTTACGTCTCGGGCTGTCAAGTTTACGCAGCACGACTTAGCGAGTGTATCTGTATGCCTTTGCTATCTCGGCTTGTTTATAGCTCAGCGTTCCGTGGGCACTTGTTCGCACCCTTGATGGCAGTGCTTTATATATATATATATATATATATATATATATATATATATATATATATATATATATATATATATATATATACCCCCCCTGTTGTCTTGGCGACTTGTAAATCTCTATACCACTAATGCCTCGGCGCGGGTGCTAGGAGAAATAAGTGGAAAGAGGAAAATTAATTTTGACAATGTTTGCGCTGCGCCTATCGAATCGTTCCTCCATTCCCCTCCCCCCCACCTTTCTCTACGCTTCGCTTTTGCAACGTCGATCCCCTGTTGACATCTTCAGTGTCTTCGCCATTCTACCGATTCATTTTGTTTTCTTTTTCGCTTGTCGTCAGAAGTACATTAGCGCGCGGTAGCTGTTATGTACTGGCGCCGCCCTGTCTTTTTATTTTTTCTCTCTTAACGTTCAGCGTAGGTATCATTCGAGAAAAGCGAATTTCGCAATTTTTCCATCAGTCTCCGTGTTTACGCCGTGGTTTTCACTCGCGCCCAACTAGACTCGCCCACCGCTCACCACCGCCTTCCCCCTTCTTCTTTTCTTTTTCGTACTTTGTTCGCTTGGCTTTAATATGGTGGCGTTCTAGCCCCCCACAGTCTTACAAGTGCATGGCTCGCTCCATCTCTCCAATGCCTTTCTCTCACCCTCTCCACTCGCAAATGCACTCTCTCACCCATGCCGTTCCTTGTTCTCTCGCACACAGGAGCTCTCCCTTTCTCTCTCTCTTTCTTTCTTTAAAACGTATCGATGCGCTGTCTCCTCTCATACAAACACCATCTATTTCTGTCTCTCTCTATCTCGCACACACACTCTTTCTCTCCCCAAGACACATAGTCGCACTCGTTATCCATCGCACACACACATGTACTCTCCAAGAAGTATAGTCACACTCTTTATCTATCGCAAATACAGAGATGTACCCCCTCCAATATGCGCATTGAAAACACCCTTTCTCTCATGGCACATTCTTAGGCAGACAAATGGACGCTCTTTCACACACATACACCTTACCTCTCTCAAATACCCTGCCGCGCTTTCTCTCTCCCTCCGCGCACAAACTCGCACATACTATTTCTCTCCCCCTACACACACACCTTCTCGCACACAGTCACTCTCTCTCTCTCACATGCAGGAACACACACACGTGCAGTATTAATTTGGTGCTCTTTCTCAAACACGGAGGAGCACTCTCTCACGCGAGGAAATACAAACCATCTCTTCTCCCGAAATACCCAGTCGCGCTCTCTGTGTTTAAACCCCACTCTCTCTTACACACACACACACACACACACACACATTCTCTCTCTCTCCTTTCCCTCTCTTTTTCATATCAACGCTCATTCTGTACACAAAGAAGCGTGTGCCCGTGGCATGCGAAGAGCGTCGTGTTTTGCAATCTCGTGATGTGCCCGCGCTCGCGCTGCAGTAACTTAATGCGTTTTTCTATAGCGGTCGACGGGAAGTAATAAAGATTCGACGCGTGCAGTGTATGATGCTTTTCCCGCCGTCCTTTTCTTTTGTTATTCTTTTGGTTCGGGAGTGTCAGGAATACGATGTTTTTCCCTGATTGAAGGGAGGAATAAAGTAAGGAAAAAGAAATCCCGCAGTCTCCAAAGTGGCCGTCCAAGTTAATGGTTTCTGTAGTAGTAATATTTCTTTCTTTCGCTTCCACTTAAGTCCGAGGTTTGCTTTGCCGGCCTTCTTGGGAGCCCACGGGTTCTGGGTTATTTCTGGCGTCGGAGTTGTTTCTCAGACTGCTAATAGAAAAACTTAAGAAAAATGAAATTAGATAAACGAAAATGCCAAGAACATAATACGCTGGGAGAAGTTTCAACGGTATAGACACCTGTCCCTTTCAGACACTATTGAAAGCTATTAATAGTGAGGTAAGTGTTTCTACGGTTCCCTTAAGTCTTATGAGGCCACAAAAAAAAAAAAACCAAGTAGGCTCGCTGAAAACGAATTCTACGTGGCTATTTTTGGGTTTGATCTTACGCGTGTTGCGCACATAGTGAATAGCCACAATCGCGAGACTATTCAAAATGTGTTCTTGAATGTGTGCGTCTACAGGTGGCGCATGTGTGTGTTTCTGAGTGCGTTCGTATGCATGTGCGCGCGAGTTCGTTAGTGATCGAGTCTTGCTCTGTAGTTTAGCTCTTAGTGTAGACATTAGAACCTTTGCTCTGCTGGCGTATTTTTTGTTTGTTAGTGTGTTTATTGCGGACAACGTCGTCGCTCTCCCCCTTCACCCACATTTTCCAGCGATGTAAATTTCTGACCAAAACTACGAGCCAGCAGTGAATGAATGAATGAATGAATGATTGATTGAATGAGCGAGCGAGCGAGCTAGCTAGCTACTTGTCACGTCAACAAGATTTCGTCACTTCGTTACGTGATCACGTCGTCTTATCACGTGACTTCGTCTTTCCGTCACGTGAATCTTTTAGATCTTGCGGCCACCCGACTTGCTTTGCAGGGTGAACAAATGCTTCCGCATTAGGAGAATTGAGCACCCCTCGCCCTGTATAAAAAATGGGGAAAGCGAAGCTTGGTTTGTGCGTGCCGGACCTTTCTTTCTTTCTTTCTTTCTTTCTTTCTTTCTTCTTTCTTTCTTTCTTTCTTTCTTTCTTTCTTTCTCTTTCTTTCTTTCTTTCTTTCTTTCTTTCTTTCTTTCTTTCCCTGTGCTACCTTTTTTTTTTTGCTTCTCGAAAGCAAGGCGATAAGAAATCCAAGGCATTCATATAGTTCAGATATGTTCGCATCTGATAATTAAGGCGCGTGGTCTGATAGTAAAGACACTTGCCTTCTGAAACTCGAGGCCCGTGCTCAAACCGCGTCGTCGGTAACAATTCTTTTCCCCACTACAATCATTAGTTCCTTGCCTCACCTAATAGGCGTGTGCCAAGGGTTCCCCTTTTCCTGGGAGCAATTGGTTTTTGCGTGACTACGCCGACTACGCTTGCACATGCTATAGACAATACAAGCCTAGCTCAAACATAGGAGCTAGTGTGCGCGAAATAGTTCAGCGGCAGCAATACGGTTGCGCAAGGAGGCAGGCTGTACCACTCCCAGCTCTGTGTCCCTAAAGGTGCGTATTTGTCTTTATTGCTTGCCTCTCTGTAGTCGTTTTCAGAAGTTCCGTGCAGCACTGTGGAAGCTACAGGCCTCTTCGGCCAATCCGGAGCGCGAACACATTAAAACGTGTCCTTGCGCGGCTTGTCGTCTACCAATGAAAGGCGCTGCAGTGGCAGCGGCAGCCTTAGAAGGAAGAGGAGAAGGATGAAACGGAGCCACTATTGGCAGTAGCGGCTCGAAGCTGCGTGCCCTATCAATGTCGTTTCGTCTCGCTTCGGAAGAATTTTGAGCTCCGTAGCCTCGTAGCCTTGGCTCTACTGCAAGTAACTAGCCGAACAGAGTGTAGATGTAGGACACTAACGTCCCAATCCTACCAACTTGCTCTCGGTACTGATTTACTCTCGCCTTTTCGCGAACGTCTCCGTAATGTGGGACGAAGCCTCACTGCGCATGCGCGTGGGGGTGTTTACACGTTGAAAGCTCACCGCGCGCTCGCATAAATTGATATTGCGAGCTGGGTTTATTATGGATGCTGGCGCTCAGCGAAAAAGCCTTCCCGAATCCGGGTTTTTATTTTATTTTGTTTTTTGCATATCCCTGTCTGTGCAGCTCTTCACGGTGCGCCCGCGTGTTTGTAAAAGGGAACTTGCTGCGCACGTGGGCGGAAGCGTTGATTGCGTTTGTCGACAAAAAACACCCGCAGTACGTGCGGGGCGCCAAGTTTATGGGCACCGACAGATTGCATTCGCTGCCAGTGTAAAGCCCCGCGCTGGTAGACCGTGGACTGCGTATGACTGGGGTTTGAAGTAGCCGTGGACCCAATATTCCCGGGAACGCTGGATACGGGTGTTCGTGTGCTTCGGTATTGGATGGCCATTCGGGCGGTGATACCAGAGTATACGGGCGTAGTTTGGCAGTCCATCCGTCAATCAATCCACCTACAGACACATACCAGTAGTCAGTTATCTATCTATCTATCTATCTATCTATCTATCTATCTATCTATCTATCTATCTATCTATCTATCTATCTATCTATCTATCTATCTATCTATCTATCTGTTTTGTTTTGTGGGGTTTAACGTCCCAAAACCAGCTCTTATTATGAGAGACGCCGTAGTGGAGGGCTCCGGAAATTTCGACCACCTGGGGTTCTTTAACGTGACACTGACATCACACAGCACACGGGCCTCGACATTTCGCCTCCATCGAAATGCAGCCGCCGCAGCCGGGATTCGATCCCGCGACCCTCGGATCTGCAGCCGAGTACCATAACAACTAGACCACCGTGGCGGGGCCTATCTATCTATCTATCTATCTATCTATCTATCTATCTATCTATCTATCTATCTATCTATCTATCTATCTATCTATCTATCTATCTATCTATCTATCTATCTATCTATCTATTGGTCGGTCGGATCGAGCGACCTACATAATATTTCATATAATGCCTAAATATAATATACAATGCCTATGTAATATCTATATTATACCTATATAACACTATACAATACATATATAATACCTGTATAAGGACATAGGCAAGCTATGTACTTATATAGGTATTCACCATAAAATCTGCGTGTACCTGATGCTTCAGCAAAGATAACATAGCAAATTGCAAATTGGCTACTCGCCCAACGGAGCATAACGTTAGTTTTAAGATTACGTTCATTGTGACCATTTCTCGAACGTGCATGTGAACGTCACCGGTATTCTACGGACAAAGTGCTCGAGTTCTACACTATTTGAAAATTCTGCTCATTTTGAAATGAATTTAATTCTCATTGCACCGTACGTACAGCACTAGAAATACTAGCTTAATTCTTTTTGGGCTGATATAGAAAGCGGGAAGAACTGAGGGAACAAACGGGAGTACAGCTGATATCCTTGATTCAATTAAGAGAAGGAAGTGGACTTCGGCACGACACGCATTGCTGGGGACAGACAACAGATAGACAGTGTGAACGACAGAACGGGTACCAAGAGAGGGAAAACCCAAAGGGAGGCAGAACTGTTGATGATTTCATTTTATTTATGGGGTTCTACGTCCCAAAACCACGATTATTTGACTATGAGAGACGCCGTAGTGGAGGGCTGCGGCTACTTCGACCACCGGGGGTTCTTTAACGTGCACTGACAACGCGCATACACGGGCCTCAACATCTCGCCTCCATGGAAATGCAGCCGCCGCGGCCGAGATTCGATCCCACGACCCTCAGATCAGCAGCCGAGTACCATAGCCACTAGACAACCATGACGGAGCAAGGCAAAACTATTAGGTGGCATGATGCAATTTACAAGTTAGCTGGCAGCTGGCAGAACGTGGAACTAGTGCACTCAGGGCAGGGTAAAGGGGCAGTCGCTGAGAGAAGCCTTCATTCTGCAATGGACATATAATTTGATGATGATGATGATGATGATGAAGAAGAAGAAGACAGGCTAGGATTTGGCGAGCTGAAAGAAAAACTTAACACCGATCACATAGCAGAGATAAGCCACGAATTATGGCCAGAGTACACATGTCACAGAAGTTTACTTCCGGAGAAAGTTTGAGGATGCATTGTTTTTAATCTTCAGCTCTACTATGTTTTCAAACGCTAACGTCGACGAATTCCGCTCTTCTTCCCTTTAACACCTCAGCAAACTTCCACGACTATAGGAACGTCATTTCAATTGCGTTTTCATCAATATCGTCGCGTGTTCTCGTTTACACATGGAAAGCTCCGAGATCAGAGCCCGCCTGAAGAATAGCTGTGCCGTACACGGTTTCACGTGTAGGAAATGCGGGGGCGAGACGAGGTGTTGCAAAGAGGAAAAAAAAAAACAAGGGCAAACACTCCGAGCGAACTTCCACTCTTCCCTTATATACGTTACGGCCCAGGAGTTTGATCCGATGTATCCGGCACGGCTTCTGTTTGAGCCTTACGCTTACCTCCGCCACTTCGCCCGTGACGCATGCATGCAGTAGTAGCATGTGTAGTGAACAACAAGTGCTAGAGAATGCGTGGGAAAGCCTCCTATTCTAAGGCCTCCAGCTGCATATAGCTGTTGCTCTAGTCTCCGACTGCATAGTACGCTCGCTTCCGCTGTCATGGCCAATGAGCTTACCTCTCCCCCCCCCACCCCTCCCCGCTTTCTTTCTCGTAACGGGAGTCCCTCGAGTAAGAGCGTGCTAGTAGATTCCGGGAGGAGCGATCTTTTATTTACAGAGTGATCGAGACTACCGGGGGCGCTCTCGAAGTCTTACCTCTCGAAGCTTTGCTCTCGAATACGCTTTGCCCGTTTGCCACGTGCCAGAGTAGTGGATTGTGAACGTTTCTTTTATTTTTCTCGACTTTCTTTCAGTGTCAAGTTATTCTCTGGGAAGGAAACAGAATTTCAGATGCTCTTTGTTTGGGCTCGCGTAAAAGGAACGCCGGCCATCTTCGGGGTTAGAAAATTGGACAATAGGCAACTGGCGAAGCGAGGTAAGGCGTACAAGCGGTCATGCAAAGATCAAATGGCAGAGCGACTAAATATAAAATATAAAGACTGGCGAGTTTTGAAAGGCCACTCAGGTTAGGGAGCCGTATGAACAGTTAAGGGAGAGGAATCATGCCCGTGGAAGCAGTATATAAGCACTATAGCTTAGCGTGAGCCAACACTAGGCAACATCGGTGAGCAATGGGCAATTTCGATTAATCGTGGCTAGCTGCTGCCGGTGACCTATTCACGCCTAGCGGTCAGCGTGTTGGCTTGCTGAGCCCGACGTCTCGGAGCCGAACCTCGGCTACAGTGGCTCGATTTCTATGGGGACAAAATGTAAAGGAAAAAAAAAGTGTGCGCTTAGATTGAGGTCCACGTCAAAAAACCCAACGTGGCGAAATTTTTTCCTGATCCCTGCAATGCGAAGCCTGCCTCATTATTATGTCGTGATTTTGTCACTTAAATAACCGTACAGTCATCATTATTTTTCACATATCTGCAGCCTCCAACACACGTGGCATGGACAAGGCGTTTTCTTTTTCTTTCTTTTCCTTTGTGTGCGTGTGTGTGTGACAGAGAGAGAGAGAGAGATAGAGGGTGTCCAATAACATTATGAAATGATAACAAGAAATAGAAGGTAGGCGATGGTTTAGAAATGCAAATTTGTGGATGCCGAAGACCTTTAAAACGACAGTTTGAGACTAATATGCAAAGTTTACAGTGTGGCCACCCAGAAAGACGCCCTAAACTTGCGCGAGAAGTTTGTGGTAAGCTCTCTACAAGAAGACGTTTCCGCAAGGGGAAATTTAAAAGGGCCGAGGTAGCTCGCAGTTAACTCTATCTAGGCGTCCTTCTGTGAGCTTGCGCTCGGCCATCTGCATGCACATCTCTACAGGAGCCTTGTGTTAGAACCTAAACTCCAACCTCTTTACTGTACTTTAGTGTGCACTGTATATAATGAACGTTACAGCAACAGTTGGAATCATGACTATTAGTCACTCTGACCAAGGTTCCCTCCCAGTAGTCGCGGCACACACTTTCCAAAAGTTTACATTAGTTGAAAGGACAGAAGAGGCAAACTCACTTTTGATTACCTAGCTGCTTCGCAGAAAAAGAAATATACTGAATGGTTTGTAGGCAATCCTTTTACTATCGTAGAAGTCCTTGGGGGTTAAAAAGCACATAATCCATCTCAAGAAAGTGATCGTATTATATGATTCGCTTAAAAGTACACCATGAATTTCTCCTAGGATTTCGCCTGGAACCTATAGCACATATAAAACTCGGCAGCTTGTTATCAGTAGTCGGATTAAAAAAAAAACTCCGAGGGGAATTGACGCCGTAAGGTTAATTCCTTCGAAAACAACTTTTGTTTCCCTTATTCTTCGCTTAGTCCCATCGCCTGACACCTCCCACGAGAAAGCCATTTGCCCGTTAACTTCCATTCTACTCACGCTTCAGCCATGATCCAAATCCCCACTCCTTCGGATTAAACGCGTCTCGGCTTAACGCCACAGGATCAGGCGGGCTGGGTTTTCGTTGAGCCGTTGTTTCAGGGTTCGAGTTTGCAACCAAAAGCGTAACATCCTTTAAACAGGAAAGGCATCTTCTCGGCTCTTCCCACCCAACAAGTCTCGCTTCTTCCAGCTCCCTCTTCCACATGTCTTCTTCTCAGTACCGTACACAACAGCACTGGCCTTTGAGAGTTGTCACCGCTGTAGTAGTGTTCTTGCATCTTTTTTCACGCTTTCGCTCTTTAATCTTGTGTCACGTCGGCGGTGTCGCGGTTTCGTTTCTCACGTTGTCGTTGTTGTCGTCGTCGATGTCGTGGTTGTCGCACCGTGCCTCTTCCTCGGGCACGTACACAGGTCAGGCCGTTTCCTTTTTGTCGGCACCATGGCCCTCTTCTTCTGATGCTGCCGAGGCAATTGCCTTCTCATCGCCTTTGAACGCGTTGATCCCTGCTGGCTTCGGCGTCGCGAAGCAATGTGGATTGGCGGAAGCACCGGCGACAGCATAGTATGGCACGGGAACGGCGGCATTAGTGGCAGTATGGTTGTTAGTGTAGTGGGGGTACCGGCAGCAACAGTAGCGGCAGCGGTGGCGGCAACGGCTTTTGGCATCCTTAACTCTTACCCGACTCGTAGCCCACCGGGGATTCCTGCAAAGACAAGCAAAATTGGTGGACAGAAAAAGAGAGTCGGGGAGGGGGGAGGGAGACGGCTACATAACGAGTTTAGTTAGAGCCTTCCCTCGTTTTGTTTTTATGCCGGTTGCTTGGTTCTAACTCGTTACGCGTTAATGCCTTGTTTGTGTCGGCTTGCCGTACGGATGGTCCAGACGCTCCAGCTGAAAGGAAGATGCTTGTGAGAGGTATGTTCGGGCTTATTTCGGAAGTGGGTTAATAAAGGATAGTTTGGTTTGGACGTAGTGGTTGCATTCTGATCAAGCAGTCGAATACAGCCGTCTGTGCGGTCCCCTGTGGTTTGTCGTTTTCTGTTTCGTTCTCTTTATGCATGAGGAGCTGCCGGTAGACTGAGATAAAGAGCATGTTCTGGGTACTCCGTGTGTCTTCTTTTATGCAGCTAAAACTAATGGTAATGACTTACCATTCCGGTCCCGTGAAAAGTGGCTGTTCGGCGAAGCTGTTTAGGACCACCACTGCAACTGATGAGAAGTGTAGTCAGGCATGCCTCAGTGATTTGAACCGGAGCTAGTCACTAGCTCTTTGTTGACAATTTGGTACACCATGATGGCCTTAGCGGACAAAATCGCTAAATTCCTGAACTAAACGATAGTCGTTTCCAAACTATAAAGAATTCGCCGTGGTTCGATGCGTACTCGCATGGTTGAAAGGTCTGACCCGCCACGGTGGTCTAGTGGCTATGGTACTCGGCTGCTGATCCGAGGGTCGCGGGATCGAATCCCGGCTGCGGCGGCTGCATTTCGATGGAGGCGAAATGTTGAAGCCCGTGTGCTGTGCGATGTCAGTGCACGTTAAAGAACCCCAGGTGGTCAAAATTTCCGGAGCCCTCCACTACGGCGCCTCTCATAATGAGAGCTGGTTTTGGGACGTTAAACCCCAGATAACAACATAACAACAACATGGTTGAAAGGTCTACGTTGAATTGTCTGTTTAGTCTACGTTGGGCTTTATGGTATACGCGGGGTCTTACGTGCCAAAGCAACGATATGAAGATCAGACGTGCCGTACAATGGGGGCTCTGGATATCTGGACCAAGTGTGAGTCTTTAATGTGCACCGACGTCGCACAGTGCGCGAGACTCCTAGCATTTCGCCTCCAGCGAAATGCGACCTTTACGACTGGCACCTAACCCGGGTGCTTTCGTGTCAGCGGCCGAGCAACGCAACCACTTGTACCACTGCCGCAGGCTACTACACGTTGAGCTGTCATCGAAGCACTTTACGGCCATGACCCAGTCAGCTCTTCCAAGTTCGATCACGCCATGTGGACACGGGACGCGATAAATCCATCTTTAGAAGAGTGTCACCGGTCGAAGTTGTCGGCACAAAGACGTCACTGCTTCGATGATCTCGAAACACGGTCGTGCCAAGTGGCGGATTTATTTGGACCACGCCAAAAACTCCTTCGTCAGATGAACGTGGCTATCCCGGTACGTCCGATACGGAACCACCAGTACCCGAGTCACGTCTCAACACTCGACGTGCTAAACGTATTTTATCTCTCTAACGGTTTTGCGATGAATAAGTTATCAAACGATGGAGCTGTCGACGAACACGCCGTCCAGGTGAATTGATGATTGTGTCGGCTGAGTTTCCGGGAGACGTAAATCGATGATGTAGGGAGTTGAGTTGAGTGTCAGTATGCGTAGTCTGTCCGAATGCGTCGAGTAATAATTTATTATACGTCGGTGATCTACGATCGAATTGAGGGTTCGGAGTATCTCGTACAGTCCAGGCATTGGTGCGGCATTCTTCGGACGAACCGGTATCTTTGAACTGTCCATATAGATGAGAAGAAGAATTCGCTTATAGATGAGAGGAAGAATTCGTTCGCAGTGTACGTGCTTAGGAACTCGTCTTCAGGCGGCACAAAAGCGAACGCTTCGAGAGAAATTGCTGCAACGCGGTTATGGCGTAATTGCGAGAGGGAATAAGAAATGCTTCCAATACTCGTATACCTGCAGCTCTTGGCTGGTTCCCTTTTGATTCTTATTTTTTGTCCGCTCATCCATAATGGCGCTACATTTTTTGTTCTTTCAGTCGTTTCCGTATTCGTTCCTAGAATCTTTCAGTGATTCGTTTCTCCGTTGTCATCTTTCTTCATTGTTTTCCTCTCTGTTTATTGTATAACCTAGTTTCGTTTCCGCTTCCTCGTTCGCTTCATTTCCTATTTTCTTCATTGCGTCATTTTTATTTTTAAGTTCATTCCCTCGTTTTGTATGTCTCAGCTTCACTCTCTCATTAATTAATATATTTCATCCTTACTCCACTCATTAACTTATTCACGTGTTCCGGCATCGTGTGTTTCCGTTCTCGTCCTTCATTCATTTCTTCATTGTTTTCTTTTAATACGATCGATTTTTATTGAAATCGATAGACTCTTCCGCATTAACCTTTTCCCGTCTCCTCTTCTTTTTTCCTGGTCCTGTAAATGTTGGTGGCTGTGGTGGCTATAATCTCCCCCTGCTCTCCCCGTTTTTAACGAGGGTGTGGAGAGAGAGGGATTCGATTGCTGGCCGGCTGCTGTATTTCTCTTTGCATTACATTTGCATGTTTCCATGACAAGTACTCAGGGCAGTTCCATCGACTGCATAGTTAGACCTGCTACGCCATCTTCGCACCGCATGGACGTACCGCGCTTGTGACGTAGCATTGTCGTAGCAGTACCGTTGGCACAGAGGCAGCTTTCGATGTGGTTTTTTTCCGTAGGGGTTTCGTCATCGGGCCTTAACGTTTCGCTACTGTACACAGTACGCACATTAGTTTCGCCGTAGCCGTTGCGCAGCCGTAGGCAGTTCATAGTGCTCTAATCGTTGGCTCAGAGTCACCATTACTAGGACGAGCCCTACCTTCATGCTGTCGCCACTACGACGAAGTATATTGTACGTAGACACGACTAATGAGTAGTCCATGGCGCTAAGCTGACGCTGTTGCGTTTTGGTAGTCGTTTTCGCTCTGTAGACTTGACACTGTGCACCAAAGACGTAGCCGCATGTCGGTTACCTCGCAGTACGCCACGTCGCGATTGCTTCATGATTTCCATGTATCCTAACATAGCGGGATGATCACTGTGGGTATCCCACCGCTGCCACCATGTGTGCGAGTCGAGGTCAGTCGATGAACTATGTTAGGAATGGAAACGGTTACACATGCAAAGTGATGCCGTAGTGGGGCATGCGCAGTAAGAACATAAAGCGTGATGTGGCGCTCTTTCAGCCTCGCTACAGTCATGACTCGGCATGGCAGTGACCGAAAACATATTTAAGAGTTTTCGAGCTGTAGCACATAGTGTTGTTACCTTCCCTTATGTTTCGTTATATACAGCGCTGTCGTGCTGCCTTCGTCCTGCAGTCGTCATTCCTGTTGTATGACTTATTGTCGCCGTAATTTTCCGCGTATAACTGCCGGTGAGTTTCGGGTCGTGGCAGTCGGGATCTTTTTCGGTTTCGGGGGCGTTATATAATTCAATTACCCCTTGATTCATTGCTGTCCGCTTTTCTTTTGGGGTGACATCACGTAGCGCCATTATGTTTCACGAGAAGCACACCAGAAGTTGCCCCCAGCCAACCGTAACTTGATGTTTTGGCGTGAATGTTATGGGTGCTACAAAATACCAACACAATGTATACATGCGGATAAGAATCACGCGTGGAAAGAAAGAAAGAAAGAAAGAAAGAACGAAAGAAAGAAAGAAAGAAAGAAAGAAAGAAAGAAAGAAAGAAAGAAAGAAAGAAAGAAAGAAAGAAAGAAAGAAACATACACGTGTCGCTAATGACCGCTTTGTATGATGTCGCTATAAGTCACGCATGATTGAATTCACCTAATGTCTACCGAAGTCGCGAAAAGTCTGCCAAACTCCACAGACCGGCGCCGTTAGAAGGCATGCCTAAAAGGGAACATTAAAGACGCCGAAAGTTTCCCTTTCGGCTGATTTCCCCGAGTTTCTTTTCCCGTAGATTTCTCGTCCTTCCCTAACGCGGTACGCGCATCCCTCGGATGTGGTGCCTAGCGGGCGCAGCAACGGGAGCTCTTCTTCGCGCCTCACGCCAACCCTTAATCCCTAGCTCGCTTGGCAGCCGTGTCGTCGCGTCGCGCTTACCTTGTTTGCGACGCCACTCTCCACCGCTTCCCTTTGATCCCGACCCGGGAGCATCGAGTCGCCTTCGGCACAAGCCACCGCTACTACTCCCTTGTCGCTCGCATTCCCCATCTTCCTCCTTTTGTACAAGCTTCTTCTTGTTCTTCGGCTGGGCCGCCGCTTGCTTCTTTCCCGTGACAAGCCTCTTTTCTGAGGCCCGGCTGTCGCGCCATCGCCGTGGACTTGGCAATCCTCCGGAGACGAGACGGCGCTAGGCCTAACGAGTTTAGGGTCCGGACGACCGAACGAACAAGATGCGACCGAATTCGCCGCTATAGCTGCCGCCGCCGACGCTCCTTCCTCCCCAGGCCATTCTTTGCAGGCGCAACAGTGCTGAGCAGTGCACGGTTGCTACATTGCAGGCTTGTTGACGCGTGTGCGGTGGTTCGGCGGTGGTATATGTACTAGAGGCATTAGAAGGATTGAGAGTTTTGCTAGAGATGTGTGGGTTTTTTTTTTTTTTAATGTTCCTTCAAGGCCGTTGGCTGCAACAGTTAGTCCTGTCCCTCTGAGGCAGCGGTGGTGACGACAGCGGGCTCTCTGTTTACAAAGGAACCCGTGGGAGGTGCGTGGACGCGGCTACTTTGTGGCCATTTGGGGAAACGTCGCCTGTTGTCGTTGGTCCTTGCATGCTCAGCAACGCTGCGATGGCGCCTCTTTACCTACGCAACACTGCGGTGGTTTGGTGGTCGCCTGCGGCTACCACTGCTCTCCGGAGGATACGGTTCTCAATTTAAGGCGGGAACGGTATAAGGGGGTGGTTATGATGATTGCGATGTTGGGAAGAAGCCGAAGAAAGAAAAATCCGCTGCCTGCTAAGTACATTAAACTTGCCGGCGAGCCGCTGCCAGCAGACCGACGACTCTCCAAGGAGAAAAATTTACGTCAACTTTCGCTCGCTATGGAAGGAGCGGCGTCAGCCGTCCCGTCAAAAAAAGAAAGTAAGAATGTGCGCTATCCGATGCCTGCAGTGCTTCTGCGCCGTGCACTTACTGCAGTCAGAGAATGGTCTTGGCTACTCCAGCTGGTACTGCAACTGTTACTGTCCGTAAAGGGCGCTGCATCCTCGTAGTGACAAAACAAGGGTGTTTCCTTAAGGGCGCTTAGGATAGAAGATCGGGATAGGGCACGAGGCAACGTATGGAAGTCTTCTGGCGTTTCGGGCATTGTGTGCTAGAGACCAAAACAGACGATTTACGGAGGCGTACGGGACATGGAAGATGACAGGCACTCCCGCGCAGCGATTGTCGCCGAAGTCTGTCAGGATGAACCCATCTATAGCAGCGTTATAGATGGAGCGACAACAACGTCTAAATAGTCCTCTTGAGTTGGGCTGAGTGAACCGTGGTGGTCATTGCGGTCCTGGAGTGGGGACATCCTGGAGATTTCCCGGGATTCAATAAACATCCTTCCATCATTCGATGCATCTGTTTTCATAAACCGCTCAAGGCCAACCTGCGACAAACCAGCTATGATCTTTCGTGCACAGCATGCAGATATATCTACACACACAACACATGCCACTTAACAGCACGGGTCGGAGTGCACTATGCTATCAAAGAATAGTGAAGTAACAGCTGACGCTTGTTATGTGTATAGTATGATATATCGCAATCGCTTGGTAGGCAGGCAGAGCAGGGTAGAGCAGGGTAGCGCCGGCCAGGCAGATCAGGGCAGGGCAGCTCAAGAAGGCAAGCAAGGAAATAAATGTCGACCTTGCACGCACGCACAGTATATAGTAATCGCACAGTACAGTACCGCATTCCCTGAGCGCATGCCGTGGGCGTATTCTTAGATCGTTTCATGTATATCGCGTTTAGTACACTCGGTTGCTTCCGTATCAGCTGCCAGACGTAGCACTGGCTGTACGCTTGTGGGGCAGCTTCTTTGAGAGCCTAGTCGAGGGCTTGGCATAGCTAATCCAAACGGCTGCCCTGTAGCTTATCCAAATGCAATCCAGCGCAGAGGGCTAAATGCTTAATCCGCGACCCCTGTTAGGCTGCGGAATAGCATCCATTTCCGGTCGCCGAGGCTCTTGCTGAGGCCATTTCTGCCGAACGTGGTTTGCTATAACGTCAATGCAAGGCTAATTCCCTTGGACGGTATACATGCGTAGCATGTAGGTCGGCTTGCACTTACACATAATCTAACGCTATAGTTCGTGTTAGAGTTCTTCCTGCGAAGTTTGCTTGACCAGTAGAAAAGTCCGTGGCCTGTTCTTCGGGTTCTACTTCTGTTTTACATATTTAATGAGAAGTGCTTTACGGGAAACAGGTCGGAATTTCTGCAGGAGTGCTTCGGCCGGCCTCTGGTCGGCATAATCAAGGATTTTTCAATGGCAAGCCACTTTCGCAAAGGCGGAACTCCATTATTATTATTATTATTATATTATTATTATTAGTAGTAGTAGTAGTAGTAGTAGTAGTAGTAGTAGTAGTAGTAGTAGTAGTAGTAGTAGTAGTAGTACGGGATCAGATCGGCAACTCCATACACCACGCACTTTGTGAACACGTGTCCCGCCCCGGTGGCCTAATGGCACTCGGCTGCTGATCCGAACGTCGCGGACTCGAATCCCGGCCGCGGCGGCTGCATTTCAGCGGAGGCGAAATGTGTTGAGGTCCGTGTACTGTGCGATGTAAGTGCGCGTTGAAAAACCCCCCAGGTGTAGTCCAAATTTCCGGAGCCCTTCGCACAACGGTGTCTTTCATATTCATATCGTACGGTTTCGGTGCGTAAAGCCCATAAATCAATCAATCGTCGTTAACATGCGAGGTCTGGATTCTCTCCCGGACTACCTCTCCGCTTTTTTCTTTCGTTAAATAATATCTCCTGCTGCCTCTTCTTCTTCTTCTGAAAGTACATGCCGTGCAGCTTGACGCAATAAAGCAAGCGTTTCTCTCACTGCTGCCGCTAATCAGATTGACCTGGACCAGGCCTCGTCGGGGCGTTCGGGCTTGCCATCATAAAGCTGCTGGCCGCAGTGTGACCGCGCACAGCAATCTATGTTGTACCGGGAGAACACGCCGCGCCGACGACTTCGTATACCACCGTCCGACATCTGGCCTCAGGCAAACAGCGCGGGCTTGGCGGTATCCTGATTAGTTTTCATAACGCTGTATAAGCCCGTGCCGTAATCCAACAGGCGGCGCCTGCGCTTGCTTGTTCCAACGCAACTCACACTCGTGCCTCTTGGCACACAAAGCGACCATACTGCGCATGCGCGAATAATTTCTGCTTGCCACCATATCGGGAACACTGCGAATAGAGAGAGTTGCTAGCTTCGTGGTTGGGGGCTTGCGTTTTCTAGAGTGAACTTAGCTACGTGCTCGTACAGTTTATCAGCAGGAGGAAGTGTGTGTGTGTAATTGCGGGGGTGAGGGGGGGAGGAGAGGTGAGATACCGCAAACAGCGGAGGTTGGGTGTTTACTTGCCTTTAGATTGTGTGTACAAGGCGGAGATAGCTCTTTGCTCATCTGATGCCGTAAATTACCTATCCTGGGCAGCGTCATGACGAAATAAAATAAATACAAAAATGTGTATTGCCTTGCCGCTGGCGGTACACGCGGTGGTTCCATCGCCGCCTCTGATGTCCGGTTTGGGCATTTCGCCACCGCATGGTTATGTCGGCCCCTGTGCGTCAATAACCGGCCACGAGAGAGACGGTGCTGTTTCATCTTCTCGCTTATTCTTTGCGGTGCGTTGTGGCAGAGCGCTCGTTAGAGCGGCGTAGCTACTGGTTGGTGGCTCATTGATTGCTGTGACGTTTGCCGTTAGAATTGCTTGCTTCGTGAGGCCATAGTACATCTTGTCACCCTGTCCTTGTAGTCAATGTAGTGGTGCTATGAGCGACGCAATTACGGTAAACCGAGGTGTTTGATATAGACAGCGGTGAAGATATGCTCCAGGAATGTAAGGCGTTCACGTTTTTTTCAGCGAAACTGTCTATAGCTAGCTTCAACGACGGCGCTGTGCGGAGCGTTCGCAGAAAGCAGTTGTATGTTGTTCCAGAACACCTACGGCTCGCGCCCAGAAAGAGCAGTTGCCCAAGAGTTGGTAAAGTTTAACTATTACTTCTTATTTCGAAATGTGTGACAAGAAGTTGTGATACTAAAAAAATTGTAGAGCCGTAAGCTTCGCCTTAAGAGTTGAACGCGATAGCGATGCCTGGCCCCATGCTCAGCGCGCTGTCTTCCGCTTGTCATGCTCTTCAGTCGCCTAGTCACGTAATCGTCATTGCACCACTTGGTAGAAAGCGCGAATTAGTTTCATTAATCCGGCCCTCCCTCGCCGTCTTGCTCCGTTTGACACCAATGGTTATCAAAACTCGCCGATGAAGAAGGCACCATTAGAACTGAGACCATTGGAACTGAGAACCGCCCTGTAACTAGGCATGACTGCTTTGCGCTCGGTGCATGCGGCTAGAAGAGTTCTGTGTCCCTTATTTTTTTAAAGACATTCAAACGATTCAGTGTTTTTATATCTTGTCTGGTCTAATATGCAATACCTTGTATTTCATGTATTGTATCCATATTTTTGTCATACATCTGGTGCCGTATCGTGCGGCCTATGTCGTTATACGATTATTGTTTACTTTTTGTCTTGTTTTGCTTCGCTTGCAAAATCACAGAGAATAGACGGTGCTTTCGCGGCGATTACACGAGGAAGCGGGACGTTTTCTTTTGAGTCGGGCAACACGTGCCTAAAGTTAGTTATTAATGAATTTTTCTAATAAAAATAACGAATTTGTCAATATAAATTAATGGCCTTGTTTCAGGAACACAGACGCCAATGCGTGTTTGTATGCCTCGTGGATGGAATTTTATTTCGTTAATTCTCGCCGCTCTTATCCGCGTGGTCGTTGCGGTTCGTGGCTGAAACAATATCAGCCTCATCCGCGTGAGCGACTTAAAAAATAAAACAAAAGGAGAACACTATCTCTCGGAGACTTTTTAGACAAGGAAATCGAGACGTGGAGACGTGAGAAAACGAAAGCGTCATTTTATGGTAAACAAAAATATTGCGAACTGGGTTCGAAGTTTCTTTCCTGCTTCATGTTTTATGAGGAGGACAAATATTTGATCGAGCAAACCTAATATCAATTTTAATCTAGAGTAAATGTATCACATAATAACGAACTGCGGTGCTATGGATGAGGTTAATATTTACGGCTAGCTTCATATTCCTGGGAGAGGAAAAGAATGGGAATTCTAAAAAAAAAAAAACGGGGGGGGGGGGGGGGGGGGGAGAGGATGTGACATCAGGCTGCGTCGGCGGCAGAGCGGTCCAATGAAATGGCGAACACTTCAGTGTGCACCTGAATTAGTACTTTAAATGACGCTTAAGTGCATCGCCTAAGTGCTTTAGACTCACAAAGCACTCTACTGGGACCCCAGTTTCCCTTAATTTCGCCACTTTACGTTCCCGTTGGAACGGAAAGTGAAGGTCAACGCTTCATTGTCGCCCCGACACTGATCTGCTGTCTATGGCACTCAAGGTCGCGGGATCGAATCCCGACCTCGGCGGCTGCATTTCAGCGGAGGCGCAATGTTGAGGCCCATGTGCTGTGCGATGTCAGTGCACGTTAAAGAACCCCAGGTGGGTCGAAATTTCCGGAGCCCTCCACTAGACGGCGTCTGTCATAATCATATCGTTGTTTTAGGACGTTTAATCCCTGAAAATCATTATTAACGCTTCATTATCAAATTTCGCGTCAATCACATGACGTCACAAACTCGTCTGTCTTTTTTTTTTTTCCGGTATTCTGCGCATATTCGCTGAATGATACATTCTGCAGCACGACACCTCGAGCCTTTCGCTTCCTTTGGGCACGGTGAATGCCATCTTTCCCGACAAAATAACTACGCGGGGCTAAGTAGACGTCGTCGGTATTTTATTACGTCACCGTATCTCTACAGCACCGTCAGAGTGGTGTCGCCACCTGCGTTCTCTTTCTTTTTTCTTTTCTGCGCGAATTTACCTTACCAAGCGTGCTCTCCTTGCGAGAGTGGTGCTTCTGCAGATGCGACAAAGGCAACTTAAGCAACGCCAAAAAGTATACTCTTCAACTTTAGTGTCTCCTCACTGATTGGAGCAACGCGAAAATAAGTGAAGTGGCTGCATTTCAGCGGAGGCGCAATGTTGAGGCCCGTGTGCTGCGCGATGTCAGTGCACGTTAAAGAACCCCAGGTGGTCTCGAAATTTCCCGAGACCTCCACTACGGCGTCTCTCATAATCAGAGCTGGTTTTGGGACGTTAAACCCTACAAAACAACAACAACAACAACGAAAATAAGTGAAGGCGCTGTAGTGAGGCCGCTGCTGCGGTACTGCTAAATATATATATACATAGATATATACTATCAGAAAGTCACAGTGACAAACATAGGATTTATTCTATATATATATATATATATATATATATATATATATATATATATAATATATATATATATATATAGGGGCCTCGGCAGAGGGATTCGCGCTAATTTGAATGCTGTAGTTCTTAGCACCCTCACCATTTGCCATGTACTCATAACTCACAGAGCAGCTCACCAGGGCATTCTAAAAATTTCATGCCATTATATATTTACCCTTTTGTACAGGGAGTGATCTAGGCCACTTTACAGCCTTATTACCCATACTGTTATTGTAGCTGATTGCTCACCATTAACATATCTCATTATCTGTTATGGCACTCTTTGGCCTGACTTGGCTCTACCGCCACTGCACCCCGCATATCAATGAAACTGTGCGTCGACTTGAAAGCTTTTAAAAAGCGAGTCGCGAACCGCGCCAATTGTGAATTTCAAAGAGAGCCGTGACGCTGGAGATCGTTCTGTATACTTAAGAACTTCGGTAATTAATTGAGTCAGAAGGCAACTCGCAAATTCCCGCGCAATTCCGCCTCGTTCATTCTATTGTACAAGCGCCGACCCAATATCGACTGTTTCCCCTTCACCTTCGTCTTCTTTCTGGGTTCGTGGAGGGGCGTTATGAATTCATAACAAAGTTCGGCAGAGAAGCGAAGGTGAAAGAAGAGGGCGAAGGAAGGGAGAGGGGGGTGTCTGGCAACTCGTATTGATTCTCCTCATTAACCCCGGCACTCCGATAAGCGATTGAACGGGGAAAATAAATAAGGCTAAAATCCGGGACCTCCTTTCAAAACCTAATTAGTTAGGACGAAGCCAGAACCGGGCCAGCCCTTGTATGCAGTTAAAGAAAAACTGGCATGTCAAAACAAAAAATGACGTGCATGACTGGAGGTAACGGGAAGGCGGGCGAGGGGGGGGGGGGCGGTATTGGCGGGGACAAAAGCGTGGCGTTAATTAATATAATTGGAGACGAAAGGAGCGAACTAAAAACCTCTTCTATCGATAAATACATCTATATAGCCTTCGCAAATACGACTCATCCCGACTTGATTCTCTTCGCCGCACATAACACTGTGCGCTCGCTCGGGACGGCGTGTGTGAACACCGGAGTCCAAGCACTCATATTCGAGATGCTCCGCTTTAATTTTTATTTTCTGTTTTATTGGTGTTTACTGTAATTAGCTGAGCAGCGCGCACAGTCCCATTTCGGGCAACTCTGCAGTCGTCGCCCTGTAAAGACTGAGTGTGTGTGAGATGGCGGCGTGTGAAACAATCGTCAGTGTGTGTGTGTGTGTGTGTGTGTGTGTGTGTGTGTGTGGAGGGGAAAGGTGGCAATCTAGAGGACAGAACTGTCATTGGGTCCCTTTCTTTCTTTCGTTCTTTCTTTCTTTCTTTCTTTCTCCCGCTCTCTCTCTCTCTCTCTCTCTCTTACATTCGGTTACAAAGGCAGACTCCGCTGTGGAACGAACTGTGCATATTAATGAAGTGCGATCCGACGGAAACAATGACCAGGAAGAGGCCTTTCAACAACTTTCCCTTCCATCGTCACCGCTCCTGATCACCCCCACCCCCTCCCCTCCATTTTTGCAATTCTTTGATCTTTTTCTGGCTAATTTTCCTTTCTTACCTTTTTTCGAGTATCGAAACGCGACGGTATTGGCGGCGATAAAGGGACGCAAATTTAATTCATCGTGTTATGAAAGGCCTAGCGTCGAGGTCAAATGCATTGAGCTATAGGGACGACTTGGCTGTACTAAAAGGCTAGCTCCCGAAGGGGCATTTCAGTCGTCGTAATTCCGTGCACCGAAATAGCCTATCTCGCTTCCGCGGTGGCACGATAGTTGATGTGCTTGGCGCGCGATCCGAAAGGTCTTTGTTCGATCCTGGCCGCGGCGGTCGCGTTTTGATGGAAGCGAAATGCTATTGGACCCGTGTACTGCGCGGTGTCAGTGCGCGTTAAAAAAATGGCTCGTTCAGTCGTCTCCTCCTAACAGAATTATGCTTTCTCGTACATTTAAGTTACAGTCCAAACTGTCACGTGTATAGGCGTTAGTTCAGTCGTGGCTTACAATTTTTTAGAGGTATTTGAAGAAACTGAATTTTGTTCATAACGCGCCCGTTTCGTGGGGGGAGGGCTAGCATGGTTGGGTGCTTCGGCAAACGCGACGGTGTAGCTCGGGATGATTAATATTTCGATAGGAATTATATGGGCAGTATACGGGGTTTTGCCGTTGCCGTCATGTCTCGTATAAAGTCCAAATTGATAACAACCCCCCACGCGTCGTACGTTCTAGCCGCGGGGAAAAGCACGCGAGTGGTGGAGACGAACACGGCTGAAACAGAGATCAAACGTGCCCGACCCATCTCCGTCGCTCGGAGGGCGCATGCGATAACATCACCCCGATCGGGATGCCCGCCGTCGAAGCGGAGAGGAAACGCCCCTGCCGTCGTTAACGAGCATAAAAAAAGGGATGGGGGGTATTGTCGCTCGAGCAGCAGCTGGGGGCTCCACGCGGTCGCCATCGCTGGCGCACGCGCTATCTGGGCAGCCATCAGCGGGCGACTAGTAAACCCTTCCACGTGCTGCGCTATGAACACGAAGAGACTGCGAAAAGTGTCCCCGGAGCAGCCGTATTCTCTTACACCGGCGTGTTGTAAAGTTACGTGAGATCGTATTCAAAAGAATGCGCTGCCAGCCTCACTCCATATAACATTGCAATTTCTTCCTATCGCATTTGCTGCTTCGCCTATTCGGTGAAACTGATTTTTCTGCCGTCGACGCCCACGCCGACACCGGATTTTCAGGGGTACGAGCTTCCCAATTAACGCTGTCGTGTTAAGCGTCGTCAAAATTTCTGGAACCGTGCGCTATATACGGTGTGCCTCATATTCTTGTATTGGCAATTAAGACCCCAGCAGCTCTATTACGAAGGATATATGTGCACGTGTAAGTTGCGTGAAAGACCCGAAATTAAACGCGTGTTGCCTCGTTGAATTGACCTTGAAATGCTCCCCGCGGCAGTTGGCGTTTCGAGTAATGACCTATGTATGCATGGTAGTTTCGATCTGCACGTAAAGTTTCCAAGCGATACATATAAAGTGAACACGTGTGATAGCTTCGTTCAATTTATCACCAGTAAAAGGCTGTCAGCTGCATTCGGCGTTTCGTGTGGCGATGTAGTTGCGCGCACTCAAAATTTGATCAGCAAGTACTGTTTCCGGGCAACGCACACAAATTGAACACTTCCCGTAGCCTTGTTTCAATTAATCCTCGCTGAAAGGCTCTGTATTTCAACTGGCGTTTCGAGCATGATCTGGTTGCGTGCAGTGAAGCTTCGGCACGCAGGTACTGTTTCCAAGCGACGTACAGAAATTGAACGCACATTCGCCGTTAAGCAAGATTGATCAACGCGGAATATCTCTCTGTAGAGTGGGCGTTTCGATTGCCGCCACGACGTTCATTGAAGGCCTGATCAGCGCGTGCGTGTTCCAGGTAAAGTGTACGCAAATTGAACGGCTCGAGGCTGTCCTTGTTCAATTAATCATCGCTGAAGGGCTAGCTGCGACTGTGTACAAGCCTTTCGAGTGCTCTCACAATGCCGTACGTTGCTGGTTCGATAAGAGTGTACACGTTAACCGAGGCATGCACCAACTGTAACAGTTAACTTGTTTTTGTTCCACTGATCAGTTGTTTGTTCGTCTGTTGTAGACAAATCAATGTATATTGGAGGGCAGTGTGTCACAGGGAGAAGTAAAGCTGTTTGTTATAGACAGAAAACTGCGCCGGTGTACATGTAGGCATATAACGGGCTGCTCTGTATTGGGGACAGAAAGGCCTTTGAAGCGGAATGGTTGGAAATGGAAAACAAATTATAGGGTCGTGTTATGTGCTGGCGGAAAGATGCAATGGTTGCTATGCTGTGATGGTTGGAGCTCATTAGTTTAATATATTTACTATAATATAACATAAACAGGGCATGGAACGAACGAAGGAAAGAGGGGATAAGGAAATGCAGAAGGAAGGTTAACCAGTTTGGGACAAGCAGGTACGCTCCCTTACTCGAATGGAGGGGGATGATTGATTTCTGGGGTTTTACGTCCTAGAACCACGATATGATTATGAGAGGCGCATTGGGGCTGGAGGGGGGGGGGGGGGGGATTTTGATCATCTCGGATTTTCACATTCATCAAAACGCAGCCGCCGCTGCCGCGATTCGATCCCGCGACCTTCAGACCAGCGGCCGAGTTCCATAGTCACTAGACCGCCGTGGTGGTCAGCCTTTAAGATACCTTTAGCGTTTTCGCCTCTATCGGAAGTGCGACAGTCACGGCTAGGATCGAACCCGCGTCTACCGAATCGACAGCCGAGCACCATAACCGCGGTACCATTGCCACGGAAAGAAAGAAAGAAAGAAAGAAAGAAAGAAAGAAAGAAAGAAAGAAAGAAAGAAAGAAAGACGAATCTGTACGTCGCGATGGTGCAGAATACACATCACGCTGTGTGGTAAGGTAGCGAGTAAGTTACTTCCAGCCGATTTAAAGATTCATATGCGGCAAACAGTGGAACACAACTTCTTTGCTTTGCTTCATTTCTTTCCGTTTTCAGGAATTCTCGGAGACGTTGCAAAAACCGGGATGCTCTCGAAAGTAACTTTTCGATCTCCCCCTCCCCCGCGATCACAAGAATTCTGCGATGCGCCCTACATTTCGCGAAATTAAGTTATGGCAGACGACATGAGCAGCGAGCAGACGACACGACGTGAGGTAAGAGAGAGAGGAAGTGACGTAATAAATTGCGATCGCACTGGCGTCGTCTGTTTTCGTTTTCGTCTGCAACTACAACAACAACACGAATCTCAAAGCAGGGGCAGGCAGAGCGGTAAAGCACGCTCGATCGCGAACATACTGGCAACGTTGCAACGACACTAAATATTGCGTCTCGGGGTGCATTATTTCTTGTATAAAGTGGCAGTGGCATGCGCCCACGCGCTACAGCCGTCACTCCTTGTTTCAAGAGAGTGACGCTAGCTGTCGCCGCCATCGCTTCTCCCCCTCTCTTTAAACTTTGCAGCGCTGTATGTCCGGTGTCACGGGTTAAGAAAAAAATTGCAGACGGTTGCCATGCTTCTTCGTGAGAAATGTGTGACGCGTCTGCCTATGTGGTCACGTGTTCAGGAAGAGAATTCGAGAAAGATGTGTACGTTTTTCTTTAACGCATGTCTACGTCGGTGAGCCTGCCTGACGAAGCACTGGATGTGTCACCGCTCTCTGTTGAGTAAGGTTACCGATGAGCTTCTGTTTCGGCGGCGTGAACTGGGGTGTTATCCCGACTCTTGGAAAGGGTGTTTAAAGACACCTGGTTTACACCTTCACGGTATAGTCCAGCAGGCCTCGTCAAACCAAAATGAGGCCTCTTGAAACACAAGTTAGGCAAATTTTCCCTTTCCTTAAGATTGATGACCTACGAAACCATTATCAGCCCCTCCCCAGAATACGGCAGCTCTGTTCAGGACCCTCTCACTCTGAAAACGCAGAAAAATTAGCCGACTGCTATTTTTATAAATGTTTTAAACGTTTATAAACGGAGATGCTACAGCTGGCCGAACTTAGAAAAAAAGAAACACTGGCTCAAAGAAGGAAAACAGCGTGTTTGAATTTTCTAGCTTGTCTTTATTTTGGTAAACTTGTAATCAAACCTGAAGACTACTTAAGAGAAACATACCGGTCGGGCCTCGCGTCACAAACGCAGTCATCACACTAAGCCGATATTAGCAAGGACCAGGCTCTTTAATAATTCATTGTTTCTGATAAACAATTGCAGAGCGCAATTCATTAGCATGTACTTCACCCTTGTTAGTTAAAAAATTAGGGTAACATGTATGTTTCCTTCTTGCTGCTTTCTTTGCTTTTGCACCCTCTCGCCTATTGGCAACTGCCTGCAGTATTGGACGAAACTATTTAATTGATTACTTAATTAATAAAGGAACGTCGCGTAGCTCGAGGAGAACATCTTTCGCTGTGTTCTCTCGTTCCGTTACGGCGTGGGCCGGCGGGCGACGTACAGGAGCTGTCCTGTAGGAAACATACTACCCACATTCGGTAATTGAGAGTACGCCATTTTTCACCGGATAGCTGTATTTCGTAGCATACTGTCACCACTGGCTGACGTAGGCTTAGCGTTGGGTGATGCTTGTTATTGTTAGATAACGTCGGGGTAATCTTCGCTGACACTGGCTCACTATTTCCTGATGTTGTTAACTGATGGATGATGCCTGTTAAATGTTACCTCAATCGAAACAACAAAATCCACGTTAGAAGCAGCGAAATGGTCCTCACGCGGGCTCAACCACGTGAATGACGCCTGTCGCCCATATAAGTCCGAAACAATCTGTGGGAATCAAACCTTTTTTTAAATAACGCTCTGTGTCAGAATTTTTTTAAGAAAATTGAAAACTGCCTGGCTGAAATTGCGAAAACATTTGTAAATCCTTGTGAAAACAGCCTCTTAGTGATGCAGAGCAGGAGATATGGACTTAATATACACAACTGTGATGAAGACAAAATGGACTGTAGAACATTATATTTTGTAAGAGCTTAGTGTACTGCGCCATGGGACCACTTCTGCAGTCGTAGTACTGGCACTGGCTGACCTTGGCTGATTGCTTGCTCGTAGTGGCTAAATAGTGGCATGAACTTTTCAAACTGCTTCCCAGCGATGCCTATAAGGTTCCTTAATGTTTGGCTCATGGTAATGTTTGTTATTCTTATCATTGCAGTGATTTACTTATCTGCCAATATATCTAGCCCTAACGTGCAGATTCGCTGGAATCTGCATTCTGGAATAGTTTGCGAACGTTACTAATACTATTATTAATAATTTCTGAGGTGTCACATGCCGAAACCACGACAGGATTGTGAGGCCCACCTTGGCGGATGGTGGTTATGGCACTCGGCTGCTGATCCAAAGGTCGCGGGATCAAATCTTGGCCGCGGTGGCTGCATTTCGATGGAGGCGAAATGCTGAGGCCCACGTACTGTAGGATATCGGGGCAGGTTGAAGAAACCTAGGTATTCGAAATTTCTGGACCACTCTACTACGGTGTCTCTCATAATCAAATCGTGGCTTTGGGACGCAAAATCCCAGAAATCAATCAACCAGCGGAACGATTGGCCACTATCGGAAAAAGGAATCCTACTGCGACTTCACGTCGCAGAAGCGAACCATGCAAGTGCTACTGCGCTTCTTGAGATCCACCAGCCTTTCGTGAACGCCTCTAACTAGAACGCCCTTTCTGAGTGTATGTGTGTTCTTAAGTTTTCTGCGTCCATGCTTTTTTTTAATACAAAAGTGCTTTATGCCGTAGTCCACCACGACACCACACGTCACTTCCGTAACGGACGTGACGCAGTAAAACGTACATGTAAGAACGAAAGAAAAAAACACGCCGAAAAATTTCCGTTGGTGCACTGGGAATTGAACTCACAGCCTCATGACTGATTGATGACAACGGACATGATTGATTCTTTTGTCGCACGGCATTTCCTATCGACTATGCCCAGTTATTACGTATACTACTTCTCAGTTATCACAAGGGGTTTGTCATGGATGTGGCAAATCGTGGTTTTGGGACGTAAAACCCCAGAAATCCATCAGTCAATCGCTAGTCAATCGGGTACCGCTGAGCCTATTCCTTATTTCCAGCCTTTCCTTCCGTTAATTTTTCCTTCGAAAGCCTTGCGTCGAGCTTAAAACACTAGAGTCCCATTGAAATATGGGATGCACGAGTTTGTCGCTTGTCGCGCGACGACAATAATAATAATAATAAAAAACTAGAGCTTCTAGGC
Organism: Hyalomma asiaticum; assembly: GCA_013339685.2. Lineage (NCBI taxonomy): Eukaryota > Metazoa > Arthropoda > Arachnida > Ixodida > Ixodidae > Hyalomma > Hyalomma asiaticum. The sequence continues at coordinate 27,752,422 of CM023490.1, read as the reverse complement.
GGCCTGGAAAGCTTATTACCGTAAAAGTGCGAAGCGCCCACAGCGCGCTTTGTGTATGAATACAAGCTGACAGTGTTTACATTCTGAAATATAAATGAGAGGGGAAAACAAAAGCGCCCTGTCGATTGAATTGAGAGCAGAAGATATAAGAGTGTTTTGGGACAGAACTGGCTGGGAGTAAAACTGTGGGGGGAGGGGGGGGAGGGGGAATCAGACTTCCTATGAAGAACGACAAAGCTTAGCGCTTCGAAAGGATGCCAAGCGGCATCATCGAGTCGTTCTCGGGGGACTCTCAAAGTCGTTCTCAGAACAACGACAAGGAGGGCAAGCGAAAGCGGTTCGCGAGAACGAAACGAAACTTTCTGAGAACAGGCCTGAAAAAAAAAAAAAAAAGGCTTTTAAAAAGGGGTATTTTGAAAGAAATGGAGAGTTGAAACGAAGCTCCGAGACCCTTTTTTGCTTCAAGAAATAGTGTGCCGTACTGTTTTCAAGGGAGCAATTCCTTGTCATTCCTTTTTTTTCGTTTTTCTGTGCGAAGGAGCAATTGGATTTGGCATCTCGTGCGCGTTTCGGAAAAAAGAAAATGACTCGAGTCAAATTCTTCTGGTGCCGTGAGCTTTATCGCCGTACAGCGCTTATTGACTTTATCTTGTTGTTATTGTCGTCCCTCTGGCGCCAAAGATCGCTTTTGTACACACCTTGCGTTCGAAGTGGGCGAGGTGTTCGCGAAATTCGCGCAAAATGCCTCGTTTTTCGGTGCACGAAATGCGTTCCGTGAATGCCTTCGTGTTAAATTATTTCTACGTCGCTAAGTGAAGGACTGCAGCTTCGATGAGTAAAAATGAATTTCATATAGGAGATTTTTGTGTGCAGCGGGGTAGCTGTTGCGTTTTGCGTTTCGTAGAGGTGTAGTTACTTCATAACTAAGGAGCTACCAGGCATTTGTACACAACCACCCTAACCCACCCCTCTCCCCCTCTGTTGAATCATCACAACCCTCCCCGAACTATTTAAATTTTAGATTAAATCCCTGTGAGGGACTTAGACTAGTTGATAAATCGTTGTAATTTACCGTGTTTTAGTAATTACGAAAGTGCAATTTCGACATTAAGGCAGGAAATAAAAGCTATTTGGCTCTGAGGCACACTAACCGAACACCGTGCTTCTTTTCTTTATATTAATAATTCGCGCGGAAATTTAGCGCCACTAAGTCATCGTGACATCTCCGTACGTAAAAGGTCCTCCACACATTAAATAAAAATTCGTGCGCCAGTACGCGTACATTGCTACGAGGCATGCCACAGGGGAATCTACACTAGGTATCAACCGCCCGGAAATTCAACATGCACAAGAAATGGGGTTTTACGTCCCAAAGCCACAATATGATTATGAGAGACGCCGTAGTGGAAGGTCTCCGGAAATTTTGACCACCTGGGGTTCTTTAACGTGCACTGACAACGCACAGTACACGGGCCTCAACATTTCGCCTCCATCGAAATGTAGCCGCCGCGCCTGGTACCCGATCCCTCCACCTTCGGATCAGCAACCGAGTGCCGTAACCACTAGACCGCCATGGCGGGAAATGTTCACACTTGCGAACGCCGACCAACGAAAACTTGTTAATTCAAGGCCTCCCTGTCGAACCTAGAATTCTTCATTCGCCTTCACTCTCCACATTTACAGCGCACAGGGTTTACTTACTGGCGAGAAAGTTCTCATTACGAAGGCTTACATGCTCTTAGGACTCTGTTGCGAAATGTTGTAAAGTATTCAATTCGCTTTGCTCACTGCTCCTAAAAGCTCTAACACGTGAACACTCCTTCGTACTTCAGACTTCCACACTCTGTAGCCACTGTTGTTTCATCATCGAATTTGTTGTTGGACTTTTGACTTCGAAAGCAGGAGCTCTTGAAGCTTCTTAGGAAGAAAACGCCTACTTAGAAAATAATCGACTTCTTCGTAAAGCCTTAACATCTTTCACATTGGGTCGAATGCTGTGACAGCTCGCACAAGCACGGCAGTGGAAAAGTAAAACTGCTGAAATCTATCTATCTATCTATCTATCTATCTATCTATCTATCTATCTATCTATCTATCTATCTATCTACCTATCTATCTATCTATCTATCTATCTATCTATCTATCTATCTATCTATCTATCCGTCCGTCCGTCCGTCCGTCTAAATGGAAGAGAGAGATAACACGAAATGAATTAGGCTGAACGTCGAAATCTGTCAGTAACGTTGAACACAGGAAGAAATGTAGAAGGTCGAACGAAATGGAATCTAAGAGCCACTGAAACAAAACGAAACTTAAAAAAAAAAATGAAAGGGGACTAACGCCTTCGGTTGGATTAAATTTGGTTCGCTTCTTCTTCGAAGAGGCTCCACCGTCTTTCGTTATTCCTTTTATACTTACTTTTCTTGGACATGAAATCATGATCCAAATCAGCCGGTCCGGACGCGTCCGTGTATCGCCAAATTCTTTAATCTCGTAAAAGAACCAGTGGGCGTGTGACGTTATTATCTCTTCGCCCTCTGTCCCACAGGCCGCTTATTTTTCTTGCTGGGAGTTCCCAAAGTGCTCTGTCATCCGGCACTGTACGGCGTCCAGTTTCGCGATGAGTACACCGCGAAACTGGACGTCTTCTTCTTCTAAGTAGTCGTTCTTAAAGACGTATCCGTTCTTGCACTCTGCGGATGCGCGACACTTCTCTGACTGCTCGCCGGAATTGAAGCTCCCCTCTTGTTGTTGTTCGCATTGTTCGTGAACTGCCTTTCGTTGCGGCGTTGAAATGGAGCGTTGTGTCTTTCCGAAACGCTCGCTTTTGTTGTCAGTTTCGTTACACGCTGAAACTGATACGGTCACACGCCTCGCCTCCGGCCTCTTCTTGTTAATACATCTTTAGAGCGTCCCGCCACTGTGGTCTAGTGGCTGTGGCACTCGAATGCCAACACCAGAAGGTCGCGGGATCGAATCCCTACCTCTGGTGCTGCATTTGGATGGAGTCGAAATAATAGAAGCCACCTGTAGTGTGCGATGCCTTGATATAGATAATCTCTCCCTCTCTCTGCCCATGGTTGAGAACACTACGTCTCAGCCTGTCCCGGGTGGCCTGATAAGAGCACTTGATAAGTGACCTTAATAAGGGCATTTGATAAGGCCGCTCGTATGACGTGCTCACCTCACGGCGAGACGCAAACAGTGGCTTCGCCGTCAGGCGCCCGCTATAGAGGATGCCCCATTAGCTACCGCCGCAAGTTCAGTATCGATCTGTTTTCTGGATCAGATTCTCCATAATAGAACAACATGTTGCAATGTAACAGTGCAACGTTTCGTGGATATGGGGAGCGCCGTTAAAAATAGCTCATGGCCGAATCCTTGTTTATAGCGACCAAACATGCGACTGTCATAGAAAAAGGCAAGGCTATTGTGTAATTAGAAGCCGGTTCCGTATTCTCTAAGTTGCTGATTTTGGACGCGCGCTTCTTCGCAGGCACAGTGCCGAGAAAATTGTCTTGTAATCGCATATCGCCTGCATATGGTGAATCCTATCAACCGTAGGGAAATGCATTGCGCCAATATGGGGCTGTTTGGCTGGATAAAAAGAACTCATTATCCCTCAAAAACAAAAATTGAGACAGGTGTTCGTATCAACGAGGCAGTCCTATTCGATGCTCGTATAAACGAGGCTATGCTATGTACCGTGTTAAGGAATGCACTGTAGAGGAGCACTGTAGAGGAATGCACGTGTCAATGAGGACGCAGACACTACAGTGTACAGTGTACCACGGCGCCAGAAACAGCGCAATGTCAGAGAGCGTTTCTGCGAAACAAAGTGCTTTGTCCCAGTGCGCCATACCAAAACAACGATAGCATGTCGCACCGAGGCTCCATTGCATGTATGCAAGTAACAGATGTGCACACGCTGATCACTTCCTCTTTTCTTTTTTATTTTTCATGATATTTTTACTTTCTTTTTTATTTTTCACCGATAAGACGTTCCTTTCTTCGATGCCCGTACACGTTGTGCTGACGTTAACAAATGCAACGCTGTTACTTCGCCTCGAGGAAAGACTTCGAACTTAAAAGTTTAAAGAGCTTTGCTTGAGCTCGAACTTGTCATCAGACTTTTGTTTCTTTTTCTGTCGAATTCCCAGCCCTCAAAAAAACAAAAACAATCCAAGTCAGTGTAAGCAAGAGGAGTCTCACTTCCAGGGGTGCAACAAGTGTCTTTCCAATCGGCGCTCTCATTAACCGAAATACATTGTTCGAGTGCCGTGGTCCCGCATTCAGATACGACAGCCGGAGTTAATTAAGCTTGCTCGTTGAGATTGGACACTTTTATATTGTGCTGTTAATTTTTAGTTCGGTCCTTTTTTGTTTATTCTTCGCTTTCTTTATTTATTTTCTCGGCAGTGAGCCGGCGGAGACGTGTCCTTGATATTTTTTCTTCAGCGAATCGGCACGTGTTACTTTTTTTTTTACTTTCCTTAATTACCTTTTTTTAAGTTTTTCTTGTTCATGTGAAACTGCTGGCTTTCAAACATTTAGCTCCCACGGGCCGCTCGCTTTCACAGAAACAGTGGCATTAGGAGAGCCAAAGTAATTCCTTCATTGCCATTACTACTTGAAGCCTGCAATGTTTACGCTCCTTGCGTTAATTAACGAAATAGGAGCGCAGAAAATCTGGGTTTCACTGGTCAGTTAGCTTTTGGAGAGAGATCCACTGTCTCGGCTCATCTTTGGCGATGGTAACGATTGGTTCGAAATAAAAAACATATAACACCGCTAGCTGGCCTAGGACAAGCGCTAACATGACTACGTGAACAGCGCGGAAGAGTGACAAAGACAAGGCGTCGTCCCTGTGATGCTTTCGCGCTTCACTAGCGCATAATATATATATATATATATATATATATATATATATATATATATATATATATATATATATATATATATATAGAGAGAGAGAGAGAGAGAGAGAGAGAGAGAGAGAGAGAGCTGTTTTTTGTGTCACTTTTCTGTCGTCTGTGTTCATTGCAGTGTCGTCCACACACATTCACGGAGCAAAGGTGTCAACCTATGCGTGCTCGACAATTGGCTCGCAAGTGTTTAGGTTAAGGATTGATTTCGTAATGAAATCGTTTATTTACTGATTCAGGGATTGACTAACCGTTCAGGAGACTAAACGAATCATAGAACTGCTGAATCGATGTTTCACGGCGTCATTGCTTGACTGATTATACATCTGACACACTTAACAATCGCTGATTGATTGATTGATTGATTGATTGATTGATTGATTGATTGATTGATTGATTAACTGGTTGAAAATACAACAGACTAGAGCAGAGACGTCACTGTGCTCTCACGTAAGCCTCAATACTCGGTGAAGAAGCACCCATATTTTATTGCGATAACGACAGCTGTCACAATAAAATAATAACCAGTTCAAAGTTCACTCAGTCGCTGTCATCTGTTTCGTTAGCGTAAACATCTGAGCTTAATTAGTTAGCAACTGATACGCCATTACTTCGCTGTCCAAACTCGATGAATTTCGATCCATATTCTATCTAGCATATTCTACTCGGCTGTGTGTTTATGCGCCTTGTGTAGTGGTCGGTTCTGCGTAGTAGGCTTCGCCGCATAACAGCATTGCTCTTCGCGAAATCATATTGAATGATTTGCCGGGCAGCATGTTTTTTGAGCAGCGCGGCGATATATATCGCGAGGGAAATGTGGGCTTGTAGCTCTGCGCCTAATATACGTTTTTCTTAATCAGGAGGGCACTGCTCGCGTTGTCTTTGGTCCCATTACTTCAGTCACATTACCGGAAAGGACGCGTGCTACGATGTTTAATTAACCGGCTTGTACTAATCTCTGTGATTATGTCCCTTTTAGCGGTTAATATGCCGCAACCCGTAGCAAACCCGCTTCACTGCAACATGCTGAGCGCGCTTTGCCGTCTGGCGTTTTCGTACGGCGGGAAAGCTTGTTGCCAGAAAGGAATCGCTTCACCGCAGCAAATTGCAGGTGCTTAGCCACATGGCAGCGCTGTTTAGCAGCAAAGCTTGATCTAAGAAGCCTGTGATTATGCAACGTATATAATTAGCATATGTCCTTTTCTCCCACACGGTGCGACAAAGGCGGCGGGGTTATGCACTGCCGTTTACGGTCCGCTTTTAATGCCTGCCGTTCGTACATCTTACAATTGTTCGTTTCCTTTTTTCTTTCTTTTTTTCTATCTCTCTGTGGTTGCGTGTTGTATTGAGATGATCGGAGCGAATTCCCAGAAAAGTAATTCAATATGTTTGACGATGCATTTTCATGAAAACTATGTGCGTTGTCTGCTTGACGTAAGGATCACTTGAAGAATAGCTTTGCATGTTCCGGGCATGGTCACGTTGCTTTGAACGGTTACATGACCATTGAACGCGTGTTCATATTAGGAAATTTTAGACTGTCCGGTAAACCGTTATAAGGGCGTACCGGATACCGGATAGCGTTGTTTGTCACAGTCAAGTGGCGCAGCGACGGGTTGTAAACAGAACAAGCAAAACCGCGTGACCTATGTCCTCCGAGGTTCTGGAAGCCACCCTCTAAGCCTACAGTCTCGACAATTTGTGTGTGGCGCTCTGAAACGGCGTCGAATTGTCACGGATGCTCTGCTGTCGAAGCTTCATGATACAAAGCTAGAGCAAATACAACCGTCAGTCAGCAACTCGGGGGCTACAGAGCAGACGACGACCACTCGAAAGATTCGAAATGGACGGCACATACGCTCCGGGTAGTCGGCAATGTTTGCGCATGCGCTGTTTACATTCGGTATTCCGCTCTACGTAGTGCGCTTTACCGGACAAGCTAAAATTCCCTATTGTTGGTCGCTTCTCCGGGTTTTGTTTGGTTTGATTACGATTCGTGCTGTCAAAACTTCGTGTGTTATTTCCTTGTGGGCGTGCCTGTGTGTATTTCGGGGCGGTGCGCTTTCGAAAATTTGAAAAATTTTCTCTACGTTCTACGGCATCCTTGCGGCGCGCATTTCAAGTGCCAGAAATATCATTTGCAGCGGTGGGCGATCTATCGAAGGTGGTGGGCGGCATTTCCAGCACCGCCCACCGTGAGGACAGCCCTGACGTACGCATACAACAGTAAAGCAGTACGTTGAAACTGCCTGATAAAAGTGTGGCGAAGAGACAAAATATGGTATAGCAGATCAATTCGCGCATAACGTTCCCCGTCGCGAAAAAGTCGTGGTTTTTCAAGTAGCAAGTAAATAAATCGTTTGGCGCATAACACCAGAACTGCCAAATGCTAGTTATGGTTGGGCACTGCCGGTCAGTGTTTACCGGGGCATGGTTTTAGATGACCTGCGTGGCACGTTGTGTGGGCGTCTGCGGTACGTCGCGTGTACGCGACATATGCCATGCACCGCATAACGCACATCTTACATGTTATGCCTTATATAAGCGGTACTCTCGACTGTACCGCTTATACAGTTGTCGTGCACTCGAAGCGCACGCTACACTTTTTTTATTAGCCACAATGTGTTAGCCACAATGCCTTTGCATTAGCAGCAATAAGCGGTACTGCCGTGCCTGCTTCGCACACGAGTGTACCGCTTATATGAGTGTCGTGTGTCCGATGCGCACGCTACACGTTTCGTATTCGCCGTAATGTTCCTGTGCTCATCTGAGATCGCATTCAAGAAAAAAAAGGAGACTGAAAATAAATTAAAATTTTGGCGGATTCCACTCATTGTGGGAATCGGCGTCGTGCGATGCAATCAGAGCGGAATTTAGCTATGCCGAATTGTTCGGCAGGATCAACGTGTGCGTACACACTGATCACTAGCACAATCACCACGAGCACTGATGCGGAAGGTTTCTCACGGTGTGTAAACCATGGCAAGAGCCACCTTTGTCACGTGCCTGTTTGGCACCATGGTTCCCCGGGTTCGATTCCTACCACCCTCACGCGTGGTAGGTTGAAACTTGTGCGCTTGTTGTGTGGACATTTCAGCGCAAACATTGTGCCTGCCTGTTGTTTAACCAACGCGCAGGACATTTCGATTATGTTCTTTGGTTGGTCGTTGATTAACATTATCTGCAATGTTAACGTTCAGTCAGCTGTGGCGCTACGCGCATGACCCTGGCCAAGCACCGCGGGTGAGAGGCATACGGGATCATGCTAAATTGTTAATGATGACGTGCCTGACGAGTATATCAATTTAGCTGTGCCTTAGATCAATCTCTTTTGTTCATCATAAATTGGTATCCTGCCATCCCGGTCTGTGTATGTACCAAGTGAACGAGATTCCCAGGAGAGGTCTGTGACCTCGGCTTACAGTCAGATAGATAGATAGATAGATAGATAGATAGATAGATAGATAGATAGATAGATAGATAGATAGATAGATAGATAGATAGATAGATAGATAGATAGATAGATAGATAGTGTCCAAGAGATGCTTGGCATTTAGAAAAGAGAAAGCAAAAGGAATTTGTAGTTGTAACAGCCTCGTCAAATGCTCTTCAGTTAAAATTTTTGACGCCTAATTCGGCCACTTACTGAAGCGGGAGCCCTAATTGGCACATGAGAAACTCAATGGTACCATCCGCCTCACCGGCGATGATGCCAACACTGTGGTACCAAAACCCAAACTCGCACCCAGTCCATTTGGTATATGACAAAATTGGCATGTATGGTTACGAATGTAGGACTAATATGACTGATGGGTCATGACATCGTCACCTGAAATGCTTGCTATTTACGTAAGAATTAACAACAATAACATCACGGGTGGCATTACTTGGCTAGGGGTAAAAGGGTACAAATCACACGGGAGGGTATTGAATGTTAACCATTATAGCCTACGTCAGTCAAGGAACAGCCAGCGGGCCTATACCGTAAAACGGAATACTACTCCGTCCTGGTTAGTTTTGGTTGTCAAAGAAGGAATGACCAATCAGAGAATTGAGATTGGTCAGGGACTGGCAAATTATGTCTTGACAAGTAGAACTCAACAATCCGGGAGGTCCAAGACGGAATCGTATTCCGTATTCCGTTTTACGGTATAGGCACCTAGAATATGTGTTGCAAGTAGAATGTCGCAGGACATGCCAGAATTGCGTATACGGCCGTTTATTTATTTATTTATTTATTTATTTATTATTTATTTATTTATTTATTTATTTATTTATTTATTTCATTCATTTCTCATTATTTTATGGCCATTGCTTATAAGCAATGCTCGTAATGTAATGAAAGCGGAATATACGTCGAAGAATACCGTTCAGCTTTTTTTGCATACTTCCGTTTCCATTTACGCACTGTATAACGTTTTCTTTTGTTTTGTATACGCCTATGTATAAGGTCTTTTCACACGGATATAAGTAGCATCATCTGTCAAAGTTACCCCTTCCACAACTCATGTCGAGTTCTGGGGTCCCAACTGTATAAATATTATGCACTGTACTCAATTTCGTTATGCACAAACCTGATTGGTTGATTGTTTGTGATTGAATATTTATGACATGCAGTATAACCGCTATCGTCGTTGTCTCATCACGCGATAAGCTCCTGACAATTTTTTTAGGAGCTCGACACATCACGTTTTAAGTAAGTGGGGGAAAAAAAATCAACGTGAAGTTGTAACAGTCGTCCACAGAGACCTTTCGGGCGAGAATTCGAATGTTTTCCCGGCTTTCTTCCCATCAGCGAAAAAGCGCCCGCTTCCATATACGAGCATTAAACGAACGTAAAGTTTTGCATTTTGCTGAAAGAGCTCCGCATTAGCGTTCTCATTAATATTCCGCGGTCATCGCGGCCCAGAGCGACGGCTGTAATATGTACAATAACGTCGAGCGATCCGGCGTGGACTCGTACCGTTCCCGCGTAAACAGCCCTTAATGAAAAGGAAAGAAAAAGGAAGACTGGCCACATGTCGCTTCCGGAAATACGACCCTTCCAAAATCCGTCCCATTCGCAGCGACATGCACTCGCCCGCTACTGTCATCTCCGGAGATTAGATTTCAAAAAAATAAATAGAAGAAAAATAAGCGTTATTAAATTAGAAGTTCCCCGAAGTACTCGTAGACATATACATAAGGGACTCGCAAATGCCGAAGCGCATTATGGTCTTTCAAAAACAGTCGATGTGTGCGGTTTGCCGTCGAAAATTAAAGGCGCGTGTGTCCGGCTTTTTTTTTTTTCTCCCACGCGTTTGTTCCTTGCCGCCGTCGCTTAGCTTACCCCGTTCCTCTCTTCGACTCGTTTCCGTTATCTATTTCATCAGAGGCACGTGTATTTTTCTTGGCACGCTTCGTTTTTGAGTATCGAGGAGGACATCAAAGCGAGAACCGAGAGTTTGCGCCGACCGCAGCAAATTAGGAACGACGGAACGAAGCCGAGCGTGATTCTTGCAGAGTTCGCTTTATGACAGGGCAAATCAAAACAGAAACATGTACATTTCACTCTCTCTTCTTTTTGTTGATGCTGATGACGTAGGATGTGTTCAACGGACTCGAGAGATTCGAAAGGGAGTATAAGTTTGGGAAGTAAGACGAAAAAAAAATATCTATCTCGATTAAAATCTTTCAGCGTCTTCGCGAACACCATCGTATTAGACGTGACCGAGAAAGCGTGCATAATGTAATCAAATTTGGGAGCCGCGGCCACCACTAGCTTCCCAGCTTCGGACGCCTTTCGGCCGTAGCCTTTTTATTCGCCTTTCCCACGCTGTATAATTTAGTCGTTATAACGCGCGACCGTCTCGTACGCACGCGGCGTTAATCAAAACAAAGACCTATACGGAGCGATAAGATATAAGATACACACGAGAGCAAAACAGGCGCTTCGGACGACCGGCGACAGCGCTAACAGGGAAGAGCGGCGAACGAAGATAACAAGAACCAAAATGGCGGACCGAACAGAGAGATGAACGGAGGCGAAAGGCAATAGGGATGAAGGGAGAGGGAAGTGCGAAAATGGGGGAAGGGAAGCGAGGAGAGGCGGGGAGGCAGGGGTGATTAGGGAGAAGAGAAGACGCCGGCAGCGTCATCTCGCGGTAGGCGACGGCGCGTGAAAATGATTAGACGTCCGTGACCGAGGCGGCTACGGAATAGATCGCGCTTGGTTTGTTCGAGAATCTAATTACGTCTATTCAGTGGTTCGCGCGCGCGCGCGCAGTCTTCTTCTGGGAGTGCGTTTTGTGTGGGCGGAGATAACGAATGGGGCCGCCTATATGCGTGTATACGTGTGCGTGCTCTCGGGCGAGTGGGCCAGGCCTCATTTGGCTGCGTAAGCGGCCCGTTGTCCTGGTAGCGTGACGTCAGTGGCACGTTTGCAGGAATCCTATTGGCCGAGGTTTCGTTGCTGAAACACTCCTGCGTGATGATTTAATTTTTTTTTTGAAGTAAAGGCAATACATATTGTTTTTCAACTACTGGTGTTTCTTTTGGGTTTTCATTTTTGGGGTGGCGCCTGTATATTAGGTCCAGTGCGTGCAAAATTTTTAGTTCATTATGGATTGTTTTTCTTGTTGTTTCCAGTGGTTAGCATGAGTATACATGGTTAGCGCATCCTAGTGCACGTAGGTTGTCCATCGTCATAGCCGCAGCGTGCGGTCTGAGTGGCGCAAGCTCCTCTGCAACTATCCATCACCCCATCAAGACAAAACAGCTTGGCTATTTCGTCTAAGAAGTAGTGTTGTCAACTCCTCTTTAGGTTAGCACTTCTAGGAGCACTCCTGGTCGGCTCGTTTACCTGGTATGCCCAAATATTTGGGAGCAGGGTATAAGTGTATCACGAAGATGGATGACTGATATTCACACCATTAATATGATGTACTCGTCATGTACCCCCCCCCCCACCCTTATTTTTCCCCTCTTCTATCCCTCTTTATTTGCCTTTTCCCATCCCCTCGTACAGGGTAGCAAACCGCAAGTCTACTTCTGGTTAACCTCCCTGTCTTCTTATTTTTTTCTCCTCATGTACGCACGATTACAGGGTATCTATCTATCTATCTATCTATCTATCTATCTATCTATCTATCTATCTATCTATCTATCTATCTATCTATCTATCTATCTATCTATCTGTCTGTCTGTCTGTCTGTCTGTCTGTCTGCAATCACTAAAATTGAAACCAGTATTGTGTTAGAAGCCATTTCCCATCGGAACCACCGTAATCGCAACGCGCTAAATGGTCGCAAAGGAGGCATAGCTGCTTTACAATTCAGACGCAATTAGTAGTTCAACGCAGTTACATCCCGCTGCTATCTATCTATCTATCTATCTATCTATCTATCTATCTATCTATCTATCTATCTATCTATCTATCTATCTATCTATCTATCTATCTATGAGAACGATGTGAAAACACGGAATAAATCTGCCGCACGGCCTGCATACCTTCTCGCTTTGCGGAGCCAGCCGTGTGCGTCCAGCAAAGGCGAAGAAAGTACGCAGCATCGTTTTGCTGTCATCCAATTTCGGGTGCCAAAATAGGCGCCGTCGTACCGAATTCCGGGCATTAAATCCTTTTTTTTCTTTCTTTGTCTTTCTTTCTCTCATTTCTCTGGAGACATCCATTTACCGTAATTGCCTTTACAGCCGAATTTCTCGTACCGCCCTTTGCTCCCGTCCGGTTGCCCGATCGTTTTCGCCGTTTCTCGGCTACCGGCTGCGCACCTAGCGAGGCAATAAATTGACGGAGGAACTCCGGCTTCGCAGTTCAAGGACACACATTGTCTTCCGCAATGTCGGCATGAGTAGAAGGGCAGAACGAAACGTACAGTCGTCGTACATTGTCATAATAATAATAACTTTTTGGATAAGTGGGGTTTAACGTCCCAAAACCAGATCTGATTATGAGAGACGCCGTAGTGGAGGGCTCCGGAAATTTTGACCATCTGGGGTTCTTCAACGTGCACTGACATCACACAGCACACGGGCCTCAATACTATGCCTCCATTGAAATGCAGCCGCCGCGGCCAGGATTAATAATAATAATAATAATAATAATAATAATAATAATAATAATAATAATAATAATAATAATAATAATAATATCTTGTAGTGGAAAGAAGCGACCCATGCAGCAGTGGGACAGTATGTTGGCAGACGCTAAGAGCGTAGACTGCCACGAGATGATTGGGGTTCGGCTAAGAAAAGACACTAATTTCAGCAGTCCATGTCGGAGCACGCCTCAGCGTCCGTGGGGGTGGGGGAAAGGGAGTGAAAGAGATAGATAGGAGAGAAAGGCCGTAGTGGAGGGCTCCGGAAATTTAGACCACCTGGGGTTCCTTAACGTGCACTGGCAACGCTCAGTACACGCGTCTGAACGTTTTGCCCCCATCGAAATGTTGCCGCTCTTTCTGCCATAATGTTAGTCTCGTTGGATTGTAAAACAAACTTGTCAGTTTTGAAAATAATAAACCACGTGGATGTGAACACGACGTTTCTGCCTGCTTTTTGTACGTGGTGACCAAGTGGACACTAGAAGCACGTTTTGAAAATGAAATAATACTCGTGAAACAGAGAACGAACAGCCGTACGCGAGGGGTCTCCAAAACATCCACAGGTTGCCCCAATTTTTCTTTCGTCATAGAGCTCTTCGGTCAAAGAACCTATAGCGCTTAATTTTTCACTCATTCTTTCAATTCATTCATTCAGTCGAATCGGCACGAAAACGGCGTTCAATTTCCGTTTCTATAATTGGGGACTCAGATGTTGCGTTTCGTAGCTTCGGTACTCCGTTGTCTGTCACGGCATTACATAATTAACCTGACATCCGTCACAGTTACGACATGCCGGCCCGCAAATAATCCTCTTACACGAGCCACTATTAAATGAAGAAAGAAACTTTGTTTGCTAAATTTATATACTAATTGTTGTGACACGGGCGAGACTGTTTTGCAGCGTCTAGCGCAGAGATCACCAAATTTATGCCACGTCTCACGTTGAAGAGTGCCTGAGTGGCAGGTGATTCCAACCGGACAACCTAATGACGTTTTCATTTTCGTTTTTTTTCTTTTTTGAAATATTGCGTTTCGAGGAATGGGGTCAACTCGATCTTGCACTTTGTGTTTCGTTAAAGACCTGGCCAATAAATTATATTTCCCTCAACTGTCCGCGCTTTCGGAGCAGCATGGTCGTTTTCTAGATTTTCAATAGTACAAAATTTCAATTTGTGTTCTGCGATTACGCTTCAGTTGATTCGTTTAGAAGGTTTCGAAGACAGGTGTTCTTTTTTGTCTTTTGTTTCGTTTCTTACTCGGGAGACTATTATCTAAATAAATGGAAACGGCGATATTGCGTTTGAGCTGGTATACGATTAGCAAAACTGCGCACTAATTATGGGATTGTTACGTTCGCAAGACGTCAGTAAAAGTCTTGGCAATTTCAAAGAGCTTAAATATTACATATCGGATTTATTGCACTTATCGCACAATCTTATTACGTTTCTCCTTTCTTTTTTTTTGTTTATTTGCCACGTAACACCCCAGGAACTCCTCTTTTAATTGTCCGAAGCTCATGGCATTAGCCGAGTATCCGACCGCTCATTGTTATGGTTGATAGTATTCGGTTCATTGACCTCGTGCTTCAGTTCTCATGCAGCAATTTACACTTTATACATTTATCGTACGGTTGCCTTGCTATCTTAACTGCAGCTGTATGCTCTTATACATGTTTTGTAAGTGTATTTTCTCTCCCTTTTGGTTACTGTTATCCTTAGGGCAATACTGATGACTAAAGTGAAAATTTATCTTCTTGTGCTATCCGCATATGTAATCTTTCTTTAAACAGTATGTAAAGTTTCATTCCAGTAAGCATTGATAGTATCATCAAGGCGAAAGCCCCAGGTTCTGATGTTGTCCGAGACCTTGGCGACAGCTTTGCGTGGTAATACATGATAGAATTCACTTCTGGCGCATACCCGTATACCCCAGCTCGGTACGTGTGGGTGTGTGCTACGTTTGATGGAATATTAACGTTTTCAGTACTTGTCAATCTAGGAACAGCCAAACAGACAGTGAGTTACAATAGATGGTACAGGATACATGGAAGCTGTGGAATATGACGAAGGCTGGGAAGCAAGAAGAGGCAAGTACCAAGCCTCTGAAGTAATAATCTTTGGGCTTTTACGTCCCAAAACCATGATATATCACTGCGAGAGACGCCGTAGTGGAGGTCTCCGGCAATTTCGACCACCTAGGGTTCTTTAACGTGCACAGACATCGCACAGCACACGGGCCTCAACATTTCGCCTCCATCGAAATGCAACCGCCGCGGCCGGGATTCGAACCCGCGACTCTCGGATCAGCGGCCGAGTACCGTAGCCACTAGACCACCGTGGCGGGGCGTATCCCTTTTGGAATGCCTTGTGTTGACTAGAACACACACATAGGCATATGACAGGCTCCATGAGCTACCGTAATAATCAGTGGTATGAAAAGCAATGTACGGAGGTAATAGCTCACTCGAGAGTAATATTCCGATCATTTTTTGAGGCTCCAATTGTAATTATAATTGGTCGCATGTTAGAGTGAGGTAATGATAATTGGAATCGTTGTTTTTTTCAGTAAAGTGTAAAAATCTGGTCGGGGGTGAAGGCCGGTTTAAAGCTTATCGCTTAAGTGAATTTGTTCGCGAAGCATGCAAGAAAGTCCACCCCCTTCGCCTAACGTTCGATGGACGCACTGCTGGGCTAAAATTCGGCTAACGGTCTTTCTCGACATTGTGGGCGATGTTCAAGCGGAAGGATTTTCGATATTCATGGCCCTTAGGCTTAACCTCGCCAGCTAACACTTCCATCAGAACAAATTTTTCACACCGAGGCACTGGGGACGCAGCACAAACTCAAGCTATAGCTTATGCGATGAGCGGTTGTCATAAAGCACGACTAATTCGATCGCATGGGATGCGATGAACTAAACGTCACGCTGAGGCTTTGACCATGAATCAAAATATGACTGTCACAACCTGTCTTGATATATATTTGATAATGACAACAGAAACTATCTGTGTAGACATCAACACAAAAATGACTGAAAAGGATAAAATACGATACCAAGGGATAGACTGCGAGGCTATAGCAGCGGCAGTGTGCAGAAAAAAAATTCTTTATGTCCTATATTTTACTTGTTTGTTTTGTTTTTACTTGCCGCAGGAGGTATGTTACGTGTACGTTGAAACGCAGGTGGTCAAAATCAATTCTGAATCCTGTAGGACGACCTGCCTTATATGCGATGATATTTTTCTCGTAAACCGGAAAAATTTAATTAATTTTCGCTGAGAGGACAAGTGCTTACTTATTTTCATTTGGATTTCGGACTTTCTTTTTTTTGACGCTGCACACGCCGTATCTGACGACCCAGATGGATCAAAAGAACGCGTTGATTAAAACTATAGGTCCGAGTATGCGCGAACCTTTCGAACCTTTGGGATGGTTCGAAAAACTAGCAGCGTTTACAACTTGGCGTTTATGCAATCGCTTTAAATGGGAGAACTGCATGTGTCTCAGGCGGAGGTGACCTCAAAAGGACAGTGGTGGGAAACTGTGGTAAAATAGTCTAGTACTATAGAGCAGAAACATCGAAAACTCGCGTTTGTCTATATGCCAAAATTGGCACTGGAGGACACGGATGTATGACTAATATGACTGTCACGTCATGACCTTAGTTCTAAGACATCAACGTCAGTTGCTTCACGATTGACGACAATGAGATTACACGTGGCTTAAACGAGTATTGGATATATGGATATGAGCTGGGAATACATGCTGGTATGATCCCACACGTGATTGAATGTTAACATTTGCGACTTATGTGATGTTTTATTCAAGTAATGTTCGACCGCCAAAGGTTCCGGTTTTGCGTGCCTTGGTCCTTGGCTAGACTACCAAAGGCCCTGGCTTTGGTTATCTAACCCAGGACCGTCTTTATGTCTCTTGAAGAGACAGTCTATAGTTCTTCATCGATTTTCTGTTTGTTGGTTTGTTTGTTTGTTTGTTTGTGTTTTATCGCAATAGAAAGCCCACCATTCGTTGTGTACAAACATGCAGTTGTTTCGCTCGGATGTCACCAGAAAATTTTAACACTGAATTTTTCTGTCTTCGTCGTCACCCCTTCTGTACGTGTAACGACGCCGGCAACACTGGTCACTGCGTTTTTGCAAAATTTCAATTCGAAAATGAAAGTTAACCTCAGTCGCGAAAGGACGCTATACCAGATGTGTGTCAGATACAATTGTAAGTATTATATCCTTTTTTTATTTTAACCAAGAAGAGTGAAGGTGCGCAGGCTATTTCTTGGCCTTCCGTAACACTTAGAGATTTGACACTCATCACAAGGGATGGCGCCACCGGTGATTTTCTCACGACTTTCGGGGCCAAGTTAAGAATATTGCTACAACATGCTCGTAGCAATAATATTCCTTTTTTTTATGTGGTACGAGCACGAGCGCTTCCGTCAACGTAAGGCATGATATTCTGATCTCAGCACACAACAACAACAACAACAACTAACAACAACAACAACAACAGCAATATCCGAGTTGTAGGCAGTCCCTTTAAGCAATACGTATGGGCTCCTACATACATTTAAAAGCGTTGGACTCTGAAATAGAAGCACTTCCGTATTGCTATGCTGGAGATCTTTATATCACCTTCGCCAACGGGCTGTGAAACGCTAAGAGAAACCGTTAAATCGTTTAAGCCCGTAATCACGCCTTGTAGTATTTAGTTTCCTTCCTTTTTTTAAAGAAAAAGGAAAAGGAGTATTACCTTTCATGCGCACAAAATGAAAAGAAAATGCGAAAGTGTGCTTTGCTTTTTGACCATGCAGGCCACTGGGCGAAAACTCTTCCCATGATTTTATGCCTCATTTCTGCTGACCGCTTGCCACAGGAAAAAAAATGCAATTTTCGCCGACGTTGTGCTTAAGCTCTCGGGCGCGAAGATTGAACGTGTGCTTAGTCGGCAGAATAAGGTTTCCATACATGCAGAAAGTGGTTTCCAGCACCGATAAGTTTATTTTTCCTCGGTATTTTTTAGACTGTGTAACGCGTTGAACGGGTTAGGTGAAAATGACCGGTTAGTGAACTCCTATATACCGCGAAGTGTCTGCCAGAACTAGATTAAACGTAACAATTTTTTCTGCGTTCTGCTGCTCCGTTTGTTTGCATTCTTTTTTTTTCTTTTCAGCGTATACTAGTATACAAGAATGACGTTCCGCAAATATGTGTACCGTCTTCATAAATTGATCCCACTTCACTATCAAGCGCTTCCAGACACGCATGAACGTTGTTTTTTTTTCTCTAATTTGCTTGCAACTTCTTTCCGCCTCTAGTGGGAGACGACCTATGCGAAGCGTGTGACGTTCCCACATAAATACGTGCAATGCGCCGGACGCTACAAGATTTTCGGTATCATGACGGATGTGTAAAGCCACGAGCAAAAGTTTGGACACCACTCCGCTGCAAAAAATTTGAAATACCATATGGCATAGCTCAGCAAAATGGAATTTCTACATTACATTACATTGGTCGAACGTGCGCACCTATGCGGGATCACTCGATATCAGCCAGCACACTCAGGCTGCGAAGAAAAAAATCCACCCATATCCATGGAGTGAATGAAGATGAGTGGGCGAAGCTGCGGATGTTCATCGTCGATCGTGCCGAGTTCCGGATTAATTTAGTTATCGCGCACGCTACGAATCCTTACGGTTCAACTACGCACAAGTGAAATCTCCCACCGGCACTTCATTGCAAGGCAAGATCCAGTGCCTATACATATATATATATATATATATATATATATATATATATATATATATATATATATATGAGTGGCCGGAGAACGGTTCTCCAGCGCGAGCAGTCGGTATTAGGGGCGAAGCTCCTTAAGGTTTGGGTCTGTCCGTCCGTTGTAGCGCGTTACCTACTAGGTACGCGCTACTAGGAGGGCGCGTATGGGGCGCGTGCCTCCCGGCGCGCGAGCTCTCTCATTCTTCCATCTGCTGTCTTGTGAGAGAGAGAGAGACAGAGAGAGCGAAAGGCGCGCGTTGACTATGGAAACGCTCTTTCTTCGATGAACGCACTACCAGCTCGCAAAGAAGGAGAACGCGCCCTCACCCGCTAGAGACAAGCTTGACGCAGGCAGCGTCTTCTAGCGAGTTTCTTGATTGAAAAGTACCGCCTGCTAGCGCTGGAGAACCGTTCACCGGCCACCCATATATATATATATATATATATATATATATATATATATATATATATATATATATATATATATATAGGCACTGGATCTTGACTTGCAATGAAGTGCCGGTGGGAGATTTCACTTGTGCGTAGTTGAACCATAAGGATTCGTAGCGTGCGCGTTAACTAAATTAATCCGGAACTCGGCACGATCTACGATGACCCTCCGGAGCTTCGCCAACTCATCATCATTCACTCCGTAGATATGCTGTGAATTTTTTTTCAATCAAGAAACTCGCTAGAAGACGCTGCCTGCGTCAACGTTGTCTCTCGCGGGTGAGGGCGCGTTCTCCTTCTTTGCGAGCTGGTAGAGCGTTCATCGAAGAAAGAGCGTTTCCATAGTCAACGCGCGCCTTTCGCTTTCTCTCTCTCTCTCATAATACAGCAGATGGAAGAGTGAGAGAGCGCGCGCCGGGAGACACGCGCCGAGGGCGAGCGCGAGCCTCCCGGCGGCGCGAGGTGGCTACAAGGGACAACGAAGGATGGATCGACCCACGGCATAAGGAGCTTCGCCCCTAAAAAGTTACTACACCTCCCGCTAAAGGGAACCATGTGTGTATGCGTAGCAGCGGGGAGATGGTTAGCTTGAGCAAGAGATCGTGTAATTTTACTGAGAGGACTAATGGCAATGTATAAGAGAGAGAATGCGGTGGTTGCGTGATGGCCCGAGAGCTCATTGCGGCGCTGCACAGGAAAATGAGTCGCGCGTGCTCCGTCATTTTCATACCGCAGAACTACCATGGCGCACCCAGCGGAGTATGCAGCTGTCGCACCACCTGTCGTGCGCGCCACTCCGTAGACTAGAGGATTCCTAGAGGACAGAAAGGGGGTGAGCGTAGGAGAGCAGAGGGGGAGGGGACGCGCATGTGCTGTGGGGGTGTGGGACGCCGTCGAAGGGAAGGAGGGACGGATAAAGCCTCCGCCATAAGCTGCTTCGCATGTAAAGGGGCTATTTTCAGCACCTTTTGGCCTATTTACCTTTAATTCTGACTGTATGTTTGGTCACGTCATCTTTGGACGCCTTCCGTTGGCCGCTTTGCGGTCACTTGATCCCACTTGGACGCACACACATAAGCACCTCAAAATGTCACAGTTTCCGCTCCTTCGGATAAGGGCGTGACGTCACGTCAGCTGTCACTGTTACGTAGCAATACATTGAGGGCGAGCGTGTGAGCAGCAGGTCCAGGGCATGGATGGATCCACTCTTCCCTTCTGCGTAACCCGAAATCTTCCTTTCTTTTTATTTTCTCGTCTCTTTCCTATTGCCGTTCGCATGAGCGCTGGTGTGTTTCACGTTGGCACATTGGCCTTCGCATAATCACTGTTTTCTGTCCTCTACTAAAAAAATCACAGTTGCGGTCAAGCGGCCAAGCACTGTAACCACTGTACCACCGTGGCGCACAACTTGTCCTACCTAGCTGTTGCACTGTCGTCTGCTCGCCATCTCTCGGACAGTAGCAGACGACCAAACACTCCCCGAACTAGGAGACATCGGAAGACTTGTTCAGCGAGCTGCAGTCAAAGCCTTCATCTCTTTCATAAACTCTTCTTCCACGTGAACCTAGACATCTACGAAGGTGCACCGTTTTAGCAGTACACGTGCAAACATGCAGGCAGCGCCCCTCCTTGCAGCACGGTCAGGATAAAGAAACCGCACACCCACACGCAAGGCCTTGCCCCTATCGAAAAATTTCTTCACCAAAGAATCTTTCTCGCCGCCTCTCACAAAACGCCCACCTGTTGTGTATACCGAGCAAGTTCTTCGCTGGCCAGCCTGCAAGCTCCTTCGTCCTTGGGTAACGCCGTCGGCACTCTTTTATTGAAAACTTCAACGTTACAAGCGCTTACAGCTCCGACCCCTACTCCCCCCCCCTTTCCCACACACACTTCTGAAATAGCTGAGCCCACGATTCCCATGCCCTCTCGCCACCAAAGAGGACCCTATTACCGCGGCCTCCTTCATACAGCGTTTGATGCTGTCCCACCGCGAATTGAACACCGCGCGCGGTGCTTGCTTCTGCAAGCAGCGCGCTCGACCAAAGGATACGTGCAACCACAACTGTGCAACCGCACAAGGCCTAGCGGCGCAAGTTTTTCGGCGAAAGAAAAAAAAAACCGGAAGCGCGCTTTCAAAAACGGCTCGCTGTTCGCCGCAAATCCCGTTACGCCGCCGCACGTCGGCGAAGAAGGCTCATAGAAAAGGAGCACGCCGAGAGGCAAGCTGGAGGAGCAAAAGAGTGGGGGGAGTAGAAAAAGACACGACGCGGGAGGGGGAGTAAAGAAAAGCGTTTCCCTTCTTTTACTCTCCTCCTTCCGCGGGTCGAGCACTTACGCATTTTTTTTTTTATGGGCGTCACAAGGTGTTCGCGTTCCCATCGCCTACGCTTGGTTTCGCTCGAGTTGCATCGCTCAAGACCCCTCGCGGCATTTCCCGCCCCGCTATTTTATTTTCCGCCCCTCCCAGATCTGTTTATATCGAGGAGGAGTACAGAAATTTTCTTTCGAGCTTCGTTGGTTTACATCCACTTCAGTGGTGTCGTTAAAGTGGTGACAAGAAGTGTTGCCAACAAATTGTTTTCCTTAAAATGCCGTTCTTTTATTTATTCGTTGTTTGGGCTTTCTTTTCCTTTCTTTTTTCCTTATTCTTATTTGTTTGTTTCTTATGCCTACGATGTATTCCTTTTTGTCTCTTCGTTATTTCCTTCCTCTCCTTTTACACCCCGTTCATCTTCCTTCTGTGATTTCCTTGCATTAATTAGCGCTTTATTTCCATTCTGTGGGCGATCTCTTTGTATGCTTTTGTCTTCCTTTTTGTATATTACTACCTTTACATGATATCCAGAATTTCTGGAATACCGTCATCACCGACCAACGGCTCAGAAGGCAATGAAAGCGAATTTGGGCTTTCTAAAAACATCCGGTCTTACCGAGCGCCTTTGACATTATATAGGACTGCCCTGTAGGCATTCCCTCTCTCTCTCCTTCTCTTTACTTTTCTTCCCCTTTTCCCATCTCCCAGTGTAGGGTAGCAAACCGGACTCATGACTGGTTAATATCCCCGCTTTCCCTTTCTTATTTTTTTCTCTCTCTCTTACATGATATCCTTAATGCTTTTATTGCTGTTGTTCTTGCTTAGTCCCTTTCTGTTACAGTCACACAGTTTTCCTCCATGTTCTTGTTCTCGCACATCTAGTTCGGCGAGTCGCGCTGACGCAGCCCTTCCTGCGCATGCGTCGCTCATGGTTTAGAAAGGACTGATGAGCTATTGTTTCGCCAGCACCAACTGCAGGGTTCTCCGGATTCGTTGAGGGCTCTTACAAAACTGGCTCTCAGTTACACGGTAACATAAAGCAGCCTCATCAAAAGAAGGGCGTAGCGTGACTTGAGGCGCACGCGTCTTCCAGACGGTTACAAGCCAGCCGAGGCGAAAGATAAGCGTCGCCTGGCTCGAGCCGCACGAATTTTTCGCTCGGTTACGAGTCAGCCCGACAAAAGATGAGCGTTGCTTGGCTCGAGGCGCGCGAGTCGTGCACACAGTTACGCGGCAGCGAGCGATGAGCGTCGCTTGACTAGAGCCGCCAGTCGTTGAGCCAGCCGCGGCAAAAGATGAGCGTCGCCTGGCTCGAGGCGCACGAGTCGTGAACACAGTTACGAGCCAACATCGGTGAACGATGGGTGTTGCTTGACTAGAGGCGCGCGAGTCGTTGAGCCAGCCGAGGCAAAAGCACGACCTCCTCTATGGGCAAAAGATAAGCGCCGCTTGGCTCGAGGCGCACGAATCGTTCACACAGAGTACGAGCCAACCGCGGCGAAAGATGAGCGTCGCTTGGCTAGAGGCGCGCAAGTCGTTGAGCCAGCCGCGGCAAAAGATGAGCGTCGCTTGGCTCGAGGCGCACGAATCGTGCACACAGTTACGAGCCAGCCACGGCGAACGATGAGCGTCGCTTGACTAGAGGTGAGCGAGTCGGTGAGCCAGCCGCGGCAAAAGACCAGCGTCGCCTGGCTCGAGGCGCACGAGTTCGCTCGGTTTTACGAAAGTGTCGCTGCAGGAGAGGAGCGTCGCCTGACTCGAGGCGTGAGCCAGAACATTCTTTCTCTGTGTTCTCACGCTTCGTTATGGCGAAGGCCGAAAGACGAAGCCCCCACGCAGGGAGCTGCTCAGTAAAGAAAGAACGAACCTCTACTTTTACAACGGTGCTTCTAGAGGAGGTTTGTAGTCGTAACTTCGTTTTTTATTATTCGGAACTAAAGAGAGACAGACAGACGGTGAGGGTAGTTTAAAAGATGTGGGGCCATAGCTTCTACTTTTTTTCAATCGAGAACCGGGCACTAAATTTATTTCCGCAATCGTTTCCACTCCTACGCCCGCTAAACGACAAGGAACGGGCAATGCGTTCCCGAGTCCCAGTGAAAAGTGCGCGTTTGTGAGAAGCATTTGGGCGGTGCGGGACATGCCCATCGCCCCTAGAGGACTGCCGCGTCGCAAATCGCCCGGAATTCGCATAAAAAAGGGGGTGCGGGTTTCTTCAAAACGGTTTTCTTCTCTTTTGAGTGTAAGAATTTTTCACTCCTCGCACGGAGCAAGAAACGTGCTCGAAGGACAGAAAAAAAAATCTTAAGAGCATGTTTAACTCGTCAAAAAGAAAAAGAAATAGGTCGTGTAGAAAGGCATGTGCTCACCCACTAGAGGCTTGAAGAAGAAAACAGAAAAAGAAGCTTTTCTCGAGAAGTAGATCGAGTTAGGCTTAGCGTTCGCTTTCTTTTTTCATGCCCTCTTGATGTGTGTCGTCTGCAAGGAGGTCTAAAATTTAAAAAACTCTGGAGTGGAGATTTCGTGCTAAAGGTGAAGCCGGTGGCCGCCATCTTACTCAGGGCATCGATTAACAGCATCCAAATAGCACAAAATAAAAAAAACGTTTTTCTCTCGCTTCTTAACCCCTTTAAAGCGGTAAGCTTTGCTAGACAAACACTGCTTGATATGCCTCTTTGTGCTACGGGTGCTGGGGTGAAACTTGACCATCGCGAAAATTTGCGTGCAGTATCGTGGCATTGATACTCGGTCAATGGTGCTTTACTGATCCAAAACAACGCGCCTCTACATTACAATTAGTCTAGAGTTTAGCAGATCAAGAACGCTTGAAATGATACTGGTTTCTGGACACTCTGGCAAGCTTTTAGGGCTGAACCATAGGCAAACGCCGGCTTCACCCGTCGCGGTAAGGTTCAGCGGCCGTTGCCACTCCAGCATTTTCTTGGTCATCTGTTTGGTTGTGTCGTGAGCGAACGAAACACCGTCTGGATTATTAATTATTTCTGCGTGTGTTTTGCGTGTGGTCGTCTGGCGTGAGTGTGCTAGAATACAAACAAGCATTTTTGTGGTAGTGACTCCGTGAACGTCACGAAATCCTTACGTAAAACGAGACTACCCCATCTTCTATACTTACGTTTGTCGCAGACTTGTCGGCGTCTGCATTTCGATGGAGGCGAAATGTTGGGGCTCGTGTACTCTGCGATGTCAGTGCACGATAAAAAGAACTCCAGGTGGTCGAAATTTCCGGAGCCCTCCACTTCCGGAGCTCTCACTGTATATATACTTTTTGTAGAACATGCGCACACAACAGAGATAGGTTGGATAGACCACGCGTACATCAGAGGTACTTACACAGGAAATCGAACTCGGTGTCAAGTAAATTTAAAGGCGCCTCGCTAAGTATCAAGTAAATTCAAATATAGCTGGCTTAAAGGCAGCCGACTTAATTTCTTAAAGACGGCTAACGGAGGAATGGTTCTATAAGAAGAAGTGCGAGTACGTAGCCTGGGTGCACTAGGACAAAACATCACGCACTTTGAGCCACTGTATCAAACGTTAATGTAAATCGTCTCTCTGTATGGCTATGTCACGAATCGGGTAAAAGTGGCCATATGCGGCAAGACAAATCGCGAATGGAACCGCCTACCAGCCAGCCTTGTGGAATGTCCAACTACCGATTCTTTTGTACTCAAACTCTTCAGTTGCAATCGCTTTGACAAGCGTTTACAACCGTATAGATTTAAACGTAGTTGCCTTGCGGTTACTGTACTTGTTGGAGGGCGCATTCTAACCTCTCTCTTTTTTTAACCCCGTTGTTTGACGTAACATCATTATTGCGTCTTTACTTTCTTTCTGGAATGATTTGCGCATACCAGTGCTTGAAACGTTGCCTATATGCATTGTATCTCGCTTTTCCGGAGAGCCTTTTTTTCCCTTTGTTTGTCATTTTCTTACTCATGTGACACGATTGTTGTGTTTTGTTGTGTAATCTTCGTTTTGTCATAGTTTCTGCCTCCTCCTGCTAAAGGCCTCACGTAGACCCTAGCAGTACTGCATAAATAAATAACAAATAATAAATGAATTCTTGGTGTGGCCATATGGCACATATTTGCTAATGAAGCAGAGGCCACCTAGCAGCTCAAGGACTGCGAACGATCAGTGTGGATACGAGTCACGCGGCGAACGAATCCTTGCATTGTTACGATCCTCGCCTTGTCTCTGTTTACCAGACAAACGAGTGCTTATCTTGGCAGATTCGAATAACAAAAACAGGGCTGTAAATAACTCGAAATTGAACGAAGAACAAACGGCGAAGCTGTCACTGTGGAACGTGGAATTATTCCTATCGCGTTGTGGCCGCTCGCAAACAAGCGGACGTTGGCGCGCAGTGTTTTGTCAGCCGTTGTGAAAGATTCATGGACGCCGTGAACTTTTCACCTTGGCGCGTGTTTGACGGGTAGTAGATACACCTGCCACGGATGGCGGATGTAGCTGAGCTTGTCTTGCAGCTTTCTATTCCCTGCGAGGGCTAATCATTGTGGCGATGTGACCTGCACTCGCATCGCGATAATAATTGCGTACACGATGGGAACAAAGGGATACGGTGCACATATCACATTGCGCACATCCCACACGCCTGTCAAGCCGTTTGAACTCAATATACCAGCTTGTCCAAACCCTTATCTCTGATGTTCCGATAAATATGTTCCAGCTTGATAGCGTGGAAACATGGCAGAAATCGAAGAGATTCGGCGCTTCTCGACGGGACGAGCCAGGCACTTACCAGGCGGCCCACGTCATCGGACTTCATAACCTACAAGTTGATATATACAGCGAAACCTTGTTGATATAACCCTGCTTGATACGTTTCTATTGCTTTTTTGATAGTATGTTTTACTCTCGCCATCACACCCCAGGGAGAGTGAAAGGAGAGAATGGATAGGACATGCCAGCTCCTGGGCAAAGGAAATGACCCACCTTAATGAGCGCCTGGTCGGCGTTCCTCTCTGCAGGAGTTCCGAGCACTGTCTTTCCAGGACTAACTAAAAACAAAAAGAAAGAAGGAAAAATGCACGGCCAAGTTCGTTATCGTACTATGGAACAACGAACAGGCCAACAGAATGTGCCTCTGCCCCGCCACGGTGGTCTAGTGGTTATGGCACTCGGCTGCTGATCGGAAGGTTGCGGGATCGAATCCCGGCCGCGGCGTCTGCATTTCGATGGAGGCGAAATGTTGAGACCCGTGTGCTGTGCGATGTCAGTGCACGTTAAAGAACCCCAGGTGGTCGAAATTTCCGAAGACCTCCACTACGGCGCCTCTCATAATCAGAGCTGGTTTTGGGACGTTAAACCACACAAATCGATCAATTTTCGTACGCTAAAAGGTGTATTAATAATGTTACAGCTCATGGGCACGCCCGCCACGTCTGTGATCACTGCTGTATTCCGAGAAAGACGTCTTTGACTGCAAAAAGAAAAGTCTTACACCTCACCGGTCATTAAAAGACAAGAGGTTGAGTATTGTTCGATATTTTCTATGTGAAGACGCACTTATATGTGAGCATACAGCTGTAACTGTACGCATTATCTGCGAGCACATAACTGTGTGGTGACATGCAACCATACGTGAGGACACAATTGTATGTGGGACCTAACGTTCCCGACGTAGAAGGCGCCCACTGCACGCTGACGCGTGCCCTGTAGGACCTCATTAAAAGGCAACTCCGCCGGTTTTTTCACCATGTCCTGACATCAATGTTTTCGAATGGTACCGACAGCCCAGTAGTATCAGCCAGGGTGGTTCAGTTTGCTGAGAAACGCACCCATACGTTTAAATAACCGACCGAAAGGCGTGTTCAAACCGAAACCGAAACGAGTAGACGCTTCTTGCAGCGTATGCGATGACGTCACAGCCTTCCCGCCGTCAGAAAGATGGAGAAAAGTAACAGTGGCGAGGTCATCCGACGATGTATTGAGTTATGCCAGTTTTTCTGAACTTGACGGCGACGATTTGATCGCTGAAGTACCGCCGTTTTGCTTTTGATGTCCCGCAGGCTCGGGCAGGCAGCGTTGAAGGTGATGTCGTCAAAAACACAGGGTGGCCCGCAGGGGAATCCGCTAAAAAATTTTAAAATTCGTGTCCAGGAAAACTAAATGACTTCCAACCGCCTGGTTTGGAAGATATTATTACAGGATCCGAGAGGAATACACATTGAAAATTTCATTAAGATCAGTGGACACTGAAAAATCGCCGGAGTTGCCCTTTAAGGTTTCTTCATTCAATCCACTTGGCGCGTCTTGCGTCTGCACTTGAATTGTGCTGTCTTCTGACCATTATAGTGTAAGAACTGTTCACGTTCTCGTACATCGCACTTTCGAATCCGTATTCTCCTTTTTACGAAACCTCCGCGTGTTTTAACATCCTTTGAGTGACTGAATCGCGGAACAATGCGAAGGAACATGTGCGCGCTATGCATTGTCGCCCTGGGAAGCGTGTAGAGATATGTATAACACCTGGAAATTCTTGTCTCTCATATAAGGCCGCATGTTTGTCTTGTAGCGGTAGTCGGCGGGACGCCCATTGGCTGAGCCTGCAGCTCACGTGATCTCCCTTTGACCCATGAGATGTGAGCGCGCGAGTTCCAACTATAACGGCGGATTGACCTCGCGAAGCATATGAACGCATTAAAATTTTCCATTTAAAAAAATCGCTGTTTCACCGAAAGGGCGGAGCCGTGAATGCTATAGAAAGAAATTGTGGTGTTATACAAAGTGAGGCCTGGCAGCAAACTCTTTTGGGCACGATCTCACGTAACCCTACAAAACGCTGGTATAAGAGAATACGGCTGCTCCAGGGACACTTTTCGCAGTCTCTTCGCGTTGAGAGCGCAATGCGGACACGAGCCAGACGTGACATAATTATCGTCATTACTGACGCATGTGGCACAATGTGAAGGTACTGACGTCATCGCCTTTTTCTGTTACGTTAGTCATTACGTTCGCACCATCCCGTGCCAGAATGAGAGGAGAGTTTTCTATGTTTGTTGTACCAGCTTATTTTGTACCATATTTCCCCGCAACCGTATTTTCAATGTCGCCCTCGCACGACAGGAACAAGGCTTTCAGCTTAAGTAAGCCCCTCTACAATCACTACACTCTGCAGTAAGGTTAGGTTAACAGACTGACGCGCAGAACGGCAGACCACCACTTCCTTCATGGACGTGACTCTTCCTTCCCTAACGATAGAGAGGAAGAGAGAAATGGAGACAGGGACAGGGCAAGACCTTAATAGTCTCGAGATAATCTGTGAAAAATTCCAGGCATCGTAGAGAATGTCTAAAGCCGCGCAGCGAGGAGGTCGTCGCGCGGTACTAGTACAGTTAGTGGGAAGCAATTTGTTAAGTGCCTCAGTCCGGTAGAGTCACTCGCGCAAACCTTCTTAGCGGGGTGTCTGGTTTGTGGCGACCGCGACCGCGACAAACCGAACAGAAGAAAAGTACGTCTTAAAGTTCATCTTCAGGGAAACGTAATGAGAGTTACTTAACCCCGTCTTTCAGCTGATATGATGTCTGTACCAACGGTGAAAACCTAATTATCATATTGGTGTCGTGATAGATAACCTACAGCGTCTAAAATTTTCAGTTTTTTCAACGCGATTTCTTCAAGGAGGACACCACTTTATATAATGTTGGCTGGAAAAGGTTAACCGCATAGTGTGTCAGAGCTGTGTGCCGCGTCAGGTTTCATATTTCAAGTGGTGATAGCTAGTTCGTTCTTTAAACCAGAAGTGTACACTCTTTAACTAGATTTGTGCGTAACAACACGCCACAGCCTGCTCTACATATGTACGGCGACCTCCCGTGCCATTTTTAATTCTGATGCCAACACTTCCACTTATCAAATGTATGTGCTAAGTTAAACAAGGGTATGTTAAACAAGGGTAAGTTAAGCAAGTAACTAGTAGGTTTTAGTAACGCGTCAGAGCTCCGTTAAGGCAGCACACGGAATCATGCGGTTAACTTTGTGCATGGCAGCGTGAAAATGGCTGCCCCTTCCGTAATCGAGAATATAGATTCGACGATTAAATGGTTGTTGGCAAAAGCAGGTTCGAGATGAAACTGTAGCAGTATTACATATTAGTATAACGTCAATGTGTTTAAATCGCAGGCCAGTCGTACGCTGGCAGCGATATTACCGTCAGCTCTCGAGTTCAATCGCTCTCAATACTTCCGCACGCCGCTCTTAAAATACAAACCTCAGCTGCACCTGCTTCGGCCCTCGTTATACTATACAGATACAGGGGCTCATGTACCGTTTACTATTTCAGTTCCTTGCCTCGTCGGCACTGTTGAAGCTAGGCCGGGTTCTCGCGATTTTCAAACACAAGTAAACAAGAAAAGTTCATCGGCCATCCAAGAATAAAATTAAAAATCAAGTGAAAAGGACAGAAAGCTAAGCGAGTTGGTAAGGATTCATTATGTAAAGAACAGTCGTGCAGAGAAGAGGCGTGCAAAGAACAGGCGTTATTTTTCGGCTCAATGCTCTTCTTCAGGTGGTTGATAGTCGGCGTTCATGTTGTCCACTCCTCTTCCCTTCTGTCCGTGTTTTTCGTGCCTGTGACAGACAGACAGACAGACAGACAGACAGACAGACAGACAGACAGACAGACAGACAGACAGATAGATAGATAGATAGATAGATAGATAGATAGATAGATAGATAGATAGATAGATAGATAGATAGATAGATAGATAGATACGGTTAAATTTGCTCAAGTTTGCCAAGAAATGGTTTGCATTTAAAATACATGTACACGGATTATTCGAACCGATAGCCTAAAGTGGCTATATTGTCCGTTTTTAGAACCACATACAGCAAAGTATGTGCATTCATTGCTCGAAAGAAGGGCTGGAAGAATGAGTGAATATATACGGTAGGAAATATGTTGGCCGGCTATACACACAAACTCCCACGCTTTCCTTGTTACACTGTCCCTGTCAAATTTAACGAATATTGGATGCTCTATAGCTCTCCACTGGGTTGCGTAGGCGATCTGCACTTTTGAAAGAACCTTCGCCCTTCTAAAATTCGTAACGCAACACATTTGACATTTTGCCGGTGCAGTGGGAACGAAGCCGACGCTGACACACTATTCGGTGACATTTCAGCTTCTTTGTTAATTGTACAATGCTCAAATATTCAGGGACACCAAGGAACAAGTCCGCGTAGGCGATCTTCAATATCTAACAGGAAGGTGCGGCGTGTCAGCAATTAGGTTTGGTTAGAAGCAGAGTCTCGAACCGTAGGCTCATTGCGTTTCATATCCAGCGCCGCGCGCCTTGCTCGCTCTTTTTTTTTTCGTAAATTGTAGCCTAGCGTGTGAAGCTAATGTCTAAGTTTCAGTCGAGTTAGACGGCAACGTTAACTCGCTACACCTTTCGAAACACGGGGACGTCGCTTGATATTGCTCCTTTAATTAAGGGATCAGGAGCCGCCAACACCTACGCGTGCAAGACGTGTTTCTTTTTTTTTTTTTTCGTCTGTCCTTCACTGCGAAAGCAGACGACGTCTGCATCTCGCAATCGCAGACGACACCGACCACAGCCCAGCTACACTGTATAGGAATGTGTTAACCGCAGATTGTGTGACCGAATCGTATATTGAGCACTACTCGTACTATTAGAGAATCAAATAGGGCCGAATATGGTGCACTTTACGTATAGAATTCCTTAATATTGAACGCGAGTACTTACAATCAGTGCAAGACTATATTAACGGCTCAATTTGTGTCCCTTCGTCAAGAAACCGCGGTTACTAAATCGCTCAGAACAACACAAGCATCACACTAATTTTCCACGGCACATTTGTCAGATAATGTACAGATAATCATGGATTTGAACGCGAAAAGTTTAGGATTAGGTAACATACACATAGCTTTTATGCCATTTTCACTTCCTGCATCATCGGTGCAATATCGATGCGTATACACTTGCACGAGAACAGACAGGGGCCAAATTTGCAACTACATCACCGAGTTATATATAGCCATCGCACATTTTAGTTGGTTTAAAGGGACCCTGAAACGGTTTTGACGATTTTGTGCAAACATGGTGATCCGGTAGAGCGGGTCACTAGGACCATTACAGGACAGATTTTAGCGCTGTGCGTAAAGTGTGTAATTTACAATAAGGTTTTGAACACGCGTATCGCAAAAGGTCGCAGCGGCTCGCCAAAAAGCGTTTTCAAACGCCCCCGCCATCGAGCGATCGAATGGGAGGTCGCTGATTGGCCCCGACCCAAGTGACGTGCGCGTAATTTTCAAAACCTAGCTGCGAACAACGTGCTTCTACAACGTACTCCTTCGTTTCAGCCAACGGTATCATCGCGGCATCTGGCGGCGTCACACGAGTCGCCGGCGCTCTATTACAGAGGGCTAGCACTGCCGAGGCGGGCGACCTCAGTGAGGATATCGGGGCGTTATGTCACTACGGGAGGCTCGGCAGAGCGGCTGACGCGGGAGGCGCTGTCGTCGCTAGCGCGCACTCCGCAGCAGATCGAGTTGAGGAGGAACAGCAGTGGTAAGGAGGAAGGCGACAGAAATAAGCCCATAGCTGCCTTAGCGCATTGTGCTTCGCTTTATTTATGGTGTGAATGATTTCGCAATTGTGTTGCCTAATCAGTGACGCAATGTCAAAAAAACGTTTCAGGGACCCTTTAACTCAATGTCCACATGTCCCATTTAATTCTGTGAGAACTCGAAATTTGCTTTTTGTAATTGTATTACTTTCAACGAGCGCATGAGAACGTTCGGTAGCGCCCCGCCACGGTGGTCTAGTGGTTATGGCACTCGGCTGCTGATCCGAAGGTCGCGGGACCGAGTCCCGGCCACGGCGGCTACATTTCGATGAGGGCCTAATGTTGAGGCGCGTGTGCTGTGCGATGTCAGTGCACGTTAAAGAACCCCAGGTTGTCGAAATTTCCGGAGATCTCCACTACGGCGTGTCTCATAATCAGTGCTGGTTTTGGGACGTTAAACCCCACAAATCAATCAATCAATCATGAGAACCGTAGCCAACATCGGCCACCATTTGGCCGCCCCCTAGCGCCAGTAATAGTGAATAATGATCCATCGTTTGCTTTTGCTAGCTATTCATCATTCATCATCACCACGAGTACCACCACCATTATCATCATCACAGTCATCATCATCATCATCATAACTACCACAGTCATCCTGTCTATATACCACATGTAATGGCTAAGGCTTCTCCCGTACTACGCCATTTAAACCGGCCGTGCGCTAAGTGACGCCATGTTGTCCCCGCAAACTTTTTAACCTCATCCGCCCACCTCACTTTCCGCCACTCTTTACCACGCTTGCCTTCCCTTAGAATGCACTCCGTTGCCCTTAATGACCATCGTTCTTCGCATTACATGCCCGGCCCATATCGCTTTCTCCTCGATTTTGCTCCGAAATGTCGCTAACGCCCGTTAATTCCCTAATCGACTCCGCTTGAATCTTGTCCATAACTCTACACCTATCATTTAGGAGCTTGCTCGCCAGGCTTCCTATGCTTGCGCCTTGTCCGTTGTCGGCGGCGTGTACACTAGTTCTCATTGGTCCCGCCATAGGCGCAGCTGCGCTCTCTCCAGTGATTTCAAGAATACTCACTAGATGGCGCGCCGCCACTCAAGGCGGCCCACACCACTCTCGGCGCGTGCGCTAGTTAGGTCACCGCTAGAGGGCGGCAGCTCTCGTTTGGCGCTCGCGTTTGGCGCGCTTCCTTTCTCTTCGCCGGGAGTTCACTCAGTGAACACCCTTCGTTACCGCTTCGCAGCATGAACACCGCAGCGAAGGCAGCAGCGCGGCGGGAGTTCATGCATCATAAAGCAATCATCTTTTAAGGGAAACGAGTCCCCGAGCTCATCGAGGGACGCCCTTCTTGTACTTTGTAAAAGAATATCTCTTGCCTATATATAATGTATATAGTTCATCCATATAGTGCATCCAAATGTAAATTAATAAGCATTGTGTATGTAATCTATATACAACAACGTTGTCACGTCTATATATGATGGTAGAGGAATGTGTAAGGAGGATTCGCGGGTTACCCACCCGATCATCTCCGAACAAGCTCCCCTAACGTGGCGGTGATTTTTTTTATCTCTGTTGCTAACGTCGTGCCTAGTTTAGGCTTAAGCGGAGAAGACTTCTCTCGTCTGCTTTCTACAGCCCTTTGCATGGCGCCAATTGTTCCTCTCGTTAGACACTGCAAAAACTACCGCATGCACTGTTCTGTACAAGTGGCAAGGAACAGTCGTTGTGGACACCAGCACGCGAAAGGCCCTGCACGTTACTTTTTTTTTCATTTTTTTTTCTCGTGTTTCCCGCGAGGTTCTTTGTGGACGCAGTTGTTTTTCTGCTGTTTCCTTTTCTCCTTGTCTAGTGTAAGCGCACGTGTGCTTTTGTATCAGCACGACGTTTCGTTATAAGCCGTTCTGTATGTGCCTCTACGCAGTATAACGTCGCCCACTTCTTGTGGTCTAGACGCGTATACGTTACTTATTACGAGAAACTGATTACAATTACGATTACATTGCATTGAAAGGTAAGTGGTTACAATTATAACTACAGCCTGAAAAAGGTACTTCCTAAAAATTGCTGTAAAAGATTACTCCCCCACGTCACAGTTAATGCAGATTTATTATTACGGTAGCGTATTATATATATATATATATATATATATATATATAATATAGAGAGGAGATATATATATATTTATATAGATTAGTACATGTATAGGCTGAACGCGTATAGAGCCGCGTATCTGCGTGCTTCGCTGTAAATGTCGTCGACAGACGATAGACTTCTGCCGGCGGTACTACGCTGCGTGATATATGGACGCCATCTGGCAGCGCCGTCGGGAAACATGAGCTTGCGCAGAATCCCTGAGCAACTGCCAGGTGGCAGCACCAAACCTTCTCTCCTCCTATTCCTTTTCATTCTTCTTACCCTCGCAACACTCCTCCTCACAATTACTCTTCTTTCCCACCACCTTGTTACATAATAATACACTCTGTCTGGCTCTGGTGTGCTAAGAGCTACTTCTCACAAAGCTGGCACATGCTCGACCAGTTTTGTGCGGGCCGCCGCTCCGGCATTTTGCCGAGCTTAAACAGCCAAGCTGCTTAAGAGTTCCACGCTTAACACTGCAAAACGCTTTAGCACGCAATACTGCTATATCTGATTTTTAAACAGCCAGCAAATTTTCACACGTCCTCTCGTCGCTTTTCTTCAACAATGGAAGCTTTGTGCAATTTCCTCGAAGTGAGGAATTATTGCCCTCAGCAGTGCAGCGAACAATGGATTCGACGCCTATGTAGCTACGACGACGAGTACTTCGCAGAAAAGTTTCTGCAGGAACGTACCATTGTTTGAAAATGTCGAACAGAGACTATATAGCGTTATGGAGATGCATGTACAGCGCTTACATAATGTACGCGACACTGCAGCGCGAAAAAGTGCGAATAATGCCTTCGCAGAAGCTGACTCAATTATTGGGTGCAGGTGCTGAAGCGTGGAGTGTTTCTGAATGTTCCACTCTAATGATGTTCCCTACTGTGTTTCGCACTTTACCAATACGCGTGCACTAAGACATCCAGAGAGATTGGTTTCACTATACTGAAAACTGACACCAACAAATGTGTTGCAGCATGCAGGAGTGAAAGAAAGAATCATGTATAGCTCACAGCCGCATTGGATTCGCAGGTATCAGCCACGCGTGAAGGGATTCACCGGTAAACACAGACACAAAGATACGATTAAGATTTCCGTAGACCGTGAGTTTAGACGTAGCCCAAAGCCTCACTACAGGCTATAGCACAAAAAGTCACTGAAGGAAACATTAAGCACGCTTTTTTTTTCTCTTCAACACACGCAGCAACGCTTACACACTTTGCTCACTCCGAGTGTGCCTCAGCTGCGGTGCCACCGCAGTGCTTACAACAGAGCCATTGTTCGCCCGTTTGAGTCTCACTTTTGAAAAGACAAAGCGAAAGAAAGAAAGAACAGAAAGCAGGAATTAGCAAAGAAGCAACCACAGAAACTCGAAGTACTCGCAAGTCTGTCTGCACAAGGACCGCATCGCCGCGTCGTGTTGTTGTTCTAGGCTGTATCGCCTTGTGTCCCACGTCTGCTATCGTTGTGGCCGCCTAGCAGACTAAACTTTTCACCTATAGACCAAGCGGCGAAGGAACGCAAGAAAAGTGCTCGCCTGTTGTCGTAACGCTAGCTTTTTTTCGTGGTTGAGTTTGCCGTGTTTCTGGTGTTCGGGCTATCGTACGTGTTACTGCAACAACGCGAGAAAAAAAGAATGTAGTGGTCATAAGCAAAATGGAAATTTTCGCTCTGGCGCCCTACTGCTAGGCCGAGCGTCGAAACGTGGTCGTTCTTGGCTCTCCTTTAAACGTCTGCTGGAAAATTCAACGACAACCAAACGAAAAAGACTCGTCTGCATCGTCCTTTCGTCGATGTTGCCATTTCTTGTACGTTTTCGTTTTGTTTTGTTTTTTTGTTTTTTGTTTTTTGTTTTTGATTACGACTCTGTTACGCGCGTCCGAGGAGCGTAAGGAGTGACGCTATAGTGTTTTGAATATTTCAAAGGGCATCGCGGCTTTCGGTGGACTGGCTTTGTAACGGTATTCGCAGAGACCGCTGTCTCTATATAGTTTCCGGTGCGGAACTTCGTGTACGCATACCGTATTGTCTTTGGGCTGAGATGGTTGGTAGTATCGCTTGTGTGGCTTGCGTCACGCTAACACAAAATTCGCAGCGTGAATTATTCTGTAACACTTTAGTAGTGAGGAAACACGCCCGAGGCGGACTCTCGCAGCCGTATCCCAGTATTAGAGGCGCTGGTTCAAGCGAGCATTTGGTCACGCTTAAAAGTGGCGGAGCGGTTCCAGCAAAAGTTTCGGGAAGTTTCTGATTAATAATAATATTGAAATTTGTTGATTATGGTTACGCGTTCCTATTTGCCTATTCGGTAAGCGTGTGTCAACAATACCAGGATTATACTATATGGTTTGTTGTATCTGTAAGCATACGCCGCTTTTTTTTGTTTTTGTATATAGTTCCTGCATATGTTTTTGTTTTGCTTTATCTGGGAGTGATGGGCAATCACATCCAGTTTATTGTTTCAATGTGTCAATGCTTCAACATGTTTCAATATAACAAGTGCGGTATCATGTATACATGTGTATATATCTAATGACTCTTCTGTATTATATACAATACTCCGTATCCGTAGCTCTATTTTCCTTTCTTCTTTTTTTTAGTATCTATTATGGCCTGTGTGCCACACTGTATTGGAGAAAAGGCCTTTGTCAGGCTGCAAGCCTTTTGATTTCGCTCCATTTTCAGTCCTTAGTGCAGAAAGAAACAAATAATGAATGAATGAATTCTAGGAGTCGTTTGGTGTTGCTTAAGGGACGTGAATGGGACTTGCCATAGACTATGAATGTTAATATTCATAAGCTGGAACTTCTACGGTGTAAACGGTAACTAATCTAATATGTTCAAATTATCGCCTCTACCTCTCAGTAGAGTGCATGCCGCCGTCAAGAAAGCAGTTCCTCAATGCGTACGCAAATACCTGTTTTTCCTGTATTTATGAAACACTCTCTTTCTCTCTCTCTCTCTCTCTCTCTCTCTCTCTATATATATATATATATATATATATATATATATATATATATATATATATATATATATATAAAACGAGAGAGAACGGGGTCAAGGGCTCGCTTTTTCTGTTAGAAAGGAGTTAATGAAACATATATATATATATATATATATATATATATATATATATATATATATGTAGTGAACATGCCGCTTAATAATTAATAAATAACATGCCCATTTCATTAAGTGAGCAAAATTTTATATCAGATTAAAAGACAAATTCAAATCGCTGGACGTAGGTATCCATCTCCCAGCGGTCGCGCGCATTCTCGCCTTCACACGTTGATCAACAATGCAAACATGCTTTGTCATAAATTTAGCATAATGTGGTGTAGATGCAGACTCTTACGAGGATATTACTCTAGCGCTAAAGCTACTAACATCTTACTTGTGGAGCTTGCAAACCTCTTCGTCAGTTAATAACTCCGTAAGAACACTCCTACAATAAAGATTCGTCACTTTGAAACTACCTATGCTTGTCAAATTCTATTGTGGGCATTCATTAGTCTCTTCTACTTCATCTGTACGTAGTCATCATCACCTAGGTTTCTTCATCATTATCTGCTGTGGGTTGTGATCTAGAGTTAGATCTGTGCCTTGGTGCGAACCGTTCTCCGTAGCCTCAAGGCTTAATAAAACGGTATTGTCATTACAGCTTCACACTATGTAATAATCTACCGAGACTGCTACATTTATAAGACAGGGTGGGCTATAACTTAAAGCAATTAACACTAGCAGAATTTAAAACTTCGTAGCTTTCCGTCTCCAGAATGCGTTGTGATTGTCGTTATATTATGTCCATTACGTATTCTAGTACGTTCTGTAAACGCATATTATTTCCTTATTCCTTATTACTTTAATATGTAATGACATTGCATGTCGATTTGTGCTCATTATTTTTCAGCTATTGTAAATTCTTGTGCATCGTGATCAGTAATCAACATACTGTATAACGTGTCTCTAGTTCTTGCAACGCAGCCACGTCGCACAT
This sequence comes from Hyalomma asiaticum, assembly GCA_013339685.2. Lineage (NCBI taxonomy): Eukaryota > Metazoa > Arthropoda > Arachnida > Ixodida > Ixodidae > Hyalomma > Hyalomma asiaticum. The sequence goes on along the minus strand of CM023490.1, from coordinate 27,714,110 downwards.
AAATCGGCGGTGTTGCTTCAACCCGCGCCTATGCGGCATTTTCGTTTAAGTTTTTTTTTTCTCGTTCAGCTCCATCTAACACACTTTAGTACTTGCGTCTGTAAGAGGAAATCGATAAATCAAATCAATTATGTCCCCGCATTTACGACACTAAAATACTTCTCATCGTTTCACAGGTGCATCCTTCGCCACTGAAAGACCCGGCGGCTGTTATAGCGCACTCAAAAGGCCGACAAGAGTTTTCAAACGGTGAGCTCTGGCGTTTCCTAATTTGTATTTTGTGCGCCGTTTTAATTACCGCCTCATTGTTCGCCCAGCAGTTAATCCTTAGCGCCAGCAGCCTTCCCTCCACGGCAACCTATCCGCCACTTTTGTTTCGCCAGGTTTTAAGAACCATAGAACTTACACGTGTCTATCCGTTATGTTCGCAAACGCGCGAACAATGCAAGTAGAAAAAGAATAATCCGGGAGGTTTCAAAGACGGGTTTAAGTATGTAAACAATACGTCAAGCCACTTAACCGCTCCGACACCTCCGTTAATCGTTATCTGTACAGCAAACGAGGCACGTATTGAAAGGCCAGCTTCCGAGAGGGTTGAACGACCGGTTTCTTTGATGTCAAAGACCCGAGAGTCGCGATGCGCTGAGACGGGCTGAACGTGTTTGCGACGTCTTCGGCATTTAGCTTCTAGAGGGTAGCACTGCGACAGCTCGTTAAAGGCATCTTAGAAACGTGCCTCCAAGTCCTGGCTGGTTAATTAGGTTATTATTGATCGGGCTAGTGCCTCAAGCCGCCGGTATACTAGTTATCGTCAAGTGTGTGCGTCGGTATAGTGCATTCGTCCCCCTGACATCTCGTCCAATGCTTCTGCGATTGGCAAGGGAATTAAAACTGGTATGAAGCTCACCCGAAGCAAATGTATCCAGCGTGCATTGGCTGTTGAGGAAACTATTTGTTGAATAGTTAGTTTTCTTTTGGTGCATTATTTTGTAAACTATATGTGAATCTACGTGAGATCCGAGAAGCCGGAGTGGTGTTTACCGATTCTCTCTTTTTCTTTTTTTTCCTTTTACGATTCGCGAATGGAATCATCTATATGCAAGTGTGGTCGATTTTGTCGTAGATGTGTTTCAGTGTTCTTTTCATAATATTAATGCTTTCGCTGAATATGCAACGACATCTTGCCTCGTCTGTTCTGACTGTCTAAATGTGTGGAATCGTTAAGACCCGCCTCCTCCCCCCCCCCCCCCTCTTGCTTTCCTTTTACAACAGACCCTTAGCGAGTAATTTATTTAAGCGAGAGAGGGGGAGGGAGGGCTCCTAGGATTTTTCCTTGGCTGTGGACCTGCCCCACAATAATGCCCATCTTGAAGATGTAGGATCCGTGAAAGAGCGCATAAATAAATAAATAAATAAATAAATAAATAAATAACTAAATAAATAATATACTGGCGTATTCGCAGTGTTCTTGATTTATTTGTTCATCCTTGCGCTTTGTTTCTCGTCTCGTCAAGGAATTGTGGTATTGTTTAACCTCAGTGATCAGAATCCTCTCTGTTTTTACGCCTGTTCATATTGTACGCTTATGCCCTTCTTGCTTGGACCCTTGTTGGGACTTGCAGTATGCGATAACAACGGACTAAATGAGTATGACAGAAAAAATGTGCGATATCGTTGTCACGTACAGTCGCGAGGCGTACTAAACCAGACCAGGAAATTATAACTATCTATCTATCTATCTATCTATCTATCTATCTATCTATCTATCTATCTATCTATCTATCTATCTATCTATCTATCTATCTATCTATCTATCTATCTGTTTATTTATTTATTCATTCATTCACTCGGTCGGTCGGTCGGGTCGGTGCGACGTGACATTTTTCTGCTACATTTACTACATAGAAAAATGACAGGAGTAACGCTAAGAGATAAAAAAACGAGCGGATTGGATCAGGGAACAGACAGGAGTAGCTGATATTATTATATCAATTAAATGAAAGAAGTGGACCTGGGCAGGACATGTCATGAGGAGGAAAGATAACAGATGGACAGTAAGAGCGACGGAATGGATACCAAGAGAGGGAAAACGCCACAGAGATAGGCAAAAAGTTAGATGGAGCGATGAAATTAAAAAGTTTGGGGGCATAAAGTGGAACCAACTCGCTCAGGATAGGGTGGATTGGAAATCGTTGGGAGAGGCCTTCGTCCTGCAGCGGACCTAAACAGGCTGGTGATGATGATGATGATGTGGATATATTTTTGTATTTGCATCACGTGCGATTTATTCTTTCCGCTGAAGGTCACGCCCCAGCAACACAGAACGATATGCAGCTGCGGAATCTGTTTCTGAACACACATATATATGTCACTTCGTCGCCCTATTTCGCCAGCTGCTTCAATTTTCGGGACAGCGCTTGACGCACCCCGTTATCTCCAGGTTGCGTGAAAACAAAAAAAATGACAACAGTTGGAAGAACGAAATTACCCGAGTTCACAGCCGAAAAACAGATGCGAATGCGAGAAATGAAAAGTCGTGTTCACACTCCAGCAAAATTACACGTGCACACATGTGGGTAAACGTCTGCGGAGCTCGAAAAATAGAAAAAGTGTGAATAAAAAGAGAGTGTCGGAAAAGAAAGAATTGGCGAAAAAAAAGGTATGTGTCGGAGAAGAAAAAAAAAGCGTGAACTCGTGTCAAGTACCCTACCTCTCGCTTGTACAGTATTCTCACAGAAGCAAAGACGCATGCACAAATGCAAGTGGTAACGCTAACGTCAAAAGGTAATAGAGAGTTTTAGCAGCGCCGGCATACCGCACGGTAGTGGCGGTAATGCCGTACCGTCGTGGTCTGCACGCGGCTATATTACTCGGAAAGAGCTGCACTGGTTGCTCGGTAAGCACGGAAACGTCATCAGGAGATAAAACTTGCTGGTGAAGCCCTCAGAAGCTCACTTTTCTACGTGACAACCACGACGGTACGGCATTACCGTACGGTAACCGCCGCTGCTAAAACTCTCTAATATTGCGGCAAAGGAAATGGTGCGGACCATCTAAATGGGTCCTGCAACTACATTTTTCGAACATTGTCAGAAAACGGGACCGATCGGTCATGAAGGCTCCTCCTACGCACATGTGACCGAAATATCATTGTACTGCATGAATAGAGAATTACCAGTTTGGGTTGTACTGCGCAAAATTACAACACGTAACGACAAAGAAGCAAGCATGAACAATTAAGTTATTCTTCTGTATAAGTGTTGTGAATGATGTGTCTGGTTTGAATAGTTAAAGCGCACGATTCCAGTAATTAAATTCCATACAAATCCTCTCTCTTTTTTCTGGATCTGTTCCTTTCAAACATTTCCAAACAAAACGAGGGCTCAAAGTAACTCTTGGCCAGTCTCCCTTGGCGGGTGAGCGCCGTATCTATTCATCATCATAATCATCGTCATCAGTGCTGTGTGCTTCTTTGTCGTTTTGTGTAGTAATTCTTCGCTGTACAAGTCAATTCAAGATGATTGAAGACCATTTAGCTCAGCTTACTCTTCTTTGCTCAGCTCAGCTCAGCTACTTTGCTCAGCTCAGCTACTCTTCTTTGAACAGATTACATCGTAAGGGTCATCGATCACGTCGCTGGAGGCAGAACTGGCATTGACTGATTTCGAGATCGGGAAAACATCCCTGTAATGCCTTCTTTGTCCGTTTATTATTATTATTATTATTATTATTATTATTATTATATTATTATTATTATTATTATTATTATTATTATTATTATTTGACACGGAAACACGTACGCGCAAGGACGTTAAGGAAATAGAGAGAGCCGGCTGACAACTGCCGCTGAGAGGGGCACAACGCCTGCCTACGTTTCCAGCTAAGCAGCTAGAGAAAATTTACATACGTATACTGTGGGCACTCATTAGTCTCTTCTACTTCATCTGTAGATAATCATCATCACCTAGGTTTCTTCATCATTATCTGCTGTGGGTTGTGATCTAGAGTTCAATCTGTGCCTTGGTGCGAACCGTTCTTCGTAGCCTCAAGGCTTAATGAAACGGCATTATCATCACAGCTTCACTGTATATTTATGAACACCGAAAGAACTCAAGAGACGTAGTCTGGGATCCCTGTGAGCTGATTTATTGAAAGAAGAGCGGGCGACTTCCAGCTGCATGTGAAGCCGAACCGTCAGATCCCTGCTGCGTACTGAACAATATCTGGCTCACACTGTTCATAGGAGCCTGCAAATGTGGTAGCCGCCGTTGCTTGATCACGTTCAGGAAGCGTAGCTGGGGTCCTTCTGAGCAAAAAAAAAAAAAAAGCAGGCTTCATTTTGCCATCGAAGTCGGGTCTCATGCGTTTCGAGCTGCTTCAGATCACGGACTCACTTCGCCGATGAACGAACAGCTGCGGCGGCGTACTACCTTGTCCGGTTACGGCGCGTTGTCGTCACGGTTACGTCACGTGGAGTTCTTCCTGCAGCTGTGCTCTCCGAAGTGAACAAGAGAGTGAGAGAGGAAGGGAGGGGGAGTTGAGTTTGAGCTCTCCTCTCCCTCTCTTCTTGCCCCTTCTCTTTCATCCGGACTGTGCTAGTGCGAGCTCAAAGATAACTTCTGCGAACACCTGTTAAGCTGCTGCAGCAGGAACGCAAACGACACTTGTCTTCTTTTTTGTTTGTTTGTTTGGTCCTTTCCTGTAACGCTCTCAGCATGTGCGGCCTCGCTGCGCCGTGCTAGCAGCCTCTACTGTAACTGAGAGAGCTAGCTGCCTTATAAGAGACTGTACCTTGTCGTGACGCGGGGTTGCGTGGAACTCGGACCCCACCTGGTACACTGCGTGGTAGAGTCTTCGAGTTGAGAAATTGGAGGCCGGAGTTGGAACAACGACAACAAAGATGGTTTAATGACACTTTCGGAAGGCTTATTTACATGTTATGCGCAGAAAATGGGGGTGCAGCGAGGAGAGAAGTGGACGTACACCGTGCCCAAGGTCCAGAGCAATTTCTCCTCGGCTTGCATCGTCCTTCAAACACATCAATTCCAGCCCCTCCTTCTTTGCGAGGTCCAAGAAAGCCCAGGCCACATCCCACCAGCGATTCAGCCAATCGCAAAATAGCAACGCACCATTGCAGGTTGGCGATTGGAGTTGGCAACGCATCTGTGTTCCTGAGGTCCGCAGGGACGGCACTCTTCAGCAAGTCCTAGGGTCCTCGCTTCTCTTTACACTGCAACAATGCAGCTGGCCACTTGAGTGAGGACGTAATGCTGTTCGTAGTATACTGCGCTAAACTACTACCACGGGACGAAACATACGTAAAGACCAGACGCACATTGCGCGTATGTGTCTGGTCTTTACGTATGGGTTACGTCCCTTGGTAATAGTTTAGGGTTTCTGCCTCTGCAGAAACCCTCTTTCAGCGTGCGTGAGAGACAAGGCAGTGGTCAATTCTGTGAGCGCGGCGTCTCCTATTCTTCTGTTCTACTTTGCCGTCGATGGCTGTCGCCAGCTCATGTCGCAACAACCTGTGTGTCTGTGCACGAAGCTCGGCTCTGGGAAGTTCCACACTTGTGTGTGCAGTAGGACAGCGCAGAATTATTTTGAGTAATAATAACTGCAGGGGTTTCACTTACTACGACCGCGATGTGATTACGATACACGTAGTAGTGGGTAGGCTGCAGAAATTTTGGCCGCCTGGATTTCTTATACTGATCACGCACAGTAAACGAGCCTCTAGCATTTGCTCCTGGATGGAAATGCAACCACTAAGGACAGGATCGAACCCGCGTCTTCTGGAGCCAGCGGTCGAGCGGCGTAACCACTATACCACCGCGGCAGAGAATGACTTCGAATAACGTTAGCTTTAGCCACCGTAGAGCAGGAGGAACAACTTTATTTGGATCTGTGACGCCAGCGTTAAAGGGTAACTCCGGCAGTTTTTTTTTTTTTTCACTATATTTATATTGCTATTTTCCAATGGCACTAATAGTCCTGTAGCAGCCAGGCTGGTTCATGTTGTTCAGAGACGTTCCGATAATTTTAAGTAATCGAATGAACGATGTGTTCAAACCGAAACCGAAACGTGTAGATGCTTCGCGCAGCGTATGCTATGACGTCACAGCCTCCCCGCCATCGGAAATATGGAGTTGGTGCCCGAAACATGACAGCGGCGATGTGACCCGACGATATATTAAGTTATGCCAGCTTTTCTGAACTTGACAGTCACGGCTTGAGCGCTGGAGTATCACCGGTTTGCTCGTGACCGCCCGACTGCTTGGATAGGACTCGCAGAAGGTAATTACGTCAAAATCGCAGGGTGGCTCCACATGGGAATCAGCTAATAAATTTTCAAAATTCCTTTTTGGGAAAACTAAATGACTTGCAACTGCCTGGCTTGCATATATTACAATACCGATGTAAACATATATTGCCAGTTTCATTGAGGTCCGAGAACACTGAAAAATCGCCGGAGTTGCCCATTAAGTGCGGTCTCGAGGTCTGGGCCCACTCCGCCGCGGTGAGTGGCAGTGGTGCTTGACTGTTGATCCGAAGGAAGCGGGTTCGATTATGGCCATGACGATTTGTGTTCTCGCTGCAGTCAAAAATGATAGTGGTCTTTGTACAGTGCGTTGTACCAGTGCATGTAAAAGGACCCTAGGTGGGCGAAATTTCCGGACTCTCCGCTACGGCGTTCCTCCTAATCATACCGGGGTTTTCTCACATAAAAAGCCGGCAACTACTATTATTCCAGGCCTATAGCTTGAAGGCCAGCTCCTCGGCTCATATACCTGTAGGTGAGGGCCTATAGCTGGATGTCTGTGCACGCTTCTGGTGAGGAACTGGCCAGGAGAGGCGAGCGGAATGGGGCGTCCGCTCTGCACAGCCCCAGATGAAGTTGATTGAGTGCGGCGACCTGGAAAAGCTATCTCGGGCTTTGCTATACAGGCTGGCTGGAGAATCACTCACTCTCACGGTAAGCGTCTCGGAAAGACGTGGAAAAGCTAATTCGCTGTCTACACCTTCGCGGTTTTACGGACGTATGCAAGCTGCCCTGAGCTTGACGTCAAGGCTGACTTGGTAGCGAAAGGGCAACATCGGCGTTTCCTCACCGATATGCACCCACAAAGGCCACTGAATCCTTCCGGGACGTTGACGTGCCATATATGCGAGGAATAAATACAAAAGAAAAGAAAAGAAAAGAAAAGAAAAGAAAAGGAATTGCAATGCGTATACAGGCTTTACCAAGGCCTGTATACGCGCGGGGTCGGAGATACTGAAATTGACGTTGGTATACTGTCAGTACGGTCAGTACCACCTCTTTCTTGCGACATTAAATTGTTTGACATTTCAGTTGTGTAGCCATTTGCCGCTCAAAGTGGGGGCGATGACATTGTCGAATTAAATAGGCACTGATTCAAGTAAGACGGCAACAAACCAGCTGGATAAAACTGCGTTGAACTGCTAACTGCGACTGAATTGTAAAGGGATGCCTCCTTCGTGACCCTTTAGCGTGTTTCGATGATGGTGGTTCCGAGACTGACAATGGCTTCTAACGAAATCCTGGGTTGAATTGTAGCCGTTGCAGACAGACAGACATACAGACAGACAGATCTCCTGCGCACATTTTGTAGCAGTTCATAATATGCGATGCCCCATGCATCTCCCTAAGGAAGAGCAAGAAATCGATAGAAAACTAACAGAAAAGCGATCATAAAGGTTCGGGTCTTACGTTCACTTCCTGTTTATACTTCCTTCTTTAATCACGTCCTGTATCAACTTCGGTCAACTAGTTCGCTTCGCGTTTTTATTACGTGTTCGTGATTCAGTTACTGTCCCTAAGTTCGCATAGTTTCATTTCTGCTGCTACGACGCAGCGAGATTTCGGACGTGATGATCACGTGACATGCTCTCGAGACGTTTGCTCATCAGCGCGACCTTCTGTTTCGCTTGCGACGGCTTCTTGAGAAACTTAGGAAACAACGAAATGTTATGAATGGGCGCTTGCGCTTATGTGTGTGTGTGTGTGTGTTCGTAGTCTGTGCCAGCTGGCACAGACTACGAACACACACACACATTTTTGTTATATTTAATTACTAAATCGCCCGACATGCTTTATTGAGAAATCAGTAATTTGTTGCAAAAAAATAAAGGGAGGGGGGGGGGGTCACTGTTTGGCAATTCGTAACTCTACTACAAAAACAGATATTACGGCTTCGAAATCGGTCTAACATCCTGCTCGACACATTGCAGCCTACGCAAAGGTCTCACAGCGTGGGCGTGTGCGCTACAATGCTCAAGATGATAATTCATTGGTGTGACATAAATGGGGTCCGAAATGCAGCAGTTCATAATGTTTAGATGTGTCAATTTTTTCCAGTGTGCAGATGCGTTGCCGTATTGTAAGCGGCTTTACACAGCGGCAGAGTCGTTATTATCACTTTTCATTTTAAAATTTTGCCGGACTGAATTACGTTTATATATACTTGTCTCAGCCGGTTATTAATTTTTGCACTGACGTGAAACAAGTAAACCTAGACAGAACTGTACCAATGGGTAGCACGAATGCCTATATATTAATTTCAGCATTTATATTGGTTTATTTAGAAATTACAACCAACGTATTGGGCAAGAATAACTGCACAATACCACTGTATAAGGAAAAGGAACCTTTTTCTTTCTCTGGACCTTGAGAAATAATGCTCATGCTATCCTATTACACACCACTGTGTCTTACAGGAAACAAGTTAAAGCTTACTTTTCTTTTATTGTACAGAAAATTAGCGTTATTTATTGCATGTAGTCGTAGTGTCAAGTAGGGCTGCTTATTCAGGAAGACAAGCGTGATGCGTTGCCTAAGGCTAGGTTATAATTAAGTCGGTCTGAAAACGAAGTCCAGGCTATTTTTGTTTTTGTTAACAAAGAATGCTGCGCTAGTTGATGCTAGTGCTAGTGTGGTCTACATAGGCACCAGTACCCAGCAGCTAACCCAGCTTTCATTCTTAAAAAATAGCCCGGACTTCTTTTCAGACCGACTTAATTATAATCTAGCCTTAGGTAACGCACCACGCTTGTCTTCCTAACTAGGCAGTCCTACTTGACCACGGCTACACAAACCATCTAACACTAATTTTCTTGGAGAATGAAAAAAAAATCATCAGCTTTGTTTTCTGTAATCTACATCGGCGTGTAATACGATAACGCGAGCATTATTTTTCAGGGTCCAGAGAAAAAAAACGCATTTTCTTCGTTTTTATATATTGTGATTAAGTACAGTTATTCTTGCACAATACGTTGGCAGTAATATAAATGCGGGAATTATGGTGTCGGTCTTCATGCTCACCACTGATACAGTTCTGTTTAGGTTTAGCTACGAAACACACTAGGTCCCTGGTCCGGAGATTCAAAACTGCGAAGTGTTTTGGATTTACCGTTTAGATGCATATCAGAAATAGGCCTGTTTGGAAAACATTGAGGACTAGCCCTTTCACATAGAGAAGCCCATCCTCAACCGCCAATCTCGCTTCTAAATATTTGCATCAGGCTTATCTGTCCTATTCATTTCTTTATTTCCATTTTTTAATTTTTTATTTGCACTCTCCTCTGGACTCGTTTAATCCCCTTCCCCGTCCCTAAACAGAGCGGCACGCCGGCGGTTATATACACGCCGGCAAAAACCTTTTTTTTTCAATAAAGAGTCTATCTATCTATCTATCTATCTATCTATCTATCTATCTATCTATCTATCTATCTATCTATCTATCTATCTATCTATCTATCTATCTATCTATCTACTTGTTTCGTGTGAATGTACACATTAAGAACCGGCTGAGGCAAGTATATGCGAATGTAATTCACTTCGTCAAAATTTCAAAGTGAAAAGCTCGAGCAGTGACTTTGACACTGTGTAAAGCCACTTAGGATACGCCAAGGCGACTGCGCACTGAAAAAAAAAAATCTGACACGTCTAAGCGTTATAAATTGCTGTATTTCGCGGCACATTTACGTCAAACTAATGGGTTATCATCTTGGGCACTGCAGCTCAAGCGCCCACTCTATTTAAGACCTTTACGTAGGTACCGGTACGTAGTCTGACAATGACAGAATTGAATATTAATGATTATTCGGAAGGATGGCTGTTCTGTGCGTCATGCGGGTTCTGTGATTTATGTCAAGTAAACTTTCAGTCGCAGTTCAGTGCTCGTGCTGTGTGCCTCCTCTCTTTTGCCTGTGTGTGTGTGTGTGTGTGTGTCTGTTTCTTCTTGTTCGAGTTACTAACAGGTCAATCACGTTCTCTTTCGTTAAGTTACAGTGGCGGAGCCAGTAGCCAGGTGGCAAATGTAACTAATTGTACTGGTATACTCTCCTCTCTGTCCTGGTTATCAGCGTTACTTTTCGACACCACATCCTGAACTTGTTTCTTGCACCTGGTTAAAAAGCATCCGTTCTATCATTTCGTAAACCGAAAAGCAATTGGCGTAAGTCACGAAGCTGCTTCTGTAAGGTATTCGATGATTTCAATTACAATTGGAAACACAGTGGCTAATAGAACGACGTCCAATTCTTAAAGAGTCATTGAAGCCCAGGCTACTTCTTTCGCGTTCGAGTTTCTAGCACTTCAGCCACGTTCGCTTTCGTTAGGTTACGGTGGCGGAGCTAGTAGCCAGGCGTCAACTGTAAGTAAATTGTATTTGTTTAGTTTCCTCTCTATGCTGGTTCTCAGCGTTACTTTTCGACACCAGATCCCAAACTTGTTTCTAGCACATGGTTAAAAAGCACCTGTTCTAGCATTTCCTAAATCGGGAAAGAATAGGCGTAAGTCAGCCCCCCCCCCCCCACGAAGGTGCTTCTGTAAGCTCTCAATAATTTCAATTGCCATTTAGAAACTCCAATACTTCAAGAGTCACTGAAGTGGAAAGCAATTCTTCTCGTATTATCAAGTTAGCTTTTCACAACACGAAGAACACCAATCTTGGAAGAATAGGACATTGGGTAAGCTAGGAAACGCGCATGCATATATATATATATATATATATATATATATATATATATATATATATATATATATATATATATATATATATATATATATATATATATATATACTATCAGAAAGTCAGTGACAAACATAGGATTTATTCTGGCCTCTTTCAAAGATGAAAAAGGCTGGCCTCCAGCCGAAACGTCAGAATAAATCGTATGTTTGTCACTGTGACTTTCTGATAGTATATTTATCCCGATAGCCAGGAAGAACTTTTCTTGATATATATATATATATATATATATATATATATATATATATATATATATATATATATATATATATATATATATATATATATACATATATATATATATATATATATATATATGACGGTGTCTGCTTACGCCCACACAACCACTTATCGGTAAGAAAGACATACATTCTGTTCTGAGGAAGCCAGAGGCTTACAATAGGTAGTTTCAGAACATTTGTTGGAGAGAATTTGGCGAAAATACAAAACAAAGTATTTGGCCTTCCGACGTCATGAGGCCGAAGTTCCGGCGCGAATTTCAAAACTAAAGCTTTGAAATTCATTTTCTCTCCTTTAATATTGAGCATAAAATTGCGAAATTAACGACAATCGCCCTCTCGAAATTATAAGTTATCATTCTAAACTACTTCAAATTTCGCTCTGGTGTCATTTTAAGGAATGTTAAGGAAGTAATGTGTGACGCAATTTTCCCGATTAATTTTTAAGCTCTAATTGTAATTGTAATCGGGGACATTTTACAGTGAAGTAATTGTAATTGCAATTAGTATCTTTTTTTACAGTAGCCCGTGCAGATTCTCAAAACAAAGCACACGACTAAAACGAACGTGTCTTACACTGTCATTTCTTAAGCTTACGCCACGGCGCACATACAACATGAATTTGTTTCAGCGCGGTCTCATTAATTTCAACGGCCACAACGACGACTGCGAACACAATTTGTCTCAACAGAACGACCTCGACTACTTCGGGCATTCGAATATTCGAATCATTCATCAACCGAACAAGCTTGCCGGAAATGCGCACGTCGACTCAGGACACGTTTGTCTTCATATGTGTGGAAGGGTAATATTTCTTCAGCCACTTAAATATTTTCGACATACCTCGGAGCATCTTCTTAAAGCAACCCTCCCACACTCCTTGGACATGGTTAAATAACGATGTCAGTCATTCATGGAGGCTGCTATGAACGCGTGAGTGGCATATTGAGATATTGTTGCAGCATGTGTACCAAGGAATGTTCAGTTTGGTTTCAAATATGTAGCGCGCTCGAATCCAGGCCGCGGCGGCTCCATTTTGATGGAGGCGAAATGTTGAGGCCCGTGTGTATACTGTGCGATGTTAGTGCGCGTTAAAAAACGTGCAAAGACATAGCACGTTAGTTAGGTGGACAGATGAGGTTAAGTTTGCGGGGATAGCATGGATAAACGCCGACTATCAGCAGCGAAAATTCTGGGCCCTTGGCCTACACAGAAATTACAGTACGTCGCAGCACGCGCACTCGTGAGCTTCTTAGAGGACTCAAAGATCCCGGAAATATATTAAACTGGATCAAGTTCGTGCCTGAATCGTTGCTATTAACAAGCACTATGGGTTGCATATTTCCTGTACCTTCTACTTGTTGCTGTATTTGTCGCTATGGACATGTCCGTTGTGGTTAAGGTGCAGCAATTAAGATACAGTCTGCAATCAGTATGCGCTATGTGATCATGTTGAACTTGACTGTGTGGACGGTGCTGATGTGTGAACATTTGTAATCTATGAATTTCTCGTTTAATGGACAGTTATACTGGAAGCGTGACTCTATATATGTGATGTAATGTGATGTGTGCCTGCCTCAGTGCTTGTATTCACTGACGTTGATGAACTGTTTAAAACTCTGTGATGTACATCACCCTGTAATAGGAGTAGCAGGCGCTGCACATGGGCGCCAACCTCTCGTTCAATTACATTTATTAAAAAAATAAATAGCATGGCCCCAGCTAGCTGAGGACCTGGTGTTAATGGGAGAACGATAGGAGAAGATTTAACCCTTCAGCGTACACTGCCTGATGATGACCATGCTAGTGACCATGATGCTCAACATTAAACCCACTCACGTGCCCGAAAGCCTGTGGGTGCGACCCCAGCGCACGTGCCTGTGTGTGTGCGTGTGACGTCACTTGTCAGATAAATCGCCCAGCATTGGCTCTCCGCTCTAGATAAGGATAGCTTATCGTTGCCTAAGGCATAGAACGCCATTTTATCTGCACCTGTCCACCGTGTCTGAGATGCCCTTTGAATGCGTTCATCGACTGCCGACAAGCGTCGAGATGCACATCTTTTATTTATTTTACTACTTTTCTTTTTGGCCCACACGCTGGGAACAAAGCGGAAGCCCATCCATATTCCGCAAACAGTGGCAATTGCCCAAACATGTTGACGCATAGAAAACGTACGCGACATAACACAACGCTGCGCATCTGTATGCCTTGCGGTAAGAAATCTGCTCGGCGTTTGCATATCTCTCTATGTGTGTGTATGTGTATATACACGAGAGGTCACTGTATATATAGTGTATGCGCATACTTGGGCAAAGCGATCGATAACGACGGTTGAACAGCTGTCGAGCAACGGGTTCATGCAGACAGCGAACGTGAGGAACACGCGTTCTGACAAGCCAATATTCGCTGCGCCGAAACACTCTATTCCGCCGATGTTGCCGTGTGCAGGTTGCGCATGCATGTGTGTCGATTGGGATAGCGCTTCTGTCTCCAAGAAAGTGTATTCTGATGCGTTTGGCGATGCCGCCTACACAGGGAGACGCTCACTGCTACGCTTTCGTGGCGGAGTTCCTGTTTCTTGTGCTGACGAACGAAGTATGGAGATCTTTCCTGGAGCGGAGGGGCGGGGACGCTGACGCGAGGTTCGCGGAAGTGGTAGCAGTAATATTCTGCCAATATCGCGCTTTCGAATGTCAATTCGAAAGATAGCATCGGCATAGCGCATTCATGTTCGATTCGGCGAGGTGCAGGGCTTCGTAGTGAGTTATTTTTATTATCATTGTTAATTTCTTAGTGATGACATTCCGCATTTAGGTTTCTGTGAGTACATTTCTTCATTTGCGCATGCGTTTTGGGAACACAAGTGCATAGTAAGAAAGCAGGCGTCAAACGGAGGAAGCGTCGGTGAGTGCGAAGAACAGGAACTCCGCAGTGCGCATGTGCTGACGTCATAGGTTGGCGTCGGCCCATCCACTCTCCGCGGGCAAGATTGGTTTGAAGGTTTGAAGTTTGAAAGTTAATGTGACAAGTCAGTCAGTCAATCAGACAGACAGACAGCACTACAAAGGTTACTTGGACCGTGGCATACAAATCGTTTGCAGCAACACGCAAACATCGCCTTAAAGGATTTCTCAGTGGAAAGAGCACTGGAGAAGCGTTTGTGACAAACGATGATGTGTTAATATCCTGTGAAGCGGCATACTTGCGGATTATCCAGTGCTTTCTGGTTATAACCGGGACGTAACCGGGTACACGAGCAATTATTCGTCTTGGAAGAATTATCAGTGACCATGGACATAAGGTGTCAGTGCAAAGCGGTTAAATACAGCGACGTACGTGAATCGATGTACAGTGTTAGTGCGCTGTGGACAGAATTCAGTGTGGACTCTGCACAGGGAACTGACGATCGGCATAGTTTTATTTTTATTTGTTATTTATTTGTGTGTGTGTGTGTGTGTGTGTGTGTGTGTGTGGGTCAGTTAGCTCTGAGTGTCCCCTTACATGTCTATTTATTTTCGTGTAACTTCTTCGTAACCTTTTGCTGCAAAACACAGGGAAATTGAGTAGCCGAGGTGATAGATCTCAACCTCTCCACAGCACTCAAGATAGTACAGAACAGGTCGGATAGATAGATAGATAGATAGATAGATAGATAGATAGATAGATAGATAGATAGATAGATAGATAGATAGATAGATAGATAGATAGATAGATAGATAGATAGATAGATAGATAGATAGATACTGTCAATGTTCCCCTGGCGCACCGAGACATGATGGCTCGCATTTGAAAGCAGCCGCGTACTTTCGGTACTAAAGAACATTTGTCAAAATTAATTTGGACTTCAAACTGCAGAAGGCCGTAGAATATTGCCTACTTAAAACTGTGCCTGCGTTGCGCGTGTTTGACTGACATCAAGCATAACCGATCATTGAACATCCTTAACCTCCATCTAGCCACAACAAGCCTGCATTTAGTAAGGGCTGAGATAGTACCATGTTCTGGTAGCTGGAAAGCTAATAAACTCGTTGGATCTTGTCAGATATTATTGTTGTCATCGCAAAGATCATGCCACACTTGCAGAAAGCTTGCCACGGACTCGCAGAAAGAACGCTGTCATCAAAGTAAGCCATGTTTCTGTCCAGACTCTGCGCCTTTCTTTTTATTTTCTTTTTTTTGTTTTTTCGTAGGCGTTTCTATGTACAGCCCCAAGCTTACATTCGCATGTACGTCGCACGCGCTGCCTTTGCTTAGCTCACACTCTGGGATCGTTTGCTCTGTACCTCGACGTCCCAGGGCTTGGAGATTACGATGACAAACGGAATGTCAGTTTCCATCGCTTTTGCTTTTATCCCGTTCAGCTCGTTCCCTCTCGGATGCTCCATCTATCACCACTTGTTGTTCAACGTCCATTCTCTCTCTCTCCATCTTCGTTGCGCGGTGTGGGGGGCACACTTGAAGAGATTTAAAAGAGAGAAAGCCTCCCTGTGTTGTCGTCGGCTCAAGCCACTCCCACTTCTGCTCCCGTTGCTTTCGTCGTCTGTTTTTCGTCTGTTTACCGCTGTTCTATCGTCCGGTGTTTTTTTGTGTCCGCACCATTTTTTTGTATCCGTATATATGCACTCCTTTTGATACTTCTGCGTTGCGCAGAGAGCAGACGACACCGAAACCGTTTCGGCCGGCAGCATCGCCGTGGAATTCTGGCACAAAAGGAAGGAACAGCCTCGCGCAGTTCTTTAAACATTCAAGAAGCTGCCGCGCGGGTCCAGAGTTTCGAGAGTTTTCTTTCAAACTCCCCTCTCGTAGTTTTTTTTTTTTCCTTCTTCAAAGGGAGTTATAAAGTGGGTTGGCGGCAAAACACATTTTTATCAACGCGATCAGCGCGCTGTCACAAGATGGCGGCTATGGAAAGGTCGCGAGACGTTTCACCAACGCTGCCTTCAAAGCGAGAATCTGTATGGATGTTCATGCACTTCCCAGGAAGGGCCGATAACTTGCGTATTTTTGCCTTTCTCTCAAGGGTGTCCTTTTCCTTGCGCCTTAGGGGACTCAAAGTCGAACTTATCTTACGTTATCTTCTATCAGCTCGGCTTTCCTAGCTGCTCGCGCTTGTTGCTTTACGTACAGTTGGCCTTTATCGTTTCTTTTTTACTATCTCTTTCTCTCGCTTTTCGTCAGTGATTCAAGATGAACCCTATTTGTTGAAATAGACTCACTGCATTCAAGCTTTGCTGTACCGATAGCTTCAGGGTGGCATTGGCGTTTTAAACATTTATTCTATAAAAAAATATCTTTCCCCGGGGTACATGGAACTGTCGGCGCCTTCCTAAGAAGGATAATAAAAGCCTGACCGAGCGCGGATGGGTTATCAGTGAGTATGATAGTAATAGATTATGATGGAAGATAGATACTGTACGCGGGAAACCGCCAGCCAAGCGATAGGCAGACTCGAAGCAGGCGTGAATCTGAAATGTTTTTGTATAGGGAGGTGAAAGCAGTATAAAGGGATTCGAGCGGACAAGCTTATATACTGCGCGCGTGTAAGGCTTAACGTTAGGCCTATGCGCAACCTGTGCACGACTGCAGACGATCTGCGCAGCTTTATAGTGGAAGGTTCACTCAAGAATAGGATACACTTATTGCGAATAATATTTAGCCTTTGCGCATGCGCTGAACGCAAAACGCCATCCTTGTGCATTGGTTTCCTCTCTCTCTCTCTCTCGGCTCCAAAACGCAAACAATTGCCGAATAATTCCGATGCTGCACGGATATCCCTAAGCTTTGCGTAAAGAACATGGCGGAACAGATCCAAACGATACGTCTCTCATCGGGCCTTATTTTAAGTTTAGATTGTCATGCACGCGCGTGCTGTTTACAGAAAAGTAATTGGGCGATGTTGTTTAATGCTGTATTTTTGTTTTCTGACAAATGGGCAAACATTGAGCGAACACGGAAGATTGAATTACCGCTTTTTCTTTAATTTTTTATCCTGCCATTGGTCACGATTATTAGGCCTGAGCAGGGCCTAAGCAGTTTCGTTTTCGTGGACCATAAGAGCTCAATTTCTTACTCTCAACATTCATAGAATATTGACAAGATATGCGAATGAATTACGAGTGCACAGGATATATAAAAATAAGTGAACTCGCTTTGAAAAGGGCGCTTTGTTTGTTTGTTTGTTTGTTTGTTTGTTTGTTTGTTTGTTTGTTTGTTTGTTTGTTTGTTTGTTTGTTTGTTTGTAGAAGAGATATGGCACAACCCCCAAAGCCGGCTGTAGAGCCAATGTAGCCAATACAGCGCGGAACACACTGTTACGTATTCCTTAACAGGGCAACCAATCAAATCGCGCGATTCTCTCGACAAAATTAATTGTTTTCGCAGCGATTCTCTCGCCATTACGTCGTCTCATATTTACTCTCATGGCGACCCCTAGTCCTAGACTACCCTGTCAGAGTCAACGGCTGTAGGTCGGGGCATTCTCCTTAATTCTTAGCAGAAAGTTAAGCCTTACGATATTCTTGCATGATGCGCATACATAGTCGTCTTTATGTAGTCTATATGCTTTCACTTTATTGCGTGTTTATGTGAATATAATTCTGGGAGTGATGGGCAGCGCCACTCGTAGCCATGGCGACGAGTGTGGAACACTTTTTCTTGTTTTTTTTTGCCAGGTAGCGTTACATAGCACGTTATCTTAAGACGAGATGGCTGCTGCCCAATAAGCCCTCGTATGTTACCTAAAGGCACCAAGTCTGCCGCAACGAGGCCCAAGCTATGAAATAACGAAAGGGAAGGGGTCAAGGGCTCGTTTGTCTGATAGAAAACAACCTAACGAACCAACAAACAACGAAGCCTAGGAAAACACGGAGGAAGTTATTGAAGTTCTTAGATAAGAACTTCAATACCTTCCCTTGTGCTTTCCCAGGCTTTATTGCTTGTTGGTTCGTTAAGTTATATATACATATAACATAGCGGGAGAGGACATGTCAAGAGTTGTAGATGATCGACAAAAAGTCAGTGCTCAGGTCTTTTATACTAAAGCGGCACTTAACCATTAGGATAAACATTATTGTCACGTGTCACTCGCGCTACATGTGAGTTCATTCATTCATTCATTTATTCACTCATTCATTCGTTCATTCATTCAAACTGCGCTAAAGGCCCTAACGGGGCATTGGGAAAGAAAGAAAGAAAGAAAGAAAGAAAGAAAGAAAGAAAGAAAGAAAGAAAGAAAGAAAGAAAGAAAGAAAGAAAGAAAGAAAGAAAGAACAGATGGCCTGTTTTGGACGAGCATCTCGGTGTAACTAACTCGGGTTCGCTGTTCGGCGCAGTGTTTTATTTATTTGTTGTTGTTGTTGTTGTTGTTGTTGTTGTTGTTGTTGTTGTTGTTGTCTGAGATCTCCTTGGTGAAACGGCGCGCGGGAGACAATTCAAACAACGACCAAAACGATGTTGGCTTTGAAGAAGTTGCAATAAAGAATACGTGCTTTTAAATGAGAGAGAAGGCTACTGGACTGAACGAAAGAAAACAATAAAGGTCCCAAATTTTCGCATTCTGCAGTAGAAAATAAAGAAATCTCTAACCAAACGTAAAATGAATTCCCGTATGGCTGCGCAAGCATTCTTTCTACTGCACCGAGAAAGCAGCGATACGTCTAAGGAGCTTAGAATAAGGAGCATCAAAAACGCGAAACCATGGTTGTTGCTCTTTCCCCCTTCTATATGCTGGAGAATAGCTCACCAACAGAAAATAAAGGAAGGTTGCGATAAAGGATTTAACGAAGAACGCTGGCACGAATATTCCGTTCTTGGAATACGTTACTACGAATCAATAAATCAATTTAAACTGGCCGCCGTTTCATTGAAAACGTCGAGGTAAATGGTGTTCGTATAGACTTCTCGGGAAACATGTCTCAACTATGTCAAAGTGCCCAATATATATATATATATATATATATATATATATATATATATATATATATATATATTATATATATATATATATATAATGTATGAGACGTAGCACTTCAATAATATTTCATTTATTCGTCGACGTTTAGGTCAGAGCCTGACCTCTTTGAAGGAGAAAGGTCAGGCTCTGACCGAAACGTCGACGAATAAATGAAATATTATTGAATACTTACATGCATGCGGCAGCCGACGCTACCTACTTCACCAAACCATATATATATATATATATATATATATATATATATAGAACAAAAGGGAAGGGGTCAATCAAGTGCTCTCTAATTTGTTAGAAGCAACTTAATGAACCAACAAGCATTGAAGTCTAGGAATGCATAGGGGAAGTTATTTAAGTTCATAATTATGGTATTATAATCTTGGGGTAAATAGAAAAGAATTAAAGTGGACTAAAAGACTTACCTGCCTTCGGTAGGGAGCCGAACCCAGGACCTTCGGTTGGCGCGTCCGATGCGCTACTGCTGAGCTACGAAGGCAAGATATACAATGCTGCTGAGATAGAAAGGTAAAGAGGAAAGGCAGGGAGGTTTAACCAACGACCACTGCTTAAATAGTAATGCCGGGACTGCAAGAACTACTACAGCTACTACTCTACTACTACCGATAATTACGACAACTACATCTATTCATACCTGTTATTGCTAGCGCTACTAGAGTTTCTACTGTACTGCTGTTACTACTACCACTATACTACTGCTACCGGCGTTACTACACTTGCTTCCCGTACCTAGCCTGATTCACACACTGTACAAAATCACTTTTGATAGAAACTAAATTCATCGTCCGACAAAGTACTTAACATTCGGTTGTTGTGTTCTGTCAGTCAAAGGAAAACAGTCACGCTAGTAGTTTAGTCTTAACCTTATCGTTCACTTGACCATGCACTCATTAACTAGTGTTTCAGTGTGGCGAGCCTTCACAGCCACCGCGGGATAGTAATCGAGAGAATGCCGCATTATTTGGTAAACAATGCTCGCCCATCTTTAACTCGAATCGCAGGAGTCATGTTTACGAAGCTATCACACTAATGGATTCGGTTCTTCCCATCCAAGTAGAGGGGCGGAAATGAACTTGTTATCTTTTCCTTGTTATATTTGGGAATACTTGAAACGCGAATGTTGGACTTCTCCGAAAGACGCATGCAGGAGCTCTTAATTCATATAGTTTAATTTTTTTTCTTTCTTCGCCTCCATTTTAGCGTCGGCATGCAGCTCGCTTTATTTTGATTTTATTTCATATCTGTTCAGAAATGTTTCCATTATGCGTTAAAGGCTATATTGCCTTTTCTTTGGACCTTCAAGGAAAGTGCAAACTCTTGTTTACTATGCGAACCCATTTCGAGATTTCCTTTTTCATCCGGCTTTTTCTCCTTATTCTTAATATGGGCACGCGTCATTTTTTTTATAATGGTTAAGAATGCAGCACAGAATCTTGGTGATAAACACAAGAAAAAAGTTGCTTACTGGTACTGGGACGTGTGAACACCGTGACTGCGTGGAAAAAATATGTACACTAAGAAATTTCTTCAAGCTATTTTGGTGTCGGTGTGACATGTATGCTAGTTTTCAGGCTTGTGCCGCTTGTAAGCGGCCCGGGGGGCACTTTCATGGCAGGTTACGGCTATAGCGTCTCTCGAAAGGGCCGTCTGTATCAGGCATTTTCTGCTAGAGTTAGTAATTCCCGGTTATGCGCAGTTACGCTACGTGGCACTTGGCTGAGAGAGTACAGCGAGAAGACGTGCATTTTAGAAACATAAGTGACGTTGTACTAACGCTATCATGTTGTGTTTGTATACGTTCTACGTTCTTTCGTGTATGTCTGTAAGTTCGTGTACGGGTTGCGAAAGCTGCCATCGTAACATTCTGTTATGTCTCAAATAACTGTCATGGTCGCGCCACACTAATGGGATTCCGGAAAGTAGTGCCCTATTCGCCGACATCTCCGATAAAAGTATTGTGAAATTGCGACACGTGGTAGCAACGCTATTCTGTTTTTATGTTACGTAGCGCATTTATAACCGAACCATTCAAAACTAAGCACGTTACGATTGAGATGGATGGCGGTGCATTTGTCCGACAGTTTTCGCCAATACTTCCATGCAGGACGTCCAAGAAATGATTCGAGACATCGTTATGTAGGGGGCGCGCGATGCATTACGCAACAATTTTTCGAAATCGTGCGTTTCCGAAAACTCGCATGTTTTCGTGCGAACTGCGATTTTTATTCTTGTAAAGGGTGGAGGTAGAGGGTAGTGGGGTGTGGGCGACCTTTGCTGCCTATCGACATCACCTTATACATCATTTCTTGTCTCTTTTATTACTTATTCCTTTCTGCGTCGCCCGAAAACATTTTTTTTTTCATCACAGCCTCCGCTTGCTTGTTCCTTTCACGTACACACAACAGACCAATAGTGATTTCCGAACAGCACGGTGAAACAAATTGACTCCAGTTGCAGAAAAAGGGCTCGCAGTTTTTTTTTCCTTTTTTTTTCCGCTGCCCTTCTATTTCTCAACTCAAAATAGACCGTACGCCCCGCAGGGATCCCGATGTCTCAACGTATACGCACTACCAGCACTGCCGCCCACGCATTGCTCCGCTTACCCTCGTAGAAGAGTGCGCGAAAACAAGACCACCCTCTCTTCGCACACCCACTCGCTCTCCTTCTTCTAGACTTCACTGCCCTCTGTCGTCAAAGATCTCGACGGCCGCAAAGAACATGTCCGAGCTACTAGAACTCCTCTCAGTCGCCGAGGTTCTTGCTATTCCCACTTTTATTTATCCTTTTCTTCATCAGGCTCCGACGACGTTTCCTCTTATCTATTCTCCCCCCTATTCTACGTAATACACTGCGTTTCGCCTCCCAACGACAACCAAAGGCAGTGGGACTTTTCTTGGTGTATACAGTTTCTTTTACTCCGTGCGTGTGTCTTACTCCTTGTGTGTGTATGTTTTACTCCGTGTGTGTTTCTGTCGCCCAAACGAAGCGCCGAGGAAGCGGCCTGTGCGCGGATTGAAAGAAAGACGAAACAAAAAAAAAGCACAAGACGTAGACACAAGCCAGTAAAGAAGCCGGCGCAATAGACAAACGAAAGTAAGAGAAACGCTCGCAGCGCGCGAGCGCGCTTTTTTTTCAGGGAGCGTGGGTAAAAGGAGTCCCCCCGGTCGGAGCCCTGGGTCTGCCAGGTGGTTGTTGACGTCATTCGATCCGGGGTTCGTCATTGGACCGCGGCTCGCGGCTCGGGCTCCGTCGGGGGGTGGATCTCGGGCAAACCCGATTCCCAGAAAAAAGCTTCCCGTGGTACACGTTTGGAGGGGGGGGGGGTGATTTTTTTCGCTCGACCGCTCGTTCGCTTGTTCGTTCGCCGACGTCGTTAGCGTGTGCAGCGCGCGCGCGCGTGTGGTGGTTTGTGTGTCGGCAGCTGCAGCCGGAGCCGGTGTTCTCGTGCGTCGTGGTCGTCTTCGACGACGCTACGCTCGCGGCGGCAGCGGTGTTCGCTTTTTGTGCGCGTCCTTAAGAAGACGACGACGATTACACTGTCGTTGCTGACGTCCTAAAGACGACAATCGGAGGAAGGAACAAGAACAGGGGTGCTTGTGTTTTTTGTGAGAATCGCGGGGTGTAACTGGAAAGAAGAGCGGAGAAGTTTGACACGACTCGACGAAGGACGTAAGGAGGGGACCCGTAATCGCGTACAGCAGGAACGTCGTCCAAGTCGTCGGCGACGTTTGACGCTAAGATACTGAGCTCACGCCGAAGCGATCGGATCCGGCCCGACGTAACGCCGTCGTTCAACACAACGCAGGGTAAGAGAACGGATCTTGTTTCCTCTCTTCAACTTTTTGTTAACATTTTTTTTCCATCTTATCAACAACAGAGGCCTCTTAGGTCTAAGTCAGGAACACGCCGGCTAAGACACAACGCGGCGAGGTTCTAGAGAAGGGGAGGAGCCTCTCATTTTCCTTATCTGTCAAAAGCAAAAGTCAAACGTGCTTCCTCCGTTTTTATTTTTTTACTTTCGCTTCTCTCGCTAATGTCTTCACTGCTCCCTTCTCTTTTTACATTATTCCGGTGCAACTAACAGCACGTAACCGCAATATTTGGTGTGGTATCCGCTGGAATGCTTCGTTCACCGACGATGTCACCGAATTGTCAGGAAGGGATGTTGTCGCTATCATGTTCCCGTTTTACTGTCGCCAACCGTGTCTCTTTCGGTGGATTCGTAACTCCGCGTTTTTCGAGAATTGTCACATCAGAAAATTTGTCATTTTCTCTCTCTCTCTCTTTCTCTGTCACGCTGTATTGGTCCGCGCCGTATTCCAAAGTTTCTGTCGCGCGGAGCGCTCGCGATGTTCCCCCCATGTCGTGTTGTCACCTGTTGAGGATGCCACGTTTCAGCTTCGGGAGTTTCGGTCGGCGCGCCGACTCCAAGGTCTCGACGAAGAACATGAATAAAAAAGGAATATCTTGCGCTCTCTCGCAAGAAGCACTTTCCCCCTTTTTCTAACAAGAGTTTGCCATTGTTTTGTTTTCTTGATTTTTCACAGCTGTGTGCTGTCTTAGGATCCGCGCTCTGTTATAGCAAAGTTTCGCCTGGAGAAGGTTCGCTTTAAAATGAGGAGCAGTTTAGGGGTCCGGGCTGTCAGCGTGTGAGCTCGTCTCATGTCGTAGTCACGCACACACACAACAGTTGAAAACGGGGCCAAAAACGCGCTAACAACTGACCGAAACCGGTTAAAATGAATCCAAATTAAGAATAGTTAAAATAAATTAAAATATTATAATAGAATAAAGGATACACGTTAAAGGTAAACAATCACGCAATGAGAAAGTTGAATGAAAATAATTCGAAAGCGCTCACGACAAAGACGACAGAAAAGCGAGGAAAACCCAGGCGAGTCATTGGGGCGCATATCGTGAAGCCTTCACCTCACTGTTAGTAGGTTTCTTGCATTCTTTTTCGGTTCGTTTTTGATAGTTTTGGGGATCACGCTGAACTCGCAGAGGGTAGTGGTTGGGGTGAGCAGATGCAACAAGATATCATAGATTACGGCGAACTGACTTGAGTTCGTTTGATAAATTACAGCAGCTTCGCCAGCAGTCTACATATAGTTACTCGTGCCCGATAAGCTAAGCGCCGAAGTTCCCACAGACAGCCTTATCAGCAGTCGAGGGTCGTTACTTGTATTATGTGTTACTCAAGCAAGGTTATGCACTATCGCCATGCTTTTTGTCTGGTTATAGTTGGCCTTGCCAGATATATCTGGATATTGTCGCCATTCTTGAAGGAGTAATGCAGTGGTGAGATAGATAGATAGATAGATAGATAGATAGATAGATAGATAGATAGATAGATAGATAGATAGATAGATAGATAGATAGCACAGCGATTAATATCTGGGGTTTTACGTCCTAAAACTACGATATGATTATGAGAGAGGCCGTAGTTGAGGGATAGATAGATAGATAGATAGATAGATAGATAGATAGATAGATAGATAGATAGATAGATAGATAGATAGATAGATAGATAGATATTCTTTATCTCTGGCAACTCAGTTCTCCTTGTATTTTCTTTCTTTGGCGCAACAACAACGCTTCGACGAAGGTGTGCTTTTTATTCTTTCTTGTTTCATCTTTGTTCTTTCTTTCTTTATTTTTCCTGCCCGTCGAGTTGTCATTCGGAAATTCCCGGGCTTGTGTTCTGGCTTGCTAGGAATAAGTCGCGTGCATCACCGTGTAAGAAACGTCTTTTTTTTTTTTTGTTTCTCGTGGTTTTGCGAGCGGTTCGCGGGATATCCGGCTGCCTTTTATGCGTTTTAGTATTTTTCTTTTTTCATTCAGTCGCTATAAATGGACGTACCGCCTCATTCGGGTGACGTATAGCGCCCCATTGACGCCGAGCTCTGACCGCGATTGACGCTTCACTTATAGCGAGAGTAAATCCAAACACCGATCGTACAATCGTTCCAGCCGAACGCAGCCCGTACTGGCGAGCCGAGTCCGGGATGACACCTGTTGCTGCAGACATATATAGATACCGTTATAGCAAAGTGCGTTGTATTGTTATTTCCTTTTTTTCTTTTTTTGCTTTCTCGGGTGCGCTTCATCTGTACCACTGCAGCGCTCTTCTAATTAAGGATATGTGTCGTTCTGTAATTATCTGTGTAATGTACTGTCAGCATGATGTGGCCTTGATAGGTTCGTGTTTTACGGTTACTACAATCAGGACCGATATTTAGAGGGTGCACATGAACGATGAAAAGAGTGCTACAGTCTTTTATGACCCTACCGATCCCATTCTTTTTCTTCTTCTTGTTTTGTTTCCTTTTGTTTTCTTTCTTTAACGGCATCCTATGCGCGGTTCGCTCTGCAATAAGTACCGTAGTGTTGAAGTACGAAGTACGACAAACTCGATCGCACCGTACTTACCACGAGCTTGTTTACAGAACTCGGACTCGAGTAATTTCCGAGTATATCCCATCTCTCCGCCACTGTGGTATAATGGTTATGACACTCTGCTGTTGATCCGAAAGTCGCGTGATCGAATCCCGGCCGCGGCGGCTGCATTTCGATGAAGGCGAAATGCCGAAGGCCCGTGTGTACTGTGCGATGTCAGTGCACGTTGAAGAAACCCAGGCGGTGGAAATTTCTGCAGCCTTCCACTACGGTGTCTCTCATAAACGTATCGTGGTTTTGGGACATAAAACCCCAGGCATTAATTGTTGCGTTTCATCGTTATTTCCTTTAATTCTTCCTTTCTTTCAGCTGGTTAGTTGCTATCTTCTAGAAGGTCAGCTGGAACCAGCGCGTAATTTATGAGAGAAAATTGTCGCAGGTATGGATGAGTGATAACATTTTTGCGATTGTTGTGTGGGGTCTCACGTATCAGGTACGCGATGCGATGACGCGTGAGCATTAACAAGCGCGGATTACTGATTACTTTGACCGCCTCGAGTTTTTCATTGCAATAATATTTGTTAGGGCCTTACGTGCCGAAACTACTATATAAACATGACGCATGCCCTTTAGTGAAGGGCTCTCGAGTAACTTTTGACCAGCTGGGGTTTTTTAACGTGCTCCTGTATGAATAACTGCGCGGGTGTGTTCTGCATTTCGTTCCCATAGAAATGTGGCCGACGTGGCCGGAAATCGAACCCGCATCCTCGGCTATATAGCTATATTCGGGTACAGGTCAAGAAAATAAGAAAGAAAAAGCGGCGTCTCCCCGTCAAAGGACCCCCCTCCAGCCAGTGGTTCTGCCACGTCACGGTGACACAGCGGCAAAATTGGCTGGAGGGAATGATCTTTTGACGGGCAGATGCCACGAAGAAACGGCGTCTTCCCGTCAAAGGACCCCTCTCCAGCCAATGGTACCGCGACTTCACGCTGACAGAACGGCGCTATTGGCGGAGGGAAGATTCTTTGACGGGCAGATGCCATGAAGAAACATCGTCTTCCCGTCAAAGGACCGCGCTCCAGCCAATGGTGCCGCGACGTCACGCTGACGCAGCGACGCTATTGGCTGGGAGGAAGATCCTTTGACGGGGAGGTGCCACGAAGAAACGGCGTCTTCCCGTCACCGTCGAAGGGCCCCGCTCCAGACAGTGGTGCCGCGACGTCACGCTAACGGAGTGGTACTATTCATTGGTTGGAGGGGGGGCGTCCTTTGGCAGGGAGATGCGGCTTTTTTTTTTCTTGACCTGTCCCCGAATATAGCGAACACTTTGCCACTAGGCTGTACCACGGATAATTCATTTTTCAACGTGCACCTAGATATCTAAGCGTAGCGCTGTTTCTTTATTTATTCCTAAATGCGGCCGCCGTGATTGGGAATCGAACCGGCGACCTCGGTCTTACCAGCGCAATATACGTTAGCATCTGATTGCTGTGGTGTCGGCACGCAGCACAGCTTTTTACACTTGCAACGCTTGTTGTCCTTACATTACCTTAACGATTAGGGATGAAATCTCAATGGCTGTCGCATCTGCATGATGTATAAACTCACGTTAGTCAACACTGCGTTGCACTACCGCCGTGTGATCAAGTTGTAGTTAACTTTTCGGCCTTCTTTTGTTCTTAACTGCACTCGGTTTAAGTCCCGATATACTCTTCTCAAGTTTTGAAGCGCAAGTGCTGACAGAAAGGCGAGGCAGAGAAGGAAGACAAACAGGGACACACGCACACACGCGCTGACTACCAAATGATTTATTGGCTAAAAACGTAGACATATATACACAGTGCACGAAGTGATCGATCACATCGTCAGCAACACGCCTTACAGCTTCTCTTATACGTCAGAAGCTGCGTTCTAGTGCGTCATTGCCAACTGCACCTGCCATAGCTTCGGCGCGGTTCAGTTTTCGCGCTGCACTGTAGAATAGGCTAGCGAGGGGCACGTGTGTAGGAACCAAAGGCGACCGAAATGTCACGATCAAGCGGCGACAGAGCTAACGTAAACGACTTATATACGTCTAACGTTGTTGACGTATATGAAATCGGGCGTTTCGAAGCCAGGCTGTGACTGCTGTTATTGAGCGCGCCGTTTTTAACGCTGTTCGAAAGTCGAGGCTGCTTTCCGCAACGGACGGTTTCGTTTGCCCAAGGAGCTGGAGTGGCAACGCCTGCTGACGAGTGAAGCTGGCGTTTGCCCATGGTTCAGCCCTAAAAGCTTGCCAGAGTGTCCAGAAACCGGTATCATTTCAAGCATTCTTGATCTGGTAAAGTAAACTCTAGACTAATTGTAATGTAAAACAGCGTTGTTTTGGATCAATAAAGTACCATTGACCGAGTATCAATGCCACGATATTGCACACAAATTTTCGCTATGGTCAAGTTTCACCCAGGCACCCGTAGCACAGAGAGGCACATCAAGCAGTGTCTGTCTAGCAAAGCTGACAGCTTTAAAGGGGTTAAGAAGCGTGAGGAAAACGCTTTTTATTTTGTGCCATTTGGATGCTGGTAATCGATGCCCTGAGTAAGATGGCGACCGCCAGTTTCACCTTTAGCACAAAAACCCCACTCCAGATTTTTTTTAAAATTTTTAAATCTCCTTACGTTTGCCACGCTGCAGAAAATTAAGTGGACAGATGATGATGATGATAATGATCATGACGATTTTGTGGCCATAACATGGCCACATAATCTAGCTAGCTCAGAACCGGGATAATTAGAGAGCTATGGGAGAGGCGTTTTCCATGCAGTGGGCGTAGACAGGCTGGTGATGACGGTGTAACCAAAGTAGTCGGAATTTTCGGAGGTCCCTAACGGTTCGCCTCATAATCAATCATTAACGGTTCGCCTCATAATTGGGCGCATAATGCCGCAGAAATCATTATTACTATATTATCGCCACTATCTCTGTCATATTGTCGCTCCAGATCTGTATGTACTCAAAGCTGTCAGAATTGCTAGAGTATTTACCAACGCCAACCAATGTAGCTTTTTTTCCCTCGTCCTAACCACTTATGTGAAATTCCATGTATGTGGTAAATAAATGAACTTCAACTTGGACGTGGAGAGTTTCACAATGAGCGCTTTCCTTTAAGCGTACAGGCACATTGGACTCTCCTTACGCGTACTGAATGCGGAACCTCGGCGGGTTGTTCGGGTGTAGGAGCCATGTCGACGTCAACGCTGTTGTGACGACCACGTCACGTGACAGTGTGACGATGCCACATGATCTCATGTGATTCCGCGATCGCTTGGTCACACGTCGTGTGATGACATTGGTCTTCACGCTGAGGGTGGCAGAGTCTTCTTTACTCGTAAAACACATCATAAATACACTGATGAATCAGGCACACGTCAGCGGATTGTGGCCGTGATGCCCGCGTGTTTCACCACGTATACCATTATATATTCCCTCGACGCTTGGCTGACGATCTCTGCACTTGGGCATTGGATTTAAATGAGTGTAGGCACCAAGATCTTCTATGATAATATTTTCATCTTTTGTGCAATGGCAGCTGGCATGTGCGGCTTGCGACGGGGGTAATTCAATACTACACAATTTACATGTTATAATAGCGGGAAACTCTGGAGTGAAGACACAGAGAAGTGTCGAGTCACGTTGACATCACGTGGACTACCGAAGCGTTGACGACGGCAACCCGATGCATTTTCTGCTCCATGTTGCGCCCGCGTACACGTCACCACGCTTTACTGGGCGTCATCATCTTCAACGCTGTTATTCTTCATCCCTGATGGGACGTTCCGTGGACGGCTATCACAATCAACGCGGAAGAGGAAGCCACGCTTTGTTTCCAGACTCAGAAATTCAAATAAGTTGCCTTTAAGCTGTTTCTTATCTGTCAAAATTCATCACAACCCTTATAGTAAACGCACAAGGCTGATGACCCTGGGACCGAGCGCCGAGGCGACCGTCAAAGGCGACACTGCCACCTAGCGTTACGTAGAATCCCGAGCGTCCAATGACGAAGCGACTTTCCTCAACCTCATCCAGCCAATCAGGGCGCACCAAAGGCGACACTTTGGCGACATCGCCAAATGCGATCTTCCTCAGACTACAGCCCCTGTAATCAGTTCATTGTCCGATTTTTGTGTCTTCCCTACTTTAAATGTGAGCAAGGGGCGAACGCCCTGTCCGCGAGCGAGCGGATATGACATCCTTTGTTATGCTTTCGAAGCGGTATGTATTCTGCGGCCACACTGTAGAGTTTACCGCTGTTTTCCTGCGCCCTATACATGCGCGAAGGTCCTTAAACCTCGGTCGTACGCTGCTCACCTGCACGCCTGATGTTGGGCGAGACTTTTATCCCGTATCACCTGTTCTAGGCACTTTGCTGCTTGTCCAATTTGTGCGGCGTTTCCCGGAAGTTTCTCTAAGCCTGTTGATGCCATTGCCACTGTAGATGTACCTTGCGTTTAAGCTATCCACAGTTGAAGCATTTACACATTTGCCTCTCGTAGCAGACTCGTTGTGAGGCGAGTGCACTCTGGGGACGCCACGCTGAACTGCAACTGAATGAATGGGATTGTGCTCTGCGGAGTGCGCTCTCGCTCTCCTTGTGGAAGCGTTAAAGTCGTCGCTGCCCTCGAGTGGCCTCCGTGATTATGCGCGCCCGCCGTCAATCTCGGAGGCCGTGCGATGCAGCGCACGGCGTTTACGCACGTTACGGCGAGGTGGCGCCACCGCCTGGCGATATCCACGCGAACGGGTCAAGGTGACGGTGTCTCGTTCCACTCTTAAAGGAGAAGCTTATAGGCGTCCTCCATTTTCTGTCACACTAGTCGTAGTTAGCCGCTAGGCGACACGTTATGTTATCGAGCCAACATCGGCCGTAATTTAGCGATATATGGTCTAAATTAGTCATACTTAGGTGTGATTAGACTATATTACCAAGCGCGCGAACCAGTGTTGGTAGTGTGCGATTAAATACGTCAAGCCCGCACCGCATTCGCCCGTTGTCGATGTTCACAAATCGTGGGAAAGAAGGACGGGGAAGAGAGGTAAGCTAAGATACAGTCTCGAGTGTTAGAGGATTTTAGTTTGTCCGCAGGCTTAGTTACGTTACGTTTACGGTTACCGGCCTACCGGAAGCTTCTGCGGCAGAACTGCTAATGACATCTAGCGGCTATTTTCTTAACTACGATGCATTAGGTTTTCTTTTTAGTCGCGTGAGTGTAGCGTCGAAAGAAATTAACGAAAGCACTACGATATAATTTTTATCTCACTATCAGTGCTTTAAACCATCAGTCAAAGGAAACGTGCAAGCCCCAGTGTTACCAACTGTGTGCGTCTCTGGTTATGCTCCGCGTCGCTATGTCTTGCCGCCAGCACTACCAATCATATGCACTTTCCTGTAAAGTGGTATCCGTTGACGTCAAGAAGTCTACGGACAAATTAACATCCCTTATTATATTCCAGCACTGTGTATCACACGTATACGCCCATTTTTTTAGATACGAAGCATTTCTTGCATATCTTCTTCCGAATAAATGAAGAGGAACCGAACGTAATTGCTGATAAAGCAAATAACAAATAATACTGGACTGCGTTTGTTCGTGCGAACTCTGCTTCTACAAGAATTGATGCATTGTGCTCCACAACTCTCGTCGCTATGTTTGGACATATTGTTATCGCCATCGCTCGGTAACGTTGAAGTTGAATATAAATAGATGGTACTTGGTCCTCGAAAGAATGTTTAGACGTAGAAGCGCTTGACGTAGAGAGAACGTCTAGAAGCTGTACTAAGGTAAAGCGCATTCGTATCGAGTACTCATACATTCAAATATCTACGGAAATGCGCTAAATATAGTATCCGAAGAATTAAAGACGCGACGACGATTATGGGAGAAGCTAGAACGATTATTTAGTGATGTGTTAAGATCTGAACGTATTCGAGGGGACAATTGGACATATTTAAACACAAGATAACATGGGAACAGGTGCAGGAGCATCGAAGGCCATAGAAAAGGGCGGAATGAAAAGCCAGGGTTGCATCGAGTTCTAAAAGCCTTCCTTCGAGGATTTATGTAACCTCGCTCAACTATTGGCTAGAACCTAGATGAGCACTTTAAACCGACATTAAAATGACACATTACAGTGATTTAGACTTATAGATTGTTATTTGCGGGCTCCAATGCCTTAATTTGGCCACTTTACGTTTCAATATTAGAACAGAAAGTGAAGATGAAGACTTCATCTTAGTTTCTTCTTTGTATCTCGCGTAGAAACTTTCAGGAGATGACATCACAAACCCCACTCCTCTATCGCGTTTCCTCGCGACACTGTCTCAGTGAAATTATCTGAAATACGCCATATTAAGTCTCTGGCTTCCTTAGAGCGCAATGTATATCTCTTTTAACCAATAGATAGTTAAGTTAGGACATAGTAGACGCCGTCAAAAATATATTACGTCATGCATATTAATGCAGGTAGCCCCGAGCCGACGTCGCCACTAGAATTTTATTTATTTTTTGCGCATTTTCTAGCATGCCAAACGCCTTCTCCTGGCGAGATTGGTGCTTTTGCTTACGTTAAAAAAATAATCTACATACTTATACGGGAAAAATCATAATTCACTTTAGTGTTCCTTTAATGTATGGAAGAGTCTAAGGTCGATATTCATGAACATACCTTATCCTTATCGCTTATTTTCCTTATCGCCCCTGTGATATTAAGGGCGCGTTAAGGCGACTTAAATGGTGCGAAAGACTATCATTAGGCTCGTTTGTAGATGCTGGACTAATTTGTTCGCGAAGCATGTAAGGGCACAGGGAAGATAAGAAAAAGGAGCGATAAGGATAAGACAGGTATACGAGATAGGTGTATGAAGATAGGCAGGTTTATGAATAAGGCCCTTATTAATAGACCTGCCTTATCTTTATCAGGATGGGCTTCAAGGAGAAACTTGAAAGTCATCGAGGGGTGTACTGCCGAAGTAAAAATCTCGAATTTCTGTATATTGTAGTACGCTGCCTCCGCATAAAGTCTCACACAAAGCTGAAGTTGCTAGTTTGATGATATGATCATTGCTCGAAAAAAACGCCTCGAGGGCTCGCACAGCCCGTAATTTTTAAAAGAAAAGAATACCGCAAGCTCTTCTAAGCGCTTCCGGTGTACTGTATTTATTGAACATTCTTATCATAGTTGCAGTCTGCGCTCCGATACCATCACTCTTCGAACGAAAGTTAAGATCTTTATGAATCTCTAACGGCATTCATTCGGGCAGTGATCGTATCATGAGGCTATATAGGGAAGGGAGCTTAAATAAGCGCTTGAGCAGCTGCAGTATATACCGTACGTCGACCTTCGAGATTTTCAAAGCCGATACCGGACGCTGCTCCTCGGAGACCCCTGTAAGATATATCAGTTCAATTAATAATTAAAATCCGAGACACCTCAGCAGCCGAGAAACTGAGGTCTTCGAAACACGAACTGTTTATGCGTATCGTGATAGATCGGGCACTCACTCCGAGCACGACTGTGTCCTTTGCTTGTTTGATTTCTCTCTTCTTTTCTTTTTTTCTTTTGCGCGCTTAAGATCAGCTACGTATACAGCATTTATGCGTTCCTTGCCGGAAAGTGCGACACAGCTTTAGTCTTTTCGAGCTTTAACAACCCTTCATTATTTTTATTTATTTATTTTATATTATTTAGTTTTCTTTTGTCTTTCGCCGCGCTCGTTACTTCGTTTGATTTGCGTGCCTCGATGTATGCAAAAAAAAAGGAAAAGAAAAAGATAGATCCCAATGCATACAGCAGGCCGTCATGAGATGACGGTACGCGTTACTTTTTCTTTTTCTGCATTTGTTTTTTCAGCATCGTCGTCGTCAAATGTCATTCGGCGTTTTCGCGATGAGGCGGGGTCACTAACCTGTCAGTGCTGTCAGACCGGCCCCGCCGCGTGCTGCGCGGATCACATCAATCTACCTGTACTGACCGTCTGGCTGTACATAGCGTCTGGCACGCCAACTGTGTAGTTCGCCGGGGGAAGTGAAGTCTTTAATGCCGTCGTGTTGTGGGCTCGTTCGGACAGACAGCTGTCATACGTACTTCACTCAGGAGAGCATTTCGCCTTGATGCTCTCGTATCCATCTTGCTGCTAGGTCTATACTTGTACAGCGGTACGTATGGAACTGCGAAATACTATGGACCGTATTCGTGACCCCACCTTATGCTTATCGCTGGTTTTCCTTATCTTCCCCGTGCCCTTATCATACTTCGTGAACCAGAAATGCCTCGATGCTCTCGTATCAGTCCCGCTGCTAGGTGTATACTTGTACAGCGGTACGTATTGAACTGCGAAAGGCTATGGACCGTATTCACAGACCACATGATCCTTATCGCTTGTTTTCCTTATCTTCCCCGTGCCCTTATCGTGCTTCGTGAATGAGAAATGTCTGGATGCT
Source organism: Hyalomma asiaticum (assembly GCA_013339685.2). NCBI lineage: Eukaryota > Metazoa > Arthropoda > Arachnida > Ixodida > Ixodidae > Hyalomma > Hyalomma asiaticum. Next base: position 27,679,953 of record CM023490.1, on the reverse strand, counting down.
CTGGTATCAATCCTGGTGCTAGGTGTATACTTGTACAGCGGTAGGTATGGGGCTGCGAAAGACTGTGGACCCTATTCATAGACCCACCTTTTCCTTATCGCTTGTTTTCCTTATCTTCCCCGAACCCTTATCATGCTTCGAGAACGAGAAATGTCTCGATGCTCTCGTATCCATCTTGCTGCTAGGTCTATACTTGTACAGCGGTACGTATGGAACTTCGAAATACTATGGACCGTATTCGTGACCCCACCTTATGCTTATCGCTGGTTTTCCTTATCTTCCCCGTGCCCTTATCATACTTCGTGAACGAGAAATGCCTCGGTGCTCTCGTATCAATCCCGCGGCTAGGTGTATACTTGTACAGCGGTACGTAGAGGACTGCCAAATACTATGGACCGTATTCGTGAACCCGCCTTTCCCTTATCGCTTGTTTTCCTTATCTTCCCCGTGCCTATATCATACTTCGTGATCGAATTAGTCCAGCATCTACAACCTTATCAAGCATCCAGCATCTACATCCAGCCTTTATCATAAGGCTTATCTTTTGCACTGATAATCATTTGAGACCCCTCATCTCTCCTTGATGCTACAGGGGCGATAACGAAAACAAGCTATAAGGATAAGGTCAGTTTATGGATACGGGCCTATATCTTGCTTAACTACAACTGGAGTCTCCAGTGACGTCATGACCATCCGCGAATGTTCCTCCGCTACAGGCTGCAAATGGCTCGCGCTTCAAGCTTTCCGTGTAACCAGAATAAAGGGACAGTGGCAAAACTTAGATAAGCACATATAGTTTTGAATGTTTTCGTTCGTTTGTTAAAGTGGAACTTGGAAGGCCTAATTCAATACTGAGCTGAAATGATGAAACACTTGCAACGCACACACTAGGTCGTGCGCCGCAAGCGCTGCCACCTGGGTTTCTCAAAGCTCGCGTTTTCGTGACGTTTCATGCAAAAAGAAAGGATGGGGGACGCTTAGACCTGCATACATATGTGTTCAAATCTCTTGCGCGCCTCAGTGCTGCTACTGAAGAGAACATCCAAGAACAGCAGAGCGGGCGTCCCCACTTGGGTATGTCCTCCGTGCGCATTTTCTAGCGTCTAACCAAGCGTCTGCTCCGCGCGCGAGTAGTGCCTTTGTTAAAAGGTGATTTACTAACACGACAAAAATTCTTTTTAGGGGCGAAGCACCTCAGGGTGGAGGCATGTCCGTTGTCCGTGCTCATGTCACAGCACCGTTGCAATAGACCCTTTTCATAAACTGCAAGCTATCTTTCCTGCAATGCAGCTTGCCCTACTAATGGCGGCATTGGCGATCCGGCAAACAACGTGTGCAAGCGCAATTTGCTTGCGATAGGGCATGTAAAATGTCGATGCAGCCCTTCTGATACAAACATCCCCCCCCCCAAAAAAAAAAGAAAAAACGGGTAGCAGCATGTGCAACTTGAATTTTGACAGCATTTAAATAAAGGCAGCTGTCGCCATTAGTAGGGCAAGTTGCATTGCAGGGAAGCTAGCTTTACAGTTTATGAAAAGGGTCTATAGTGTGTGGGTGTGGGCCCATCGTCGAGGCAGTGCAGTCAGACGGTGTGTTGTGCATGTGTGGGCCGATCTTGGAGGCTGTGCACCCAAACAGTGTATATGTACGGTTGTCGAGTCAGAAACGGGCTGTCGGCATCTAACGCCGTCGTCAAGGCCACACAGTTCTCTTGCCATCGCACCATACATCTCACCGCCAGCACGCGTATCACGTCGCACAGGTCATTGTTTAAATTCTGCTCGTCACAAAGTGCGCACTGTCACATTTTCGTCTTCTTTCTTCCCTCGTGTGGTTGTAGACTGGAACGGCCTTCCCTACGACATCGCTGCCATCACCTGTCCATCTGCTTTCGCAGAACAAGTGTGTGCATTTGTTTTATAGTAACGATGTTTTGTTTTTCTAAACCCACCCCTTATGTAATACCCCCTGTCGGGGTCTTTAAGGAATAAAGAATGAATGAATGGAAGGAAGCCCATTAGCAGCGGCTGACCTTTTCTGTGGGAAACACTGCAGCAACTTCGGGCCTAGCTTTGTCCTCGACTCTCGCTGTCACGGTATAGAAAAAACCGTTGCTATACTGGGAACGTATGTGTGTATGTGAATCCAAAACTCAAGACGGTATACTAATTATAACAAGACCATTAAAATGCAACAGCATTGAAGAGGACCCAAATAAATACGTTTGTATATATATACACTTTTTTTCACTCATGACACATTCGCAGTGGCAAGGTGCGAGTGACGTACTTTGACATACCGGTACAATACCCAGTGCTTCGCCACTCGTCATGATTCACATTAGTGGAGATGCTGTGATTTTTTTTCACTTTACTGTCCCTTCAAGTTATAAATACTGTAGTAAATATTCGATGTTGTATTCCTGGGCTTGTTGCTATTGTTTTAATCCGATGTATATGCATGTGTGTGCTGGTATGACATTGATAACTACAGCTATAGGAAATGGAAAGAAGAGTCCGTAATCGGTCACGTGCTGCGGTAATGCGTTGTCCGCGTACGTTATTGCTTTGGCTGCATACGATTGGTTCAATAGGGAATCAAGCGTTCGTGCCGAAGAAAGCACTTTCAGAACTATTCATATATTTTTTTATTACTCCGGTAAGCATACCGCTCTCAATCTATGGTATTAATATCATCATCATCCGTTCCTCGCACGGCGATAATTGCTGCACTACAGAAGATGTCGTCATAATACCGCTATTTTTTATCTACATATTATTCATGTGCTATTCTTGGTTTATTATTTAATGCTACGTTCTCTCTCTACTATTGCAATAGCTAGAGAGATAATGTGTAGGAGGAAACGTCAGTGACCTGGCAATCCTGCCTCCTACGTACTTCGCTTATAGCTTCTGTTACATTATTCGTCTAACTGTAAGTCTATAGCTTAACGGAGAATAATGCGTTCGTACTGCACCTACAGGCTCATTCGTAGTTGCAGCTCTCGTAAATGCATTGTGCATGAAGACCTGGTATTTGTGTGTTTCCCGTTCGGTGATAGCAGCTTCACTAAAAAAGAGAGAGATAAAAAAAAAGGACAGATACATTCGGGGTTCTGATCTTTAAACGTAATGTCTCAGAATTATTGCCGTTTTATTACACTTTTATGGCAGGCATAGCTGAAGCGATGGGCCTGTAAACGGAAGGGTCGCCAACCTTTGAATCCTTGTTGCTGCGGTTTTATGCTATAGTTCGCATCACGTGATCTGCGCACGAACTCTCTGACTACGCAAGTAACTATTTGGGTAATGCGTGCTACTGATGACGCGTTCGTGCCGAAGCGGGGCGTCAATCTGACTACTTGAGCAGTTAAGAGCCTTGCACCTAGAACTCCGTCACAGCCGCGTTACTAGAAGCTGTTGGTTTTCTAATGTTACTGTAATTGCATTATCTTAGGCGAAAATTAAAAGAGTGTTGTGTACGTTCACGCTCCAAAACCGAAATTCGCTCGGTAACTACACAAGTAAACAAACACTCACCAAAAGATTTAGGCATGTTCATCAAGCATCAAGGAAACTCGATTTCTCTACTTCAAAGACAGTACATAATTTACAGAGAATTACGTCGAGAGAGAGAGAGATGATAGGCGGAAGGCAGGGAGGTTAACCGGAAGTAAAATATCCAGTTTGCTACCCTGCACTAGGGAAGGGGTGAAGGGAGACAGAAAGGGATGGAAGAAAAAGAAAAAAAAAGGAGAAAGAGAGAGGTCAAATCGCGCACACACACGTACGACGTAATTACGTCGAGTGTTGCGGTATAGCTACTGCGATAGTGTTGGTGAGAAGTGACCGCTAATGCATCAGTCTTGTTTAACTGTTTGCATGCCACAGAACACTTATGTTGTTGCCGAAATCTCATTTTACCGTTGTTTCAATATTAGTTCCACTAGTTACTGTTACAGTGATAGCTATGGTACCCTCAGAGTATCAAGCTGAAACTGCTCATTTTTCAAATAATTTTTCCTAGACAGTGAAGTGGTGTCACTGATTTATACACGCACCCCCAACACCCGCCTAACCCCTTCCTTCACCACCCCCCCCCCCCCCAAAAAAAAAAATTCTCCAGATAACCAATGACTTGCTATCCGCGCCTCCCGCCCTCCCCGTGCACTGATTTCACCATGGGTAACATCCCCCAAATTCGAAGTTCTGGATAATACCCTGATATGTATGTTTTTTTTTCTGCTATTGCGGCGATGGCCACGGCACCTGTCTTAACGAGAAGTTACCAGTAGCACATGAATCTTGCTTGCTATTTGAACGCACTGTGTTAGGGCAGTTTTGTTGTTCTTGTAGCTCATGTTGCCGCTGTTGCATCTGTTAGTGCTACAGTGATAGCTACGCAATCCCCACGACTATGATATTCAAAGAGTTTACATTTAAAAAAAAAGGAAATGATAACAATGACCTGTAATACTGTGTCTTTATTTTTTTATTATTATTTCAGTAAGAGCTACAGCGATAGTCTTCGGGAGACGCTGCCAATAACACACAAATATTACGTGCTGTTCGCATGCCACGTCTATGCTATTCCTTTTGCTCTCGCAAGCCCATTTGGCTAGCGACTGAGCTATCCGTACTGGCATAATGTGCTCCGGACTTGCTCATTTACTGCCCACTGCCACTTTCTCGTCTACGTATGTAGTCATCGCAAACGTCTCACTTTCGGTTCGGCTTTCTTTCATTATAATATTTCCCTTCAAACAATGGCTATTGAGCTGACATTATAGTATTTTTGAAAGGAGAACGTCCCACACCTATCAATCTTGCTCGGCACGCGTTTCGCATTTGACATTTTCGCCGCGGTTGTCATTCGGTTTCAAGGACAAGGAAGTGGATGCCGTGTTAACGGGCAACATCTGGCTGAAACTTCTCCGGTTGTTACGGAGACGGCGTCGTTTTAAAAACTGAATGCGTGATCTCATTCGTTAAGACGTATCACTCGGGTGCAACACTCGTATTTCCGTGAATTGCTGTTGCCGCTATAGCTAGGGTGTATCGAGGCAAATTCAGTAGACGATATCAGTCGACGTTAGCCGCCACTGGTCCTCGTTTAGAGAACAGTGTTCGACATCGGCAGATGTTGAGGAGTGCTGCTTGTGTGCGAGGCAAACACGGTAAGCCAGCGCACTACCGATCACTTTTCAAAAGTAACGAAATAGGGTGGGAGGAGGAGGGCAGAAAAGAACGATGGAGAGGAATGGACGAGGGGAAGTGATATGAAGTGCTTTTATGTAGTTATATCTTCATAAAAGCACAGTGCCCCCAAATAAATAGGTGAAATCATTCGTTTTCAATTAGTGTATTGCCCTGATAACGGCCATGTCGTCGAGTGCATATCTTGACCTCCTTGCTGCTATTTAATGAAGGCATTAAATAAAGGCAGTTCACTGTGGAAAGTGGAAGCGTTAAGACTCTAAGTAAGACGGCGAATCAATACCAAAATAATGTTATTCGAGGTGCTGGGAGATCGAGATATTAGAAACGACATCGCCCGAACGCCCTTTCTTTAACGTTGAAAACAAGAAACACTGAAATAAAGAAAAAACACGTAAATCTATGTAGGGAATTAGAAAAGGTTCTTCTTTGAGGATAATACATGCTAAGCACGATCTGGGCAGTAACTTCCGAAGTGGGATGCGTTTCTTTATTTTGTACGCTTCATTTTTTTTCTCTTTCTTTTTTTCTATGAAGTACTCCCTCTGTGTGCATCGTCATGCGATAACCTCCTGCAAGCACAACGTGGACGAATTTAATGACAAAGCGAGAAGTGTGACGGCTAAGGACAACGAATGAAATGCTATGTAGTTCAAGGAAACGCGGATTGAAAGGCGGCCAAGGCAATCAATCGCGCAGTGGCTTGCGATAAGATACAGTAAAGACTGCGACACTTCGCTAGGTAAACTGTGCGATAGAAAAGGGGGCGATAATGTTGTGAACCATAATTTGTGATTAAGCGAGGAGGTGCGAATGAAAGTGCGCTGGAAAATTGTAGTTGCTGTCAGTGGTCAGTCGCCTTTCTGACTGGCTCACTCACTCACTCACTCACTCACTCACTCACTCACTCACTCACTCACTCACTCACTCACTCACTCACTCACTCACTCACTTGAATACAAATCGCTATCGCCGTTGTTCAATTATCCAGCGAGGTGATCAATCATGCTAAGAGTCACTCGCTGGCGTGATAGTCGCTGAACTACGCACTCGCGCGCTCTGAACCACAAAGCTGACGCATGTGTTCACTACTTGACTCTCCTAATCACTCTCATCAATCACTAACTCAAGCAGCATCCGCTGTCTCACACGGAGCCATCCGTGAGTCAAGCACTCTGTGCGAGGTCAGTAAGCGTTAACAGAATTCCATGCGGTCCAAAATTTCCAGTGACCTCCACTGCGGATTTCCTATCCTTCCTACTCCATCATCCCCTTTTCCCTAGCTACACGTACGCCGAGCCCTATTCCCTACAAGGGCCGCAAAAAATAGCGTTCCTCTCATTTATTTATTTATTTATTTATTTATTTATTTATTTATTTATTTATTTATTTATTTATCAAATAACCTCACAGGCTCCTACATCGGAGTACTGTGTGAGGCGGGGACCACATTAGGAGGGGTAACAATAACAGGAGCATGAGAACTTCGTTATGTAATGCTTGTAGGCTGTTAGTACGGAACACTGAAAGAACAACAAAACAAAAAACTACAACAACAAAAGCACCCTTATGCCCATTAACCCATTAAACCAGCACCCATTACCCAGCACACATTACACAGCACACATTACCCAGCACCCATTAGGCGAATCACAGTTCTTGTTTTTGTTCGCTTGGTTAGCACTCCTGTAACGCAACAGAAACGTAAAGCGAACGAGTTTACGAAGTAACCGGTTCATCAATGATAAGCTATTCTGCGTCGTTTCTGCTACGCGAGACAAAGAGAACTGAAGTATAGTGTATGTGACGTATACCTCGACCTATAGACAGCGAGAGAGTGAGGACGAAACAAAATAGTTCATCCTGTGCCATATTTAGGCAACATGGTCGCATAGTTAAATGTATGGAGGCAACATGTGTTCCGCTAATGGCATTACTGTGTTTCAACGTCAGCCACAACGACGTCGTGACGCTTTGACAGGTGTACTTAGTAATTAATATGGTCCAGGCATGCACGAAGGTACACGTATTTAAATAACTGCCTGGAATGTTGCCCCACAATATACGTCAAGGATTTTTCTTTTTAAATGTGCGCCAATGTAGTTCCTGCCTCTTTCTTTACCATATCGCAAACAATTTATTCCGTCCAGCTGTTGCTTCTCTCGCGTTGTATGTCCATGAAGTGCGCTGCAGTCGTAAAGTCTGCTTATAAATTCCCACTGGTTAGCACGGGTTTGGCGTTTTCTTCTTCTTCTTGTTGTTCGCTTGTTTGCTAAGTAAATCATTGCGTTATTGGGTCAGTCAGTCATATCTGTCACGGTATTTGCGGTCACAGAGCTACGGCGTGGTTAGCAGGTGATATTATTAATAACATGCGCCCTAAATAGCGCGCCACAATTTCAGCCGATCTGTTGTCATCCGGTTTTATGAAGGTGCTAAATTTTGTCATTCATTCCCAAGAATATTAGTTACATAGGCCACAACATTCACCTAAAGCTACGTTAACGATTAATAAAGCGAACCTTTGGTTTTCATTTATTTTGTAGAGATATCTAGACCATTATAAACTGGGCTCATCGGAGGGACAACGTATTAATGGCTTGAACCACTCAGGAGATAGCCAGTAATGCGCAGTAAAAAAAAAAAAAAAATCACGCATCTCCATGAAGTGAACCATAACGACTTGGCGTAGCACTGGGGATCGCTCGACGTTACCGTAAATCACCCGTGACATTGCCCACTCATGCATGTAAATGAGTGACAACGCGTGTGTATGTTTACACTCGCGTTGTCCTTTATGCTCCTGGTCTTTATTTGGTTCCTGCGCTCCCACATCGGATATCGTGCTAAGTTCCGGATTACTTTTAGTTAACGCGCACGTTGTGAATCCTTATGCTTCAACTGCGCACAAGAGAAATATCCCACCGGCACTGCATTGCAGGTTCACCGGCCACCCCTATATATATGGGGTGGCCGGTGAACGGTTGTGCAGCGCGAGCAGTCGGATTTTTCAATCAAGAAACTCGCTAGCAGACGCTGCCTGCGTCAAGCTTGTCTCTCGCGGGCGAGAGCGCGTTTTCGTTCCTTGCGAGCTGGTAAAGCGTTCGTCGCAGAAAAGCGTTTCCGTAGTGAACGCGCGCCGTTCGCTCTCTCACGACTGCAGACCACACAGTCTGACTGCACTCCCTCCAGGATCGGCCCATACGCACGTACAGTCACGCCGCCGTAAGCTCTGCCCTAACGTGCTTCGCTCCTAAAAAAACCGAAGCCAGTTCCACTACAGTGAAGGCCGTACTAAGTGGAGAGCAGTCATTCGCCTCGGTTTCACTTGTGTTGCTGTTGCGTTTGTCGTCGGCGTTTCCGAATTATTTTCGCTTAATTCAGTCCCATTATGCCGCTAATTACCCGTGATGTGCGTCTTTTATATAACTATAATAATCTCGTTTATCTTGACAATTTTAACATGATCTAGTTAGTTCATCTGTAAGCCGTTATTGACCGGTTTTCTGGGAATTCATCAGTTTGTGGTGATACGGGCAGTGATTCGTATGTGTTTCTCTTGTGTTTATCATCGGCATTCTCGAATTATTTTTCACTTACTTCGATCTCATTATGCTATTACATAACCTTAATGTGCACATTTCATTAGATAAACATATTTTTTATTCATTACACTAGTCCGGTTTATTTTAGGTATTCCTATCCAGGATCCATTTAACTCGTTTTGGTCAGTTATTCTCATGTTTTCGCCCTCTTTTGAAGTGATGTTTTCTAAGCCTGAGTCACCGACAGAGGTTCCATCAAGCGCCGACAGCCGGGGCCCCTAAAAACGGTCCGCACTTAAAACGTGAATTCGCTAATGTCGATCCTGGTGCCAATGCGCAACACGGCAGTGGTCTTATCTTATCAGACCGAGAAATCTAAATTTCCATGGTAAGCGGTGCATATTTATTTATTATTATTTATTTATTTATTTATTTATTTATACCTTGCAGGCCACAAGAGGTATATGTTTAGTGCGTTTGGGGGGCGGGGTGGGGGGTGACAATTATAGAGGCCACACACAAATTATGCAATTCTCAGAATAAAATATATTGACCTGATATATATTACTAGATGTAGAGCTTGCATAAAAGGACCAAGAGGGGAGGCGTGGGGGGGGGGAGGGGGTTGCGGTGTGTGACATACACAAGTTCACCTAATGAGGTGTAGATCTAAAACAAAAACAGCTTTTTTTGTACGGTATGCTTGCGCATATTTTTTCTGTCGCCGTTTCTTCAAAGTGAATCAATCAGTCAGTCAGTTTTATTATGACATAATATGGTAATTACAAAGATAAGATACACAGACAATGGCGCCGAAGTACAAGGCTGCAACGGGACCCTCGCTGAAGTTTGTAAATAAATATCGCAAGGATTAGCAGCTCTTTGAGCTGTAAAACATAATGGAAGCAAAGCACACACCAGAATAAAGAATGCACGAGAACAAAAAGCAAACACTCTTATAATGAAATACAGTACATAGATACAGAAATCCAGTACGAGTAAACAAAATACCTTTGTATGAGGAGCCTTTGTCACCTTCGTATGGCTCCGCCACGGTTGTGTAGTGGCTATGGTACGGGCTGCTGATCCGAGGGTCGCGGGATCAAATCCCGACCGCGGCGGCTGCGTTTCGGTGGAGGCGAAACGTGGATGCCCGTGTGCTATGCGATGTCAGTGCACATTAAAGAACCCCAGGTGGCCGAAATTTCCGGAGACCTACACAACGGCGTCTCCCATAATCATAGCTGGTTTTGGGACGTACAACCCCAGAAATCAATCATATCACCTTTGTATGAGTGGCATGAACGTTTAGCCTCAATGAACTGATAGTGGAAGCACGCAACGCTCTCAGTCCGCGGCAGAGGCGGTCGCGATCTTCGTTCATCGACAATATTATCTGCGGTGACATGCGTCGAGATCTACGGATGTGCCACTTAAGCGTTGTCACTGATGCTCCTCTGTAATGTAGGATCTGGATTTCCTTTACCCTACCCCCACGGATGCTGAGCCGTGCTCCCGACTTGGACTGCAGAAAATAGCGTCCTTTGCTTAAACACACCGCAATCAATCAATCAATCAATCTGGATTGAACTCAACTGCACGCGATGAGCGCAATATCTTACTAGAACATCCGGGAACATTCGGCATATTCAGACGCAGTCAGTGTTAAAATGCCAGGCATGGGTACCATGAGAACCTTAGTCGCCGCAGGGAAGCGAAAGAAGTGCTCGTGTCGGTACGATCTCTGTCCTTTGGTGATTTCCGCTTGATGTTGTTGCTCGATTATTTATATATAATTGTTTCTTCACCATTTTTCTTCCCATTTCGTTCTTTCTGTTGCAAAAGTGCCACCTTGCTAAAGCCAAGGGTTACTCGTGCGCTCTTTCAGAAATGAATGAATGAATGAATGAATGAATGAATGAATGAATGAATGAATGAATGAATGAATGATCCAACATTGCCTCCATCCCCCTCTTTCGCTCTCTTCTTCTCCCCGTTAAAGTTAACTGAGTAAGCTATAGCGACCGCAGCTAGGCCTATATCACCCCCCCAGCAAAAGAAAGAAAAGCGAGTGGGCGTAATCTTGCGACTGGGCGACGCCGTATAATTACAGCGCCGTTCATATTTTGCTCCCTTCGTCTCACCGAGGACATAGTTGATGGCTACAGTGTGTGAAGAAGAAGAAGAGCAACGCCATCTGCGAGCCCCATCACACACACACACACACACACACACACACACACACACACACACACACACACACACACACACACACACACACACACACGGCTTGGGGATCATCGTGCGATCCCCGCTCACGACCTGCGAGTACATAGCAGCTGCGGCAGCACACGTTCCTTTTTCTTCTTCATCTTTTTCTTCTTCACCGGAGCAGTAGTGAGCGTGCAGACAAGATATAGCCACGTGCACACTCGTCTCCGTGACGATATGATCTACCTCGAGGGCTCGCTCATATCCGCCAAGGCTGGCGCCTGTCGCGAGTGAGAGGAGACCCATACACATCAAGCATAAACTGCTTCCTGCGCGCGTTGCTGGCTCATTAGATGGACAGCGATAGAGGGGGAGAGATAGGTCGAAGCGGTGTAGGTATTAGGCCTGAGGGAGGTGCGAGTTATAGTATAGAGAGAAAGAGAGAGAGAGATGGGTAATGGGAGTGACGTGGCCTGAAGTAAGTCTGCTGCGAGGTTTCTGCGCAGGCAGTCTGGAATATCGGATGCCGCCGCCGTCTGCCTCGCCGGGTAGCTGAATGTCCCTTTTAGAAGAAGAAGAGGTTTAGGGCAGCGCTGCGGAATAGAGTACGGGGTGATTTGTAGACGACCGCGTAGTTTTAGTCAGTCTAGCGAGGTTCGTGCGGGGACCCGAAGATCCCTTGGTCAATAAAGTTCTTTCTCTCTCTCTCGCTTCATTTGTTTTTCTTTTTTTTTTGTTAATGAGAATTGGTAGGATGACCTGGCGCCGAAAGGTGGGAAAAGCGCGCGGTGCCTATAGTGTGTGCGATGAAATGAAATGAAATTTATAAGCTATGCAGATCGGCCTGCTTAGCTTCGCACGACGACACTGTCTTCGTGCGTGATGTGCGAGTCGAAAGAGCGGGAAAATAAGGAAAGTGGAGACAGATCGGTGGCATTTAAGCTATTAATTATTGCTTGGATAATTAAGGGAATAATCTCGACGTCATTATATTTCGGCGTCGCTTTCCGACGGTTATATGGGAACTGCACAGTACAGGACATGCAGGAACTACGGAAGTACACGGGGGTGGCGGTTACTCTGTTGAATACATTAATTAATTAGATCATGATTTGACGGTGAAAGGAGATGTGGGGGGGGGGGAGGGTGAAGGGGATAAAAAGGGTAGCAAACTGAACAAAAAGTATGACAGACCACAAGTTAATCAAATGGCTTTGGGAATATGTATATGCAGGAAGCTTCAGAGATAGATAGATAGATAGATAGATAGATAGATAGATAGATAGATAGATAGATAGATAGATAGATAGATAGATAGATAGATAGATAGATAGATGAAAACACGTCTGTCGCGCACCCACCACTAATACGCGGTCTCTTCAGCGAGAAACAAGCCCACGAATCCACAGCCGTAAGCCAACACAAATAAATCGGAAATATAAAGCGGTTTCTGCAAAAAAAGAAAGACAGGAAAAAAAATGTCTGTATTGTAGTCGCGCACACGCGCTCTATCATTGCCCGCATTGTTTTCTCACGCCTGCGACATCAGTGTTAAGCAGGTGCTGGGCAGGTGCTGCGTGCCGCGTACATGCACACGTGCGAAGAAGCGTCAACCTTTTGCGCGCACGGCCGCAATTTACGCGGGCGAAGCTGTACACGTTCTAAAAACACGCGTACGCGTCGCGAGTGAGAAATCTACGTCAGCGTGTGAAGAGAGCGTAACACCTGCCGGCAGTGGAACTGCGTGAACATATATAGTTTGCTCTCATCGCTATAATGAATCGCTAGACACACCGCTCGCATCTCTCGAAAACTCGTATACGCTTGTCATAACAGCGTTGTAACGCGTGAAAGCTTCAGGAAATGCAATGTTCGGGGAAAGGGGAAGGGGGGGAGGGTGTAGCCGTGCCTGTCGTGCTTGAAGTGTAACAAAACTTTCGCAATAAAACCTCTCCCAACCAAAGTGGATGTTGTGCTTAGAGGTCTTTTCACACGGATATAAACAGCATCATCTGTCAGAGAGACCCCTTCCACAACTCATGTCGAGTTCTGGGGTCCCAACTGCATAAATATTATGCACTGTACTCAATTTTGTTATGAATAAACCTGATTGATTGATTGATTGATTGATTGATTGATTGATTTATTTATTTATTTATTATTTTATTTATTTATTTATTTATTTATTGCATAACGCCGTCGAGGCATCGGGGCTTGCCCGCCACTGTGGTCTAGTGGTTATGGCACTCGGCTGCTGATCCGAAGGTCGCGGGATCGGATCCCGGCCGCGGCGGCTGCATTTCGATGGAGACGAAATGTTGAGGCCCGTGTGCTGTGCGATGTCAGTGCACGTTAAAGAACCGCAGATGGTCGGAATTTATGGAGACCTCCATTACGGCGTCTCTCATAATCAGAGCTGGTTTTGGGACGTTAAACCCCACAAATCAATCAAATCGAGGCATCGGGTCTGATGTAGAATAGCCCCGGAAATGCGTGAAATGTACTATCAGTTGGCGCATGCGCAGTTTCGAGGGTCTACGCGCTTTTATTATGAGCGTTATTGTGAACTCGCAACAGTAGGGTGCGTGGCTGATGAGGACGCACAGGCGGCGGCAGCAGTTTCAAACCTGTTCTCGTCAACAGCCGTAATTAATGTTCCTGACAGTGACGTGAATAGGTCAGAGGTAACAAAGTTTTCGGAGCGGGGGCCCTGTCAGGTTCCTGCCGCTTCCGCGAGCCACATAGCGTGAAATACTGGAATTGTCTTTCCCGTTGTAACGGGTCACACGTTGGACCCGAAGGTACTGGACGTTAAACAAAAGGGTGACTGGCGAGATGCTACTGGGTCGTGTTTTCGGGGCAGGCCAGCCGTGGTGTGTGCAGGATTCCGACAGTGTGCTCCACGAAGCTGAAAAAAATTTGTTCGTAACTGTACGAATAACGGATTCTCGGTTTGCATTTGTAAGCAAAACCGAATAATTATGAGAACTGCTGCGTCCGCGAACCAGCGGGCGGCGTGAGCTGGAAAGCATAGATCTAAATTTTCGTGACTCCACGCTGACTCGTTGCGGTTTTTGAGCCGCTTGTTGCGGAGTTGCTTGTTACGGTTCAGAGCTGCGGAAATTTGTACGTCGACGAACCAGTTATTAGAGATTTCTAACAGGAAAGTTGCGCACGGAATAAATGACCTAAATAGAGGGTAGCACTATCAGTTCAAGAAGCACTTGCATCTTTCAAATTCACAAATATTCTTACCGTATGAATTGCATTAGCAAGAATAGCACGGTTGTGTTCATCGTTTAGATATCCGTTGCTCCTATGCGCGTGCTCCGTTCTACTGCTTACTCTTATAAGGCCCCTAAACGTTTACCTTTAGAAGCGCGTTCGACCCGGACCGTGACGGTCGTATTTTCGATGGAGGTGATAATTCTAGAGGCCCGTGTACTGTTCGTTGTCAGTGAATGATAAAGGACTCGGAAGTGGTCTGAATTTCCGGCGCCTTCCACTACGGCGGGCTTCACAATCATGTCGTGTCTTTGGTATGTAAAATCTCAGAAACTATATTACTGTTTAACTTGAAGTGTTCCAGACGCAATTGCGTTTGTCCGTATATGAGCAACGCTATCTATCTATCTATCTATCTATCTATCTATCTATCTATCTATCTATCTATCTATCTATCTATCTATCTATCTATCTATCTATCTATCTATCTATCTATGTGTGCTTTCGTGCGTGCATTTGGCCCTTACAGTTCACTCAACCTTGCCTCTTTGACTTCGAGAATAAACAAGAGCACTTAAACACGACTGCCACTACCACAATTCCCTGTACTACTACTACTACTACTACTACTACTACTACTACTACTACTACTACTACTACTACTACTACTACCACTACTACTGGGGCTATTCTACTATACTAGTTGTACAGTTAGCAACTATTGGTGCTATACTAATGTTATTGCTTCAAGCGCTACTGGTATCAGCCTTACTACTGCTAGTACTGACAGTACAGTCTCGCGAACACATTCCAAAATAGCGCAGACCACGCCATCCCCAAGCTGCCGTCAATGCCGTGCAGTGACGAGCTGTCTCTTGTCGACAGTATTGATTGCTATAACGCACTACTTAGTCCGTCCGCCACGGCAGCTTCGAAACCCACTCACGTGGTCCGTATTATTTTGCTGCCGACCGTATGCGACTACAAAAAGAAAGAGCGACTACACCCAAGCCTCTATCGATCACCAACGTAGATAGCGCTGCGTTTATGTCTTTTCCTGTCAGTCCGTTTGCTATAAAAGGCCATTATTCATTGCCAAACACGGCCCCGAGCATAACCTCTTTCGAGTTGCTTTGGTTAAACGAAGCATGCTGTTCCGCAGAATCTGCATGTTTGTGAAAGCTCGTGTCTTCGCGCAATTGACTTCTTGAGCAACGAATTGTGCGTAGGCACACGTCCCTATATTCTTTCCGGCGTCTGTAATCCGTTAAGTATTTTTTTTCCATGACGATGTGTCCGGCCACTTTAATAAGAACGACGACTTGCAAAAAAGGATCTGAGAAGCCTGACGACAATAGAGTTAAGGATACTATCGGTTGGTATAAATTCAAATGAGAAGAGAAGCTCAGGGGAAGATGGAAGCTTGAATCGATGAACAGATCGCAAAATACGATTTAGAACAGGGACTGTGGCAGGAAACAACGTTTCGGCAAGTGGACTTGTCTTCGTCAGGGCGGCAACTGCCTTCTCCAGCGTTCCCTTATGTGCGCCATTGCACACTCTCCCCCGTCCTCAGAAAGAAAGGAGAAGAAGAGAGGAGAAGCAGAGAGGCACGTGCGAACAACAAAAAAAAAAGGGGGGGGAGGGGAATGGGCGGGGTTGGGTTAGGGTGTAGGTGAAGTTGGGTGACAGGTGCTGGCGTGACTAATATAAATGAAAAGAAGGAAAGCTTCCAAAGAATCCGCTCGTGGTACATATCTTGGAAATGCATTGTGTGCACAGCCTTAGAAAGCGGGAAGAACAAAGTAACACGTACGGCATTGCACCTATCGCACGTGTCCCCCCCCCTCTCACCCCGCACCACCTGCGCCGCACCCGCAGTGCATTTCACCGAAAGCTTGTTGCTAAACCCAACAAGCTTGTTGCTAAACGCAAAAAAAGCTGGTTGCGCGCGCGCGCGTGTGTGTGTGTTTCACTATACTCTGATATGCTGTGTTTCAGTGTCAATGATAGTCCTGTACCGGGCAAGGTGGTTCAGTTTACTCAGAAACTTTGCACTAATTTTAAATAACCAAATTGACGATGTGTTCAAACCGAAACCGAAGCGAGTGGACCCTTCGTCCTGTGTGTGCGGTGATGTCAAAGCTGATTTGATTGATTTATGGGGTTTAACGTCCCAAAACCAGTTCTGATTATGAGAGACGCCGTAGTGGAGGTCTCCGGAAATTTCGACCACCTGGGGTTCTTTAACGTGCACTGACATCGCACAGCACACGGGCCTCAACATATCGCCTCCATCGAAATGCAGCCGCCGCGGCCGGGATTCGATCCCGCGACCGTCGGATCTGCAGCCGAGTGCCATAACCACTAGACCACAGTGGCGGGGCGGTGATGTCAAAGCGTGCCTGTCATCAGAAATATGTAGCTGGCTCCAGAAAAAATGAAAGCGAAGATGTCATCGGAAGATCTATTGTACCATGCAAGCTTTTCTGGACTTGACAGCAACTATTTTAGCACTGAAGTATCACCGTTTTGCTCGAGACCGACCGCTTGCTGGGGCAGGCAGCGTTTAAGTTAATGACGTCAAAAAAGTAAAAAGAAAAAAGAGAAATATCCCGATTGAAAATCCGCCTGCCACCCATCACCATAATCCACCATAACCACCAACTCAATGGTGGTTTTTATGGTGGACATGGTGGTTACATGGTGATTGATATTATGTGCCTCGCTGAATGCACATTTATTTGGCTGAGCCCGTCCAGGCCTCTCATGCACCTCCGTACAGTTGTTTACTATTGTGTGGACAAAAAATCACAGAAAAGCGAGAGTAATGTAGAGTGTAGGCGCCTTCTCTGATTAAGAGAAGGTACCTCCAGTGTTCGTTTGCTATTGTGATTTGATGCTGTATTTGCGTCGCCATAACTGCGGCGTAACTGGGCGTAGGTGTAAAAGAGGATGGGGTCCGTTCACTCAATTAGGTGTGTATTTAATGAAGCACGAAATATCACCCACCATGTATCCACCATGTAACCACCATGTAACCACCATGTCCACCACAAAAACCACCATGCCAATGGTGGTTATGGTGGATTATGGTGATGGGCGACCAGCGTATTTTCAATAGGGATGGCTGATCCCCCTGTTATAGGAAGCGGTGTAACACGAAAGTAAAAGTGACCGAACTGCACCGAGCTGCGCTTTCGGGGTAGGGTAGCCTAAGCGAGAGCTATTGACACTACCCTACCCAGGCCGAACTATAGGTGATCTTTGGTGTTATGCCGATATTTCACTGTACCGATTCTAATTGTCGGCACGGCCCCAGCCAACGGAGAACACAGCGAGAAGGAGAGAGATGGAGAAAGTTTAAATTAAGGGTTATAAGGCGCGCTCGTGCTCCTTCTGACATGGTCAGGGATAAGCTCAATCGGTAGCGCGGCGGCCACCTTACGTCGCGGTTCGAGCGATCGTGGGTTCAATCCCGGCCGCGTTGGTGAAAGAAATTTTCTGCTCGCCTTTTCTTTCTCATTGCTTATGTAAATTTTACTGCATCATATCCGTTACGGTAGTGACGTATAGTGACGTAGTAAGGCCGTGGTGGACCCTGGCATAAAACACTTTCGTGTTAAAAAACAGGCCGGCTGTCATGGGAATCGCTAAATGTGTTTCAAATTCATGTTCAGGAAAATGAAATGAATTGCAACTACCTGGCTTTGGCATACATTATTACAGTACCGAGGAGAACATTATATTCAACATTTCACTGAGATCAATGGACACCTGAGAAACCGCCGGAGTTGCCCTTTAAACTGCAAGCAGAAATCGTCTGGGTATTCTAATAGGCGCACCTTCTGAAGCGAGAACAAGAGGACGTACTTTAGTTAAAGCTAACTTAATTGTACTTCATTGTTCGTGACCGTACACATTGGATCATATGTGTTCGCACATTCATCAAATGCGAGGACAAAAAGGAAAGAAAAAGAAAGTTGGCAGATACACGTAAGACTATAGCTGCTTGCGTCTTAGTCGCATAGCGACGTCGCGTGCGATCACGCACGCATTAAGCGTATACGTTCAGCGAGCCACTCCTGAGAGCCGACGTGGATGAGCAGTATCGTGCTTGACTTGCTCCCCGTGCGTGCGGGTTCGATTCCTATCGATACCTAGAATTCATTATCTTAAAACCGTGAAGAGGTTGTTTGCAGGAGTTTCCCTGAGAAATTTGATATCTTAGCTTTTCTTACGTTGAGAAGGCGCCATCACCTGCTGTGCTGAAGATAGGGTCCTTTCCTTGACGGAACCACAATTATCATCATCATCATACAATTGGACTGTGTTGAACCAGCTAAAAAGCCCAACTTTCAGCGGCGCCACGTTTTACTTGAAACACTTTCTAAGGCCAAGGCGCCATGCGAAGGTGACCTTGGAAAAACGGTGGCTGAGGAAATACGCAGCAACATATCGAAAACACGGGACTCATTTAGTTGGTATTTACCGAAAATTGGCACAGAAGGGTAACAATCTACGACTAACATGACTGATGCGTCATCACACCGATAACTTCAAAGTCTTGCCATTTACATCACGATCAGCGATAATAGAATCACGTGTACCTGCAGCATTGGATATGCTCTTATGAGTTAAGGATGTTCGAGTTCTGAGCCACAAGTGATTGAATGTTAACCCTTGCAGCCTATGACAAACTACAATCATCTGGCATTACATTCGTGTAAAACTACACCGGATTCGAGACCCTAAGTCCCTGGTTCGACTGCCGAAGTTCTCCGGTGATTTTCTGAAGTGATTACCACATTTGACGAGCGTGTCGACGTGATAGGTTGCGGTGGCCGCATGTCAGAAATGTAGTTTTAGCTGGCTCGCAATGAACGCGTGCCAATTACAAACTGCGCCCGCTTGTCAAGTCTTGACTTCTGATTCCTCCCTATGCAAAATAAAGGATAACTGACTTCAGAACAAATATATATTGTATTACGCTCTCAGTATAATTAACGACGAAGTTGTGCACTAACCGATCATATCTTAAGCCTCTAATAACTGAGTATTGTTTGAACATGTACTCTCATTAATTTGTTGTATTATTGTGTTCTGTTTTTTACTGCATTTATTTTTGTTATATTACCCACCCCCTCTGCAACGCCTTTATGCGCCCTCAGGGTAATGTAACTAACTAAATAAATAAACGACAGATGACAGATGGACAGTAAGAGTGACGGAATGGTTACCAAGAGAGCGGGAAACGCAAGAGAGGCGGGCAAGAGGTTAGATGGAGCGATGAAATTAAGAAGTTCGCGGTCATAAAGTGGAACCAGCTCACTCACGATAAGGCGGATTGCAAATAGTTTGTGAAAAGCCCTCGTCCTGCAGTGGACATAAAATAGGCTGATGATTATTTGGATGATGATGATTGTATAACAAACATTTTATCCTACAACCGCGTTTCCTTTCTTCCAACTGAACGCGGATTGCCACGGAAGTTATGTGCGAATAGAGGACTTCATTTATACGGCGCTGCAGCGCAATTCACGCCGGTTTAGAGGGGTTTAACAGCGATTGCTACGAACTTCTGGGAACTTTTTGTTTTTCGATCGCTATTTTTTTTTTCGATCAGAGGAAGCTATATATGCAGGACCCGAAAACTGTTGTGGCGGCAGAGCCGCGAAGCGAACCGCTCCCGTCAGCTCTCGTCGAGAGCCCATAGCGTGCCCGGGTTTGGACCTCGGCTTTCACGTTGGGGGTAGCGTATCTATATATATATATATATATATATATATATATATATATATATATATATATATATATATATATATATATATATATATATGCTTATACTCACGTCAACCTGGCGTGCTTGCGGCTTCCAAAGCGGCAAGCTCTCACCCCGCACGTTTGGTGGCAGCGGCACGAACTATGCAAAAGAAAGGAGAGAGAGAGAGCAGTGTGTGACGTGCGGCACTTGTTGCGCGCGGTGTGCTTTGGGTTTTTCGCGAGGCAGCGGTTGACTGACGTTCGCTGCTCGCACAGGCATTCGTGGACGTCCTGCAATCTTTTCAACGCCACCGCTTGTGCCGTTGGGAGCCAGCTTTGGGCGTGCGCTCTTTTATAAAGCGAGCTGGAGAAAGTGCGTGATGAGAAAAGAAAAAAAAAACGAAATGGAGGGAGAGGAAGGATCTCGTATTTTCTGTTTTCTAAGCCGCCCGAGCTCCGGCGTGTAAGGGGTAATTAGGCATAGGGTTGTGCATGTTGATTCGTATTTATTTACTGAAGACGACAGTCTTTCTTGGGAAACTTCAATGCAGAAATTTTGGTCTGTCTGTCACACGTTTCAGCCACCCGGCCAAAGTTTAAGCACTTGCCTAACGCCCAGCCATCTTGAACTGGTAGCTGCGTTCATACATGTGAACATTCTCGATTAAAAAGCAAATATTACGCATATCTGAGGAGTAACATCAATACGTAAGTATTTGGTGGTGTGTTCCTTTACTGGGAAATACATAGATACATAATTCTAAAGACCCTAGTGTTCCTTTGGCTGCGCTAAAAATGCGACGCTATGCACGAAAAAGGCCTCTGCCGACGACTTGGTGCTGCCACCTGGCAGTTGCCCAGGGATTCTGCACAAGCTCATGTTTCCCGACGGCGCTGCCAGATGGCGTCCATATCTCACGCAGCGTAGTACGGCTGGCGGAAGAATGTCGTCTTTCGACGGCATTTGCATCGAAGCACGCAGACACGCGGCCAATTTTGACTTATTTATTTAGGACATGCTGCGGACCAACATTTCGGTAAGCATAAGAGGCAAAAAAAAAACATCAGTGAATTGTAAAAGCAAAGAAAAAGACATGAATTCGTTGCATAAGACACTCACCGATACTCTAATAGAGACAACGTGTCTGGAAACAGCAACAAGATTTCAACACATTTGTACACTAAACACCGAAGAGATAATTTTCCAGTGGTGCAGCAGAAATTTGTAACATGGGCTCAGACACGTGTGCGTGCAAGTGACTAGTTCTATCTCTCTCTCTCTCTCTCTTTCTTCCATTCTAGTTCACTCTATTTTCTGTGGCGCTGTATATAAAGGAAGTCTGTAGATAGCGGTAACTTGGGCCACACTCTTTTATCTACTAGCTCACCGGAACTGTTAGCGATAAGACGAGTTTGTTGACCAGCTCGGCCACCATATATTGCCTTATATGCACAGGTTACACGCTGCCGAACCTTATCAGGGTGTCGACGTAAAGCGAATGCGCATGCGCCATACTATACGTTCGTTGCAACAACATCTGTAGCGATGCAGAGATAAGAGTCGAGATTGTGATCACGCACGTGGCAATGTTGTCTCGCTTACCTGATTACGCAGGGTTGCCCGAGAAAAAAAAACTGATCAAGATTATGTTCATGTACACTAATTGTTTCACCAATCAAGAAGCTTCGCTGCGATGATCAAGAGAATGGGACCAGGTCCCAAATTAAAACGGCCCCTTGCCAGGCTGCATGGTAAATTTCGGTTACAAATGATAATAGTAACTGATGGCGTTTCACGTGCCAAAGCCACCATATGATTGTAAGGCAAGGCCTGTAGTGGAGGACTCTGCATTAATTTTAGCCGTCTGGTTCTTTATTCTTTTTCTTTTAACCTACGTTAAAAGGGGCTCCGGCTCCTTTATCATCATATTCTAATATCACTGTTTTCTAATTGTGCTGATATTGCTGCAGCGCGTAGGGGAGTTGAATCTGCTCAGAAACTCTATAATAATTTCACATAACCAAATGAAATGATGTTTTCAAACCGAGGCCGGAATGGGTAGGCGCTTGATGCTGCGTGTTCGATGACGTCACAACCTCCCTGACGTCAGCAGCATAGAGCGGGTGCCATAATAAAAAAGGCGTGAATTCACAAGATCATGAATTGGATTATGCCAACGTTTCTGAACTTGACGTCGGCTATTTGAGAGCTCAAAGAACACCGCTTTGCTTTTGACAGCCTGCCTGCTCGGGTAGGCTCCGATGTAGGTAATGACGTCAGAAACACAGGGTGGTCTGCATCCGAAGGCATAGGAATGCGGTAAAAATAATTTAAGATTCATTTTCAAGAAAAGCTAATTAAGTGCAACCGCATGGCTTAGCGTATGTTAATACAGTACCAAAGGGAACAAACATTGAAATATCTCATCGAGATCAGTGGACGTTGAAAAATTGATGGAGTTGCCCTATAAAGGACCCCCGCGCAGAAGATCGCAAGAAATGCACGTTGTAGTTGTCTTCTCTCAACCAGAGGGGACACCTTCCTTGCTCGTTTGCTGTTGTGCACAGATGCTTTTGTTTTTTTCATCCTCTTTATAGTAGTCAATTGGGTTCAAGTGAATGAGAGGGACGAGCGGGTTCAGCCAAATACATCTGCATTTAATGAGGCACGCAACGTCACCCACCATGTGGCCATGATAGCAAACCACCATATCGATTGATTTGTGGCGTTTAACGTCCCAAAACCAGCTGTGATTATGAAAGACGCCGGAAATTTCGACCACCTGGGTTTCTTTAACGTCCACTGACATCGCACAGCACACGGGCCTCAACATTTCGCCTCCGTCGAAATGCAGCCGGGATTCGATCCCGCGACATTCGGATCAGCAGCCGAGTGCCATAACCACTAGACCACCGTGGCGAGGCCAAACCACCATATCGATAGTGATATTGGTGGTGTATGGTGATGGGCGTAGGGTAGTTCTTCAGTATCGGTGGGGATAAATATAATTACAATGGTGTTCTTTTTTTGCGTCTTTCTTATCGTTTTCCCGGCAAATTCACTCCTCGCGGCCGGGTGCATTTCATCGGTGCATACCGTATCGATGCAACTTGCGTTAGTGCATAACACACTGACGCAAGTTAGAAGTGCAATATCTCTACTTAAGACAAGATGATAAAATGTAGCACCTGTTCTAGGTTTTGTCCCATTGATAGTTTCCACGTTGTTTCGTTCGATATTGAAAGTCGTCCCGCCGCGGTAGTCTAGTGGTTATGGCACTCGGCTGCTGATCCGAGTGTCGCGGTATCGAATCCCGACTGCGGCGGCTGCATTTCGATGGAGGCGAAATGTTGAGGCCCGTGTGCTGTGCGATGTCAGTGCACGTTAAGGAATCCTCAGGTGGTCGAAATTTCCGGAGAACTCCACTACGGCGTCTCTCATAATCAGAGCTGGTTTTGGGACGTTGAACCCCACAAATTAATCAGTCGTATTGAAAGTCGGTTCACAATACTTCCCTTTTAACTCTCTGACGTCAGTAGCGACATTGGTGCATACATACAATACATATCGGCACAAACGGAATAGCGAAATCATCTTTACGGTCGCAATTTTTTTGATGTCCAGCCGGAGGCTAAAGCATTTCTCATCGATTTCTATTACGACCTGCGGGTCTTGCGTAGGCTAATTGCCGCGTACATTTCTCAATCTCCCGCACACCACACAGCAATTCTCCCCGGCCATTCGACTCGCATTTTGTTTTTCCTTTGCTCCGATTGGCGCCGTTTTCTCTAATAGAACATCGATTACCCACTCTGCTCTGCATGGACTGGAGGTTAAATACAGCAAATTGTACTTGCGCAAG
Organism: Hyalomma asiaticum; assembly: GCA_013339685.2. Taxonomy (NCBI): domain Eukaryota; kingdom Metazoa; phylum Arthropoda; class Arachnida; order Ixodida; family Ixodidae; genus Hyalomma; species Hyalomma asiaticum. Next base: position 27,656,130 of record CM023490.1, on the reverse strand, counting down.
ACCGCGCATCGTTGTTGTTCGCTAGTGGCGGTGTATTCGACATCCTCTTGTCGCTCAGTGGTAGCGGTATATTCCACGTACAAGGATGACGTGGTTGGAATACTGCTGTACGGTTCCACTCAATTGATCGATATGGAAGGCGAATGGGCATGCGTGCTTGCGTATGCGTGTACGTTTAACGGCGCCTACGGTCACGCCTATGATAAGCGTGCGAATAAGGAAAGGGAAAGAAAGGCTATTCCCTAGCTAAGGGTGCTTCTCGCAACCCTTTTGCCACTTTGGAATAATTAGTATCTTTGGTAACCTTTGCCTGAATTCAATAATTGGAGGGCGACCTGAATCGACCCGTATACGACAATTGTCCCTCGATTCGTGCTCGTCAGAGTTCGAAGATCGCCTTCCAGAGATCCGAACAGTCCATAGAGTTGTACATTTTGCTGCCTATGGCTACTACGTACTTCGCTTCGGTAGTGGTCACGGTTACGATCGTATCACAGTGTTGTAGTCCTCAATTGCGAGTTCTTTTCGGGAAATCTGTTCTCATTTTATTTGCCCAAAATACCGGTTTCTTTTCATTTCATTTACTTATACGTATAGAAGGACCCCATTAAGGGCGTATACATGTATGTGGGGCGGAGGGGGTGGGTTGCACAAACAAGACACACACATTTCCGTGAATGGCATTATCTTTAGCCATGTCGTTCGACGTCTTTGTTAAATTCGTATTTATTTATTTATTTATTTATTTATTTATTTATTTATTTATTTATTTCGTTTCTTGGCTAGGTTGGCAGATAGCGCGCGCCCATGTGCGTGGCGTCGCCGTAGCAACACTCGGCGCGCGAACGCGCCAGCTAGCCCCTCGCCGCCATGCGTGCCGAGTTCAGTCTCGAATTGAACACGCCCACTGAGGCCATCATGACGTCGAGATGTACATACATCGATCTCGCATTCACCAACGACCCATAGATTGTGCGAGATGCGATGTATGTATCCACCTACTACTCGGATCACAAGGCCATGGTAGTGTCTATGTACCCCGGCCCAAGTACGCCGTCAACGGAATGATAAGAGGGTGACGACACCGGTGACTGTCTAATAACACCACCCACAACGCCGCCGCGGTCGTACTACTTCGATATGCCCGAGACCCGGCTCGGGCATATCTGCATATACTGCCTGGACGGCGAAATAGAAGGGGACATGTGAAGTGTCGACACCACTTTCATGGCATTAAATCAGTAAATAAGCACAATCCGGCCTCATTCTTTACAACACATCGCCTCGTACTTTATAACACAACTCGGCAACACCAGATTGCAGCAGCCCTCCGCAACAACAATCTAGCCAAAAAGAAACGCTTTCGCGCTCTCATCTCATAAGAATATGCTTAGGGATCGTCGGACTTTCTATTTATTTATTTATTTATTTATTTATTTATTTATTTATTTATTTATTTATTTATTGAGTGAGTGAGTGAGTGAGTGAGTGAGTGAGTGAGTGAGTGAGTGAGTGAGTGAGTGAGTGAGTGAGTGAGTGAGTGAGTGAGTGAGTGAGTGAGTGAGTGAGTGGGACATTTGGTCTGTCGGTCGCTGAGACAGGCGAAATAGCGTAGTATTCAGGTGAGTAGCAACACTTCTGTTCATTAGCTTGATTGCAGTACAAGACAGACGAAACATCAACAGGACAGATCAGCGCCTGCGTCACTCCTACGTCACGGGCGGTCACAGTGGAGCCCGCCAATTCCCTAATCTCATCAGTCTATCTAATTCTCCGCCCGTATCCAAGCTGGCTCCCTTCTTCGATCGTTCTTCTGTGTCCGGAGCTTATCGTAGCTCCTGCTTCGACGATCATTCGATATTAATGCTAAGTATCCTGTAGCCTCGGTCAGAAAGCGGATGAGAGACCCACCTAATTACTCACTGTGCCTGTTGATAAGAAAAGTAAGAGCACAGTAAACAGGCGTGTAATGGTCACCGATCCGGGAAGAGTCCACGGAAAGCCTGTTACGTTTACTTCTCTGAGACAGCCAGTGTCTAAAAGAGACGCCCATGTACTAACACAACCCACCGTGGCACATTAGGGTCTAGGGCGTTGTCTTGCGACGCTTAAGGTCGCGGGATCGAATCCCGGCATCCCGATGTGTAAGGAAAATGGTATTGATACCAAAGGTCATGTGGCCAAAGTGAAACGTAATGCCCTAACGTCATAATGACGCCACTACGTAGGATTTGGGATGAGGTCGTGGTGGCGTCATTACATAGTGTTGCTGACGACGTAATCTTCGCTTTAAAAAATAACTACTGTAAGTGTCAAATTTTACATGCTGGTTCCTGGAAGGATGCTCAATTCATCTTTTTGAAGCTAAAGTATCTCCGTCCGGGTACTACCCTGGGTGGAAGGCCGACCACCCAAGGAGGGTGTTGATCACTTCCATGTTGGTTTAGACAAAGATTACCGTACCCTACAGCTACAACATACACGGTAAGGTATCGTAACATGGCGGCTTTTATTGAGAAAGATGCTTGGGAAGGGAAATTTGGAACGTGCCGTAACTGCCTCTCGACTGTGGGTTCCTCAACCAAAATATTCACAGTGGAATGGTTTGCAAAAGGGAGTAAGCGAAGAGAAAGGAACTTTCCGGCACCACCGAGGTCTGGTTACCTTTTTCCGCATTAGAAAAACTGTCCGGCAGCACTGGCGGTTGAACCCGGTGCCTCCCGCATTGGAACCGGATGCCCAAACCACTAGGATACCTGCACTTTTTTTTTCTTCTTTATTGCTGTTTTTGACAACGTACAAACAAAGCAGCAAGAACTATTTGCACAAACTCACGGAGCACGTTAGAAACATTAGTCTGCGTTGAGCTAATGTGTGCGTCCTCAAAGCGTTTCGTGTGCTGGAGGACTTCTATACGATGTAACCAATCAGTCATATTTTGAAAAAAAGTTTCTGCTCTTCAACAAAGCCGGTTATACTTTCTTTCAAGTACTGTCTGGCCTGGCGTGCAACCACATCGGCGTGTCGCACGGTCATCCTGCACTTCCGTATGATGTGGACCACCATGAGCATTATTAAATCAAATGTTGTCCCGTCATTCCACCACCTCGACGACGCCTGTATTGCACGAGAAAACGCGGTATTTGTAGATAAGAGGGCAAGGGAAGAAACGAGGGAAGGAGAGGAAAGAAGTACCTATAGCGATGTCTGGAGAGGGCGTGATTCCATACGCCGTCTTTTGTCGACTGCAGCAGGCAGCCGTGTCACGCTCCAATGCCGTTCTTGCATGCCTGCCTGCCTGCCCTCGACCTCCACGCATCCACACACACTAATGCCGCCGCTCCATTCACGCGATGCTACGAAGCCTGTGCGAGCCCAGCATCTCTCTCTCTCTCTCCTCTCTCTCTCTCTCTCTCTCTCTCTCTCATTCTCGGCGCTTCACTATCCGACCACGAAAACGCGCGCAATGGGAGAGTCGATCCTTCCACCCCTTTTCTTTTCGGGAGAGCTCTCTCGTTTGCCATTATTCTGGGCTGTTCTTTTTCCCCCTTCTCTTTTTTTTTAATCTTATCTCTGCATTCGTGACAGCCGCTCTCGTGGTGATAAGGAAAGTGGCTTGCCGGCACTTGGTGCTCAAGCCAGCGCGATTGCGTGGCAGCAAGCGGCGCGCGAAAGTGGACGGTCGTCATCTTTCATTGTGGAGCGGGGAAGTTGGGATATATGGGAAACGTGAAATAGTCCGGCCAGGATGGTAAGGCTGATGAGGAAGAGTTAATGAGGGACACTGACGTGCGGTCTAGGTTGGCGACGAGTTGTGGGATTCACTAGTGAGTGAGCGAAGAACAGAGCTTTAATGGGAAGGTCTGTAGGTTTGGAGGGAGCGACTAGGTTTGAATGCGGAAAAAGGCCAGGGGTATTACTTGGGAGCAATGAGCCTGCGGAGTGAGTGAGTGAGTGAGTGAGTGCTTGAGAGAGTGTGCGAGATAGTGAGTGCTTGAGAGAGTGAGTATGGGGTTTAGTGTGCGAGTGAGTGAGCGCTCGAGTGATTGCATTTAGAGCTTGTTCTTTTACCGGTTCGCCGATGGCAGCAAAGCCGTTATTGAACCAGGCAGTGAATTGAGTGGGATCAGTCTACGAATGCAGTACCATATCTTGTGCCATCCTATTAATCTTTTTTTTTTTTTGGGGGGGGGGGGGTTAAGCGATGCTTCTCGTATTGTTGTACTACCTTTGAACGTACACTGTCATGCTTCTTTAGAAGCTATGCATTGTTATCAATTGTTGTATGTTATATTCTGCGTACTGCTTGCAGAATATAACATACATCTCGTGCGTTCAATAGGCTGCTGGCCGCCTGTAATTTTTACGTGTTTTTGTTGCATTTACAGGTCAATTCTCTTCATCGTGCGAAACAGTTTAGAATACCTATTAGCGATCGATTTCTTGAGAGCATTTGCTTTGTCTTGTTCTGGTGGGGAAATACCGTTGCGCTTTCTTTTTCATCACTACTTCTGAGCAAGTGTATGGGGGAGGGACCATTGCTAGGCAGACTAGTTCTTCCTTTAGTCTTTCCGATCCAGGCATCGTGTGTCCTAATAAAGAGCAATAAAGACGCTGCTGTAAGGTAAGAGAACACGGCTGCTTCGGGGACAATTTTCGCAGTCTCTTCGCGTTGGGAGCGCAGCACGTAGAAGGTTTACGAGCCGCCCGCCGATGGCTGCGGAGATAGCGCGAGCGCCAGCGATGACGACGGCGCGAAGTCCTCAGTTGCTGCTCGAGCAAATAGCCCCCCTCCCCACCCCTCTCTTTCGCTTCTTCCATGCTCGCTAAAGACGGCCGGGTCGTTTCCTCTCCGCTTCGATGGCAGGCTTCGATCGGGGCGATGTTATCGCATGCGCCCTTCGAGCGACGGGGATGGGCAGGGCTCATCTGATCTCTGCTTCAGCCATGTTCGTCGGCCCCACTCGCGTGCTTTTACCCGCGGGTAGACCGCACGACGCGCGGGGGCGGGGGGTGTTGTTACCAATTTGCACTTTATATGAAGCATGACGGCAATGGCGACTGCAAAAGCTTGTCGAGACTGTCCGTATAATTGCTATCGCAATAAAACAAAAATGTGAACTAGTAAAACCGTCTGAGGTTCGTTTGTTCTCTTTATTTCGAATGCTGCATGAAAGTTGCACACATATGCGAAGGTGGGCTGCGTTTACTGTGGCCTCTTAGTAGTTGACCTAGAGGCGCCATCTCCAAAAAAAAAGGTGACCGGACCGCGGCTTAGGCGTCCGAATCGGCTCCAGGACCACAACGCCGTGCTACTGTCTCTCTCAGCGCCCTCAGGCCGTTAGTGCCCTCAGTGGCGTTAAAGATACACTAAAGTGAAAAGGTAAAGTGATTCAGAATGGTAACATATTTCGAGAACTCAAATGTCACTAATTTCAACATTTTATGCTCAATACTAAAAGAGAATGTGAATGTCAAAGCTTTAGTCTTGAAATTCCCGCCGGAACTTAGGAACCTAATGACGTCAGCAGGCCAATTTACTTTTTTTTCGTATTCTTACCAAATTCGCTCCATCAAATGTTTTGGAAATCATCCGTGTTAAGTCTTTGGCTTCCTTGGAGCGTAGTGTAGGTCTTTCTCACCGATAAGTAGTTATGTAGGTATTAGCAGACGTCGTCGAATGTCTGTGACGTCACGCGTTTTTGTGCTGAGACTTCAGAGCGACGTCGCCACCTTTATTTTTTTTTTGCACGTTTCCCCATCTTACAGATGGTCTTCTGGCAATATTGGCGTTTTTGGTGTTGTGAAAAACTGGCCTATTAATACGAGAAAAATTGTTTATCACTGAACTGTCCCCTTAAACTTCTACCTCACGTTAAACCTCGCCCGCGTTGTGGATCCAACAACCGCTCCAGATGTCGAAGGCATGGTTTGTTTACGTTTTTCAGTGGATAGTGCATACTCTCGCATATATTGTTGGGTCCGGCTTGCCAACCTTGCATTCGTGTTGTCTCGCCGCTATCTGTCACTGTCTTTCGCACGTTCGTGTTCAACACCGTTTTACCGCTTTCCTGCTCGAGGTCGTCGATCATTTCACATTTCACTGGAAATGCATTCGTACGTTGCAGAAAAAAAAAACACTTAGTCTGTTTTTGCAGCGAGTGAAAGATCAAAGGTTCTTCTTTCTAAACCGCATCTAGGCAAATGAACTAGCAAGTGAGCGACTGAGAGGGTTGTTGCAGAAAAAGAAAATGTGGTTCTGACTTGTTGGTTGTTTGCCTTTAATCGGAAATTACAGCGATGACTACGACACGCAGACAGAGACCAGAAGACGACACAAGCGCTAACTTACAGCTAAAGCTTTATTGCAGGTAACGCGCATATATAACCACATTATCTGAAACGGCAAGAAAGCAAAAGAATAAAGAAACATAGAAGAAAATGACAGAAAGAGAGAAAGAGGTGCGACGTGTGGTCTACACCAAAAACTCGTTCTTTCTTTCACAGTGCTGATTGATTACTGGGGTTTAACGTCCCAAAACCACGATCTGATTATGAGAGACGCCGTAGTGGGGGGCTCCGGAAATTTCGACCGCCTGGGGTTCTTAAACGTGCACTGACATCGCACAGTACTCTTTCACAATGCTACTGAAGTGTACTCACACACTTGTGCCGAGCTTGTGCATTTGATGTTTCCTGTGTGCTGGATCGGAGGGAGGGGCCGGGGGGAGGGAGGCTGAGGGAGGCGTGCTGTTGTAGTCGGCTCTATTAACTAAGTAGTAAATCTAATCAGATGTTGCTCTTTTGCGATAGACAAAGTATCTAGTGGATTAGTGGATGAGGTCGAACAGTTGCTTTGTTGCAGCAAGCGTCCTATACAGCTAGCCGAAAATTGAAGCTCGCCGTTCCATTTGCCGTGGACCGCTGGTCCGGACACATCTGAAAGAGAACAGTATGGCTTTCATAAATGGCCGCGTTGTTTGGGCAATTTTCGAGAGTGGCCGTAAATGAACAGGTCCTCCAAGATCTTCGATGCTTGGAGCCGCCTGGGCTATTATATTGGGTAGTTGTGGAAGAGATGGTCTTTTTCCCTGCCTTATCGCTCGTTATAAGTCTGGCTAGACGAAACGATTTTCTTCGTTGTGGATTACCACGTACGCCGTTTACTGAGCGAGTTGCGACTTGCTACATATTTTCCCCCTCAGTGCGGTGCTAACAACGCAGTAGAGGCTTTTATTGCGCGCTGAATGATTAACCGCAGTCTTTTTACGACCTCGCAGTCCTGCGGCTGCTGAATTGAGAACAATAAATGATCAAGTATTCCGTGCTGAAACAGGCATATATTTCTGTTTATGGCGCTGTTGGGCTTGGAGCAATCTTCTGGAGTGTTCCTACAATCGACACTTCGCCTCAAATCAGATGACGAATGATATCGCTAGGAACGCTAATCTCGTAAGGCCCGTTCATACTGCAGCGTTCGTCAGGGTTCGATAGTGAATCATTTCACTATCGAGATTGTTGTCCAATTAAATAATAACAGTACTTGTCAATGCCGTGTTCGTTACCATCGCTAAGGCGTCGGGTCCTGGTTCCAGTCGAGGACGTTTTGTAAATTCCAGAATTTCCCTCTCTGCGTGAGATCCTAGAGAATTCAAACGACGTTTTCTCGAATCAATATACCTCGGCCGCTCTACGAAAGGCCAATCTCGCTGGAGTGGTTCCTGTAACCTTGGCCGACGGAGACCCTTTTAATAATTGTAAAGCTAGCTTCCCTGCGATGCAGTTTGCCCAAACAGATGGCGGCGTAGTCAGTTCTGCATACAGCGTGGAACAAGTGTATTTGACTTGCGCTGAGGCGTGGCAAATCTAGACACATCGTTGCTGACCTAAATATGCGCAGGAAACAAGTGTTAGCATGTGTGCAACTGCACCTTCGTCAGCGTTTTAATCAAGATGGGTTCCGCCATTAGTTGTGCAAGGCGGAGGAGCGCACTTGCGAATTAGGAAAAGGGTGTTGTGTATCGTTAGCGCTTGTTCTGTTCACATCACTGTAGCCCGTTTATTATCTCTTCCAGCTTTCGATTTCTTATCTGTTGCATTTGTTACGGCCCTTATCACCTACTCGAACGGAGGCTCGAAAATCGGCGGTGTCATTGGTCAGCTTATCTGCATTTTCGTCATGCTTTCTTCTTCTTCTTCTCATATACAGGCTTAGCCGTACAAGCGCTTCAATTAAACACGTAAGACGGCTGATTCTTTTTAAGCTAATAAAATTTACGGGCACCGAGTTACAGGAGCCTTTGAAGGCAGCAGCAGTGCACCTGGCGACATCTCGTGGTGTTTTACCCGACTACAGTTATTGGTAACAATTTTTTTTCTGTCGCATCCATGCTTGCCTCCACAAAGAGAAAGGTATTTGACTTACTGACTATCTCACTGCCAGTGCGTTACACCGCCAGCTGTAAACATGTAAGCGGCCACAACGTTACTTTCTGTGTCTCTGGTTAGTCTCTGTATATCAGGTGTCGCTGCCAGCCTTGCCGATCACGTGCACTTCTTCGGTAACCCATAACTCGCAAACGTAGTAGAGGATTTTTGCTTGTCCGTAGATCTCTTTGTAACGCATAACCCGCAAACACAATAGAAGATTTTTGCTTGTCCGTAGACCTCTTTGTAACCCATAATCGTCAAACGAAGTAGAGGATTTTAGTTTGTCCGTAGACCCCTTTGTAACCAAAAACCCGCAAACGCTGTAGAGGATTTTAGTTTGACCGTAGACACCTTTGTAACACATAACCTGCTAACGCACTAAGGATTGTAGTTTGTCCGTAGACCTATTTGTAACCAGTAACCCGAGAACGCAGTAGAGGATTTTAGTTTGTCCGTAGACCTATTTGTAACCCATAACCTGCATACGTAGCAGACTATTTCAGTTGCTCCGAAGACCCCTTTACGATTACGGATACCGGTATACCGGAGGCGTTTCCTGCGGAAGCGGTACCGCTAGCGACATCTTGCGGCGATACTTTGTAGTCGCCTGCGTGTTCGCGTCTAAAAAAAAATAAAGCACAGAGAGTTAATTATCACCCGGCTAATGCGTTACACTAGCAGTCAAGCAAAACGTGCAAGCCGCTTTGATCTTGCCTTTGTGTATCGCTGGTGAAGCTTCGGACCATGAGATGTCGCTTTCGGCGCTCCCGATCACGTGCGCTTTTTACGCTTAAGCGGTATCCGTAAACGCACTCTGCGCAAAAACTCCTCTTGTAACAGGTCGACGGACACACTGGAGTTCTGTGCTTATTGGATCATATAACCGGTCGGTGAGACAGTTCGTGCGTTAACAAGTCGCTCACGCTCACAACATTAATGAAGCGCTGTTGATTCAGCTCAGGTTTCGGTTTGTTATTCCTTCAAATTGAGCAGGTTCGTTGTTAGTAGTATATGCAGACGAGGGTCCCAAAAAAAAACTGCAGCCGGACCCTTGGCTAAATAAAGACTACAGTCTTTCATAGGGTACTTACACGCAACAAACTCTGTCTGTCTGTCTGTCTGTCTGTCTGTCTGTCTGTCTGTCTGTCTGTCTGTCTGTCTGTCTGTCTGTCTGTCTGTCTGTCACTCGATTCAACCGTCGACCGATTCAACCTGCCCGACCAAAACCAAGCGAGCTACTAGCACTCATACCACGCGGTTATGCACGTCAACATTATGCCGCGCTAAGGAAACTTCAGGCCTCTATGAGGCCTGACGTTTGTACATATATTACACAACCGTGATCCTCAATGTTCATTTAATTAAGAATACACATTGGACCGGTTTTTACGTTAGTAAATGAAAAATTAGCGCGTCAGAAATGGTGCCGAAGAGGCGCTACACGTCCAAAACGAGCCGACAGAAGCCGTGGCTCTGTAGCCGGCTTTAAGCCAACAGCAATGAAAGGTCCCAACAGATGGCGCGAGAGCAGGGCGAACGCGGGAAACTTGAACCGAATTTAGTAAAATCTCCATTCCATCCATCATCGGAGGAGTGACAGGGGAGGGGAAAAAACGTGAGGGGTGCGAAAGTGGGAGAAGAGAGGGTGTTATGCATCAGAGGCGGCAGAAGAAGAATACTCTCTACATGTTGCATGCTGGCGCGAAATGCTATAAACAGATGTATAAAAACGTTATGTTTTATTTATATTTAGTGTGCAAACCCAAACCTGTTCAACTTTTGTGTATGAGTATTAATGTTTTCGATATGTTCTGTATGTTCAGCTAACATGTGGTTAGCTTAATCAGATCTTAATTATTGTATATATCTGTCTCCTGCCTGTACATTTATGTATTCTATACTTGCATGGATCCATACTAGCATTCAGCTGAGGATCCAAATGTTTATAACATGTCTTTGTTTGACTGCATTTCGCTTAATAAAGTTGAATTCCATTCAATCGTCTTTCGACGTCATTTGCAGGCATTCAAGCAGATATACTTCCATGTATTACTCATTATAATTTTTTAGTTTCTTTTTCCATTACATCCGCATTGAACAAGTGCACGTAGAGGTCTCCCCCTCTCTCGCTGTTCGGAGGGAACAGAGACTGAACAGAGCATTTTTTCTTTTACGGAGCCTGTCTATATCCGTGCTGGCACAGCCGATCCCGGATGAAGTAAAGAGAACGTGCGTGCGAGACTTGTCAGCTTTGTGCCTGCCCGTCTTGTCGATGTCGGATTGCTTTAAATTCTTTCGACTCGACCAGCTGACGAAACAATGTTAAAGATCAAATAAAGCTAACAAGAGACCGGATGAGGCACGCAAACAACCACTTCACGGACGTATGCATTCTGTTTCTGTACATTGCCTTAAGTATACCACGCTAGCAAAAGCCGTCACTCCTTCGAAAACACGTCACCGAAACATAGCTTGGCGGCCTAAGCAAAGGATAAAATTAACGTTGCCAAGCAGCTGTTTTGTCCTGGCTGCCTTTGCAGCTGTACGTCTTTCTTGTTCTTATTCTTTATTTTTGCTTCGCTGTACTATGTAGGGCTGTCACAATGTCGGGACGCGCTTGCATTCTTTTATTGTCTCAGCTTAGTTTGCTAACCATATTTTCTCTCTTTCTCTTTTTTTTTTCTAGGCAGGAGACCGAGACCATCCTAGGTAAGAGCCTGTTCAATTTCGATTTGTGCCATGGTGTATTGTTTCTCTTAAAGCGCAGATGCCTAAAGCCTAGTATGTACGGTCGCCGGCCTAGTAGTGCTAGTACTCGGCGTCCACTGCAACATCATTGCTTGTAACCGGCAGCTCATGGGATCTACGTTTTGCACCAGTCAGGTGTGAGCGCGGGCATTTTCGAATCTGGTGGCACGTTCACCTCGAAGTCACTGCAAAACTAGTGCTAGTGGGGCAAATATTGTGTTGCCTGGTGTTGGGTTCTGATATATGCGTACAATTAAACCACTTCGGAGTTACAATTAAACCACTTCGGAGCGCCTTCGGAGAGTAGGGGGGGGGTGGCTTCAGAATCCATATATATATTCCTTTTCTCGGCGAGAGGGTAACATGTATGAAGGATTAGCGGTGCACTTGTCCACTTCAAGCTTAAGCTTCTGCGGTCGTACAGTGGCTCGGCTGCCACCCAAGGAACGAGGGTTCGATCCTGTCCGTGGCGGTCCCATTTCTCGATGGAGGCGGAAATGCTATAGGATTCCGTGTACTTAGATTTAGGTACGCGTTAAACAATCAGCTGGCCTAAGTTTCAAGTTTTTTGGAGCTCTCCAGTACGTCGCGCCTCATTTATCATATATCGCGGTTTTCGCGAGTAGAACCCTTGCAGCTATTGTTATAGGCTTCAAGCTTAGTTCGAGCCTGAACTTTCTTTTTTTTTTTTTTGCGTACACGGTAACGCGATCACTGCAGTCGGCTCCTTTCGGAGGTTCCTGAGTTACAAATGCGTCGGGGTGCATCCTAATTTTGAACAGGTGTATAAGATTTGCACGCTACAGCGTGCAAGCGCAACTGCCTGAAGAGAGAGAACACTTCACACTCTCCCAACTAACACGGAGGACAAATACAGTTCTCTCTATACTGCCTAGTGAAAACGTAAGTGATCGATTTCTGGGGTTTAACGTCCCAAAAAACCCGAAGCTCTGATTATGAGAGACGCCGTAGTGGAGGGCTCCGGAAATTTCAACCACCTGGAGTAAAACGTGGGCATACGAAAGTAAAAGCAGGACGACTGTAACTAGAACGCGATAAAAATACGTGACACTATTCGTATTAGTTAGTGTAGGCTACGGACATATGGACTACGTTTAAACGTAGTCCACAGTCTTGCACTTACTTTCTTCTTCGAAAGCGCTTCTTCGCGAGCGCATTCTAACACCTTTCTTTGACCCCTTTTAGTTTACGTAAAACGACGAGAGATGAATTAGTTTACGACTACGAATGCTTGAAAAGTTGCGTAGATGCTTTGTAACTTTTTTTTTCAGGAGAGATTTTCCGTTTCTTTTCATTATTCGTCTGATACGATTGCTATATCTTTATGTGTAATCTTTGTTTTGCACTTGTTACTACCCACTCCTGCTTACAGCCTCATCTAGAGTCTAGAAGTATACTGCGTAAATAAATAAATATTCAACACCAATGTAGTGAAGCTAAAGGAACAAAAGAAAGGCAGTGGTTTCAATACTGTCACATACATTTCTCATCGAGCAATGCCAGCAGCTACCGCCGCACAGCGTTTTTCAGTGAGGGAGGGGGAAAATAGGACAGGCATTCTCTGTCTGTTCAACTTATTGTCTACGTCTAAATGCCGCCTGTTTCGGCTTGTGCGGAAAGCAACAGCTGTTTTTCTATATAGCTCTATTTCCGTGCGGGTCGTGTGGATGTATATGCGGTGACTCCACTGCAGCGTGCACTTACCAGCACTGGAGAGCTGCTATTTACGCGACGGCGTTAAGGAGTCCTTATCACGGAAAATCTGGTGTCGGTGTCGGCATCGCTGTAGGCGTCTGTGTCGGTGTCAATGTCTGCGTCGGCGTCGGTGTCGGCGTTGGTGGTATTGCTGTAGTCGTCCATGGGGGGTGCAATCATCTCGCACTACACCGCCGTTTCCCGAAACACCGGACCACGGCATCCCGCCACCATGACACAAGGGCTTTAGTGAACAGTAACTGAATTTTTCATAGTAAAATTCCTCAGAAAAACATCGTAAATTATGACTTAGCGACTTAGAAATTTACGACTTCCGTGCAGAGAACCTGTACCAGTGCCGTAGCGCTCACCTATATTACTTAATTTTTTTATTCAACGATACTGTCCATCTCACAGGAGATCATAGCAGGGAGGGCATGCGCATGAACGCAAAAGAAGCACCATGATATTCATGCAATGCGGAATCATAAGTATACAGTGCATGAGTATCCACAGAACGTGCACAGCATAAATACAACTCATTAAAAACTATTAGCTACAATAATTACAATCGTAGCATGTCTAATGGTGCAATTATGATAGTGAAACACAATATATGAATACAGTTTACAAGAAAATAGAACAAAATACAAAAAATAACTACAGTTTTCACGGAAACTTATCAGCATATACATACATTCACTTCTACTGTATCTAAGAATATATCTAAAGATGAAGCGTTAGTAATAGATGGACTAAGTTGGTTCCATTCTCGTATGATTCGAGGGAAGTATGAATACTTAAAGCAATTTGAGGTAAAAGTGTATTCATTAAGTGTTTAGGAGTTACCTATAGCGTGTTGATCTACAGCGATTGAAAGAAATGAGCCTTGACGTGTCGATCTTAATGTCACCATGAATTAATTGAAACAAGAGCTTTAGCCTAATTTTCTTTGCCGTACAGGTGTTTCCGTGTTCAAACTGTGCTCTTGCATTTATCGCCTGCGATTACATTAGGCCTTGGTGTACGCGTATTCCAGTAAGCTGTACTTCGTCTGAAACATGATTTGACGGAATCGTGGTTACAACAGGCCGCAGCGGTGTAGGTTCTCGGCGGCTGACGCGAAGGATTCGTGTTCGATCCCGGCCACGATGGTCAGTTACGACGAAGGCGAATGCCTTAGAAGCCCGTGTACTGCGCAGTGTCGCTTAAAGTTAAGGAGCTTCACGTAGTCGAACTTTCCGGTACTGCTGCTCTACGGCGTACTGCATAACCGTATCGTGGTTTTGGCTCGTACGACTTCATTATTATTATTATTATTATTATTATTATTATTATTATTATTATTATTATTATTATTATTATTATTATTATTATTATTACGGAACAGCACTAAACTAAAGACCAGCGCTGCCGTCGGAACTCTGGCTCCAGCGGCATTCCTAGTTCACGATTTCTCGCATCTTCCAAGTCCACCCGACGTGGTGGCCTAGCGGCTAGGCGTTGACTTGCGATCGGCAAGGTCGAATCACGTCCACTGCTCACGTGTTTCGATGGAGAAGAAGTGCGAAGAAAACACTAAACAAAAACAAACAAAACGCATTTGTGTAAGCAGCGTGAAGATCACGTTAAAGATCCTCAGGTGGTCAAAAATTACGCTGGAACCCCCACAAAACGGGGCGTACTTCATGTTCATATCATGGTTTTCGCGCGTGAAACCCCATAAATTAATATTACATAAGGCAGTTATTATCTGTGTACGTGTGCTAATAAATTGGTTAACAAATAAGTAAAAATACATATTTATTGCTCAATAAAACGTGAAACTCTCTCATACTTCGGCCACATACGCATATCTATGGCCTTGTACGGCAGATTAGATAGATAGATAGATAGATAGATAGATAGATAGATAGATAGATAGATAGATAGATAGATAGATAGATAGATAGATAGATAGATAGATAGATAGATAGATAGATAGATAGATAGATGCTATGGCTGCGATATTCCACATAGAACTGCGAAAAGGCACACCTTTGGCGTTCGTATGTGCGTTCGTTCGTTTGTTCTCTTTTTTCGTGCTTCATGCTTTAGCTATATTAATGAAAATCGGAAGTGCGAATAAATCTCCTGGCATTTCTCAGTAATCTCGTAACTGGCTCGTTTACTCGGCGCGCTAAGCCCCCCCCCCCCCCCCCCAAACGTTCTTACCCATCCTTTGTTAAATCTCCCCGACGTAATCACAATTAGCGAGAACTTAACCGGCAGACAAATGAACACCTGCCTTCCTGGAAACACTCGGCTTATTAACTGTGTAAAACGAAACGGCGCCCCAGAACATTCCAGATACTTATCGTTTTTTTTTCTTGAATATCTTATTTCGCTGTTCTTTTTCTCTCGTAATATATGCGTAATACACATTCTTTCGTAATACAGGCGTCACACCACTATTTTATATGAATTCGTCGCAACACTAGTGTGCATTGCGAAACGAAGCTTAACGCGCGTGGCGTTATAGTTAAGAGCGAAAGCGCTTCGTCTGCAGATTCCCGGAAGCGCATGCTTTTCGCGCGTTCGAATGTAGCAGCTGGACCATCTGGGATTCCTTTTCTCTCTCTTTCTCTCTCTCTTTCGTTTCTTAACTAGCATATCTTTCTCTCACAGCTGCTGTGGTCGCACTTAAGATGAAGGCGGAAATGCCAGAGGCCCATGCACAGTACGTTCTCAGTGCACGTTAAAGAGCCTCAGGTCGTCGAAATTTCCGGAGCCCTCTACTACGGCATTTCTCTTCTCTCTATTTCTTTCACTTCCTTTCCCCCTACGCTAAGCCGTGCTCCCGACATAAGCTACAAAAATAGTGTCCTTTCCTTGACCGAGGTGCAATCGTTATCCCCACGAGGGCTCATCCAAATCACAATTATTCCCGTACAACAATATCACACTTGTATTTCGACGCAGCCACGCGAGCCAGCCAAGGGGGCCGATGGTGATAATAAAGATAATGACTATACACGGATTAACACGTCAGAGTTTGCGCGGTGCAAAACCACACAGGAGCGCCGTAATGTTCCTGTCAGGGTTCGAGCAACATCTGCCGTAAATCTTTCGGTACTTGCGTCGCGTTCAGATGTTTCTTGTTTTCTCTAAAATGGGCAATAACGCATAGTGTATTACATCTGCATGTTTTATTATGTATGTATTTTCACCTGTGTAACCACCTTCTATTATTTGTCCTTACGTGTTTACACAATTGCTTTATTTCAGCTCTTTTTGTGCTGCTATCGGGACAACACCTCAGTCAATATACGTGTGCTAGCGGCTTTTTTTTTTCAGAAAAGCTGTATTATTGGGCCCCTCTGTCGTCGTAGACGTAGTAGTAGTAGTAGTAGTCGGCACGATATTTATTGGCTAAATTGGCAGGTCAGGTGACGTCACTTAAACCAATGAGGTGTAAGCGCGCCTGTCTGAAATCTAGCGGTTAATTCACCTCGCATACCGTATGAACGCCTTGGACGTTGTGCCAAAGAAAGAAAGAAAGAAAGAAAGAAAGAAAGAAAGAAAGAAAGAAAGAAAGAAAGAAAGAAAGAAAGAAAGAAAGAAAGAAAGAAAGAAAGAAAGAAAGAAAGAAAGAAAGAAAGAAAGAATACACGCCAAGCTTCACTTGCTCCCGTTTTCCCAAATATAAAAGTTGCCCTTAAAATTTGCTTTTATTTTTTGCAGTCTTTATTAAAGTTTGAATGTATGCATAGGCAATTTGAGTAAACGAGTGAACGCGCAATTTATCCACCGAGAACGAGGATCTCATATTGCCGGAGTGTGTTTTTCATTCAGATGATACCTAACAGGTTGGAATTACGGGAGAGTTCTCGTTATGCGCCTGTATAGATCCGGTGAATGGCTTGTTCCTGTCGTTAGCGCGCATAGTGTACGGTATTACAGCTTCGTTTATTGAGGCAAGAAAAGAAAAGAAAGAAAGGAGGAAAGGGCGCATCATGCGTGCATTTCGCCGGAAGCGTGACAGTGTGCTTTAGGCTACAGCGGCTAATTGCAAACGCCTGCCTGTTACGCGGTGACAGCGGCGTTTGACAGGCGATGCCTCTGTGAAACATCGCCCGGTGTTGTTGGTTGCTCTTTTTTTTCTCTCCCTCTTTGTCAGCTTAAAGGGCAGATCTCAATGTGGAGCTGCCTGAGCGCTACCGGCGTTGTTAATTTATGCACGAGCACAAGGTCGTTGTAAGCGCTCGACCAAAAGCGCCTCCTCATCTGCATTTTTTAAGCCCTTAGGTCAAAGGTTAACTAGAACGAACGCAGATGCAGTTTGAAATGGAGAAGCATATGGTTCCGGCATCTTCAATCTTCGGTTGACTGATTCGACGAATCAAAACACACACACACACACACACACACACCCATAGGGAGAGAGAGAGGTGTTCACAAAGATATATTCCAGGAAAAGGAAACCGTGTGTCGACGTTCACAACAGCCAGCGGAATGCGATTGTGAAAGCAGTCCGCTGCTGTATAGTCTGTTGGTTGTCCGTATTTGCTCGATCATGTAGGAATACTTCAGCGAGCTTCACTTATTGTATGCGCATCTGGGCAGTGTAGCGTGCCTTTCTCTTCGACAAAATAGACCTTTGTGTACTAAAGTGAGTGCTAGGAGTTTCCATTGAACCGCCATGGATTTTTTGTTCCTTACCACGTTAATCATACACCTTACGTACTCTGCAAAGACGAGGTTGATCCGATTTCCAACATATGGCTGAACGCCAAGCAACTCGCCATAAGCAATTTCATCGCTGACTGCTTTGAATGATAACGATTCCCACTATGCGTTGGATCTGCGTGACTTTTTTTTTTCGGCCAATCCATCACAGACGTCGGCGCTCATACACGAAGTCTGTTGTTGCGCCATGTCACATCTGTCATATTATCTGTCACCAAAAAGGCAGCTCGGCGGGCGCTAAGTGATTTCGAGCTGGGCACTCTCTTTAAGACATTGAGAGAGCTTGGATCACAGATGGTGTCTCACAAAGACGTCGTGCGGTCGACTACCTTGCTAATCATGTTCAGGAGCAAAAAGAAACGAGGAAAAATGTAGAACCAGGAAATATCTTGGTTCTCCTCTTTTCCTCGTTTCTTTTTGCGCCTGAACATGTTTAGCAAACTAAGTCACCAACTAGCCCAAAAACAATTGCTTCGTGGGTCGACTATCTGTCTAATCGTCGCAGTGACGGTAACTTAGATAGATAGATAGATAGATAGATAGATAGATAGATAGATAGATAGATAGATAGATAGATAGATAGATAGATAGATAGATAGATAGATAGATAGATAGATAGATAGATAGATAGATAGATAGAACGAAGTCGATCGTATCTCATGTCAGTGACATTTTTGCAAGCATACTGCCGACGTCTTCATTGCTGGACCTATTTCTTTAGTTTTTTTTTTATCGTGAACTACATTTTTACTTCTGCGTTTTGTATCACGCACATGTAAGCGTGGATGTCTAAAAGGCTTTTGTTTGCTGAACACCATTTTTTACATACTCTAATCTGGCTCACTTACTTGTTCAGTTTATATTTTTTTTATTTATTCGTTTCTATATTGTCCTAAGCACCCAATCCCACGCTGTTCCATGCCTGCATTGGAAGACTACTAGCATTTATCAAATACTCGCTCCAAGTGATAACCGCAGCACGCTCTGACGAGCGACCACAAAAAGCCTACACTCGCCACTTAGACACACGCCAACCGAAAACTCGCGCCATGCTAGTTTTGGTCCCGTAAAGCTGGCTCTGCCGTTGACGCCGTTGCGCAAGGAGAAGTAAGCTTTGCAGAAGCCACAGCTTCAATATTCCTTTTTTCAACGGAGCTGTCTTTCTCTCTCTGTCTTTCTTTTCCCCGTCGGAGCCAACTGCGCAGACAATTAGAAAACAAACGCAACATCAAAGGATTAGCTCGCGAAAATAGGCTTAGTACGACTGCGTGCTGCCTCCGCTCGTCGTTCGGAGCTGACGCAAAGCGAGATTCGCCCGGAGACGAGCCGAGCGTGGTCCCCGGGTGTCGTAACACCGATCGCGACGCTGCAGCCATCGAGCCAAGACGCGAGGTCAACAACCCTCTAGCTCGGGCCCGCACTGTCGATTAAAGAGCGTCGCAGTGTTCCCCGCCGTATGTACGGGAGGCAATCACGGTCACGTGGTGTGGAATCCGTGCGCAGTGAGTGAGGTAAGGAGGAGGAGAAGACAGAGAGAGAAGACAAAGAAAAGGAAAGGCAGGAAGGTTAACCAGACGAGCGTCCGGTCTGCTACCCTGCGCTGGGCATAAGGGACTGGGGAATATAGAAAGAGGAGAAAAAAGAGAAGGTGAGCATTGTGCGTGCTAAGGAGTCTGACTTTGGGAGCTTCAGTGTGGGGGAGGAGAAAGGAATAGGAAAAGAAGGGAGTTTAACCTGGGCTAAGCCCGTTAGGCTACCCTGCACTGGGGAAGGGAAGGGAAAGTTCTGGAAGATAGAGAGTGAGCAAATGAAAAGAAAATCTAATAAAAATGCTGCAGTGTTGCTGACGTCATAGAAGTTCTTTGTCCGTCTTAAGAGACGGTTAATTAGCCCAGTGGCATTCAGAAAATGCAGCAACGCTCTTGTTGCTTGGCGTAGCCGACATGCACAGCGCCGTGTACCTAAGATCATTTGAGCGGTGGAAAATGTTGCTGGTTATCTTTCGCAGTCTTGCACGGAGTTTCCATTCCTTCGCTGTCATAAATTGGGTAAGAGACGCAAACTCCGCGAGCAGAGAATAACCCTTAAAGAGACCCGAAACTTCCCTTTCCTTTTTTTTTTTTTTTTGAACGTCGAAACTGCGTTCCTGTCAGGCGGGGAGTCTCCTGCGAACACGTGAGCGAAATGTTATTTGCGCTTCACGAATCGACGACTTCGCAATTTAGCGTCAAATGCAGCTGTGGAAACCGCATGGTCTTCTTTCAATGAATTACGTCATAAGAAGCACCGGCACTACGCCGCTTTATAGGCAGAAGTGACGTTGGCTGATTACGAGAATCGCAGATACGTGCGCACTCGATGCTTTGTTTGCTGGTTTCGAGTTCATCAAACAAATAAAATGTGTGTACCCCGCCACGGTTGTCTAGTGGCTATGGTACTCGGCTGCTGATCCGAGGGTCGCGGGGTCGAATCCCGGCCGCGGCGGCTGCATTTCGATGGAGGCGAAATGTCGAGGCCCGTGTACTGTGCGATGTCAGTAAGAATCCCTCAGGTAGTCGAAATTTTTCCGGAGCCCTCCACTACGGTATGTCTCGTAATCGTATCGTGGTTTTGAGACGTTAAATGCCCAGAAACCAAACCAATGAAATGTGTGTATATGTCGTTAAGTTATAAGTCTCTCATAAGAGTTAAGTTATAAGTCTCTCATAAGAGTTAAGTCATAAGAGTTAAATTATAAGTCTCTCATATCTCGTTAAGTCTCTCATAATCAGAACTGGTTTTGGGACGTAAAACCCCACAAAACATATCTCGTTAAGTATGCCAGAAAAAGTTTTCGCGACGGCGGCCGGTGCTCCTTGTGGCGCATTTTGTTGGAAAGGGGAGAGCAGACGAATTCCACAACTGCATTTGACACTCAACTACTAATTCCCCGATGCCTTCAGTGTAGCGATGCTTGGCTCACACCTTCGTAGGAGCCTTCACGACTGATCGGCATTGTTTTCTGACTACTGTGGTCGAAATTCCCGGAGCCCTGTCACACCAGAACGGCGTATGTCGTGACCATATTGTGGTTTTGGGGGCGTAAAGTCGCACCAACTGTTAATTTTAACCGCCTGGAGTTCCTTAAAGGGACACTAAATCGGAAGAAAAGATTTTTCGCGTATTGCTAAATTACCCTTTCACAATACCAACAACCTCACTCTTGCCACGAGAGAACGCTTGGTAAACGAGAAAACACACAGAAAGAAAATACAGGTAGCGACGACGTCCTCACGTTTCCGCAGCAACTCTCTGTGACGTCATGTATTTTTGAAGGCGCCTGCTGTGGCGCACAAAATTACTTTCCGCTAAAAAATGAATCGCATTGTGGTGTATGGGGCCCAGAGACTTAATGTAGCGAGATTCATCAAGTTTCATTGGGCCAATGTCGCCAAAAATGCGAGAAAATTCTTTGAAATCCGCGACGTCACGCTTACGTTCTGGTACACTGGTTTGGCGCGAAATTCAGAAAACGAGACTTTATCCTTCGTTTTATTTTCTAATACTCAACCTATGGCGACGAAATCAACGACATTAGAGTTCTCAAATGATAATGTATCGGCCTAAACTGAATCATTCTTTTTCTTCGGTGTCCCTTTAACGTGTACTCACATCGAACAGTAGAACGCGGCGTCTCTAGCATTTTCGCTTCCATCGAAAATGCGACCGCCGAGGCCGGAATCGAACCCGCGACTTACGGGTCATGCAGTCTAGCACCGTAACTACTGTAGACCAACCGCGGCGCACCGTGAAGTCGTGCAATAGCGTGCGATAAGAGGAGGGGGGGGGGGGGGGGGAATTGTGTTGTTGCACGTTTCCTTCCACTTCTTTTTCCTTTCATCATGGCTCTGCTCTGATTGCGAAAGAGTTCCACATAAGTACGCGACGCCCACGCTGACGTTAATTTAGCCTCTATATTTGGGAGTCGGCAACCCTTTGAAGGCGAGGGGTCGTTGGGATATCCCGAGATTGAAGTGCGTATGAGCTCTTTAGTTTTATTTTTTTTTTCTGCTTTGAGGTCCCAGGATAAGGATGTTGCGCGGGCGTGCGAATGATAGATTCATTGCGTTCTTTCCTAAAAATGACGTCTATGTGAGTGTAAAGGTCGCCTTTCTTTCTTTCTTTCTTTCTTTCTTTCTTTCTTTCTTTCTTTCTTTCTTTCTTTCTTTCTTTCTTTATTTCTTTCTTTTTTGAGGGAACGGTTAGAATTTCAGCTTTCGTTACGCAACGAGTTTCAATTTCGAAACAAGCGACGATATCGAGTGAGAGTTCGTAATCGGATTCCCAGTGCGTTCGGATTAGAATTATGTTCCGAATGGAGAATGGTGGGGAGTGACTGAAACGCGTCGCAAAAAGTGCAACTTGGATTTCAGACCTCAGTGAGAGTGGGTAAATTATCCCCGGAATTACTGGAGAACGACTTCGAAACAAGCGCTCCTAAATACTTTCCCTGTGTAAAAATAATAATAATAATAATAAAGTCAGTGTTAGAAAAAATAAAAAAAACGGCAGACGTATACAAAGCTGTGGCCATGCTACGCCTCCGATTAAGTATTTGACTGGGACATTTTGCTCAAAGCCGCTGGGAAATATTAAGGCGAAAGCCTCGTATGCCTCTTGCAAAAAAAAAATACCTTGAAAAAATGATGGCAAAAAATTACGCTACACAAATATCGTACAAAAATTACGAAAGCTCGCCTCACTCGTTCGCTCGGTATACGTACATCGAAATTGACACTGAAGGGTTCCAGTGCATGGATGACATGACTGACACATTGTGACATTAATAACTTAACGTTCTTCGCATTTACCTCAACATTAACTATAATACAGCCATCCTTCTATTGCGAAAATGGGGCCGTGTGAAGCTTGGTGCGTTACC
The DNA here is from genome assembly GCA_013339685.2 of Hyalomma asiaticum. Taxonomy (NCBI): domain Eukaryota; kingdom Metazoa; phylum Arthropoda; class Arachnida; order Ixodida; family Ixodidae; genus Hyalomma; species Hyalomma asiaticum. The sequence continues at coordinate 27,633,587 of CM023490.1, read as the reverse complement.
TACTACTTTTTCTTTCCCTCATTGTTTCTTTCATTCATTCCTTTATTTATTTATTTATTTATTTATTTCTCTTCTTTCTTTGGCAGGAACCGAGTGATTGACGTCGCTCAGATACGTTCACGTCTTCGTATGTCGAGCACGCACGGGTTTCGGGCGTGTGTCTCGTGATGATTATCGTTTTCGTGACGCTGACACTTGTGACGCATAATGAATGAATGAATGAAGCAAGTCAGGCACACAAGGCCGCCAAGCTTCGCTTACCCAATTTTCCCGATAAGGGATAAGGGAGGAAGAGCTTCTGAAATTTGTAACATTGATTGCACAAGATCAAGATGTTCCATATTTAAGTTATTGCGTATATGTGTTTCCAGGGATATATATATATAAAGTTTGGTGGCCTTACGAACGCTCAGACGAAACTCGCAACACCGAAAGGGTTAAACTAGGAAAGCATAGCGCTTAGTTGCGTCATATATATGGCGCAATACACTGCATGTATGGAAGCGTAAGCACAGCGAATAGGGAACGGGGAGGTCGCACCTCCAGGAGCGGGCAAATCCAGCTTCATGCTCACACTTATCACTTTCCTACAGAGCCTCAGAGAGGAGCAACAAGAAGAAGAAATTGCGCGGGCGAAAGAATAGGAGCAAGCAACTGAGCTCTGTGTACACGAATCGCTTGAGAGCAAACAAACGAGACGAGAGGCTTTGCGATAGAGTTGTAAGGGGAAAGGGAATACACTTCTCCATCCTTTCGCAAACAGTGCGTGGGCGTTCCTTGTCGCCTGCCCGCGCCACTTCGTGCCTCAATTCCTTTCTCACTTCTTGCCTTCTAAGTTCTTTACTTTTATCTAGCTCGCATTTACGTGTAACGCGAAGGTGCTGAGGAGTCCCGGTCGTGGAAAATCCGTTGGAGGCGTTGTCCGTGGGCGGAAAATTCCCGACGAATGCGAAGAATAAGAGAAGTGACGCTATATTAACGCGTATTAAAGAACCTACTGGCGCCAACTGGTGACAGGGGGGCTATTCTGGACACGGTGCATTTCTGCCACGTTGTCAGGCTTTGCAGTGGCGACGTTTTGAGCCAATCGGCGAGGCCGTAGTAGCCCTTTGGGCGATTCAGAGCTGATAAGATGGCCGAACTTGGCAACCCGGCTAGATGGCTCTGGTCCAACATCCATGAGCCGTTCTGACCGAGTGTCGGGAATAGAAGTCCATAGACCCGGCGACGGTCACTAGCTTACTGGGAATCTGCGCGTATTGTCAACTGCATCGAAACGGATCATTAAAATGCTATCGCGTACCACTCTTAAAGGCGAAGTTTAAACGCCCTCCTTCCTTTTTCGCCTTTCATTTCTGTCCCTTCGATCCTGATGCTATGTTTCCGCCTTGTGTGTGTGTGTGTGTGTGTGTGTGTGTGTGTGTGTGTGTGTGTGTGTGTGTGTGTGTGTGTGTGTGTGTGTGTGTGTGTGTGTGTGTGTGTGTGTGTCATTGCTATTTTCCCGACTTTCCTTGCTTCCTCACTCTTCGTTTTGTGTCAATTACCTTCTATTTCTCTCATGCGTACCTTATCAGTTAGCCTATATTTATCTGTCACCTTCGCTCTCTCGTTTCATTTCATACTATGGGGAGCGCGACGAGCAGGGAAGGGGGCCAGCATTTGTATTTTGCTAGGCTTCCCTATCAGTGGCATCTGTGCTTTATAGTTGCGCAGTTCACTTATTCTGCGCGTTTATCGCTCATTTTTTTTCTTCTTTCTTTTCGTTATCTAATCCCACAGTTCCTTTCCTCCCTCCCTGCTCTGTTTTTAATCTCTCATTTTACGTTTGTCCTCCATATCACCTTTCGTTGCTTAACTCTTGCATTTCCTTGCATTGGACCTTCCAGCTTCCTTTCTTCTTCTTCATCCTTTTGTTATTTCTACAACTTGCACACTTTCTTTTGCTACGTTCCTCATTGCTTTCGTCTTTCTGTACACTCTTCCTTTTTCCTTTACGCGGTCTCTTCCTTCTCGTTCGTTTCCGTCCATCTTCCCTCTTCCTTGTCTCACCGTGCCCTTCATCGTCAGTTGTCAGTTCCTCGCAACTTTGCTTCTTTTTTTTTTTTCCTTTGCTATCACCTCACTCTTTTTCCTCCGCGCTTCTGCTCGTACAATTTACTTCCTCTCTTCTCCTCCGCGCATTCGACGTGCCAACGATTTTTCCCGTTCATGAACGGGCCCGCTTGCCTCTGGTTCGGCTTCCTCAAGCTCATCATCTTTCCCAAAACGCAATTAACGCCGCCGCCGACCTCTTGTTTTTTTTCTTTTTCTGGTGTTCACGTCACACCTTCTCAGACTCTTCACCTTACACCCCTCCACACCTCCAAGCAACGTTCCAACAGCGAATTCCCTTTCTTTTTTTGTTTTCCTCTCAACACTTTCTTTCATCAGCGACTTATCTTTCCATCACCTCGCAACCCGGCGTCTCACCTCCTTCCTCCGGTCCTTTCTTGCCTTCTTTTTTTCTTTTATCTCCTTTTTCTAAGTGTCTCGGACAGTTCTACGGGCTGCCCCCCCCCCCCTCCTTTTTCCCCTTCCCTTTCTATCGCACCTCGAAAACCTTACTCTAGGAAAGGCAGCGCAAACATGCACGACTGCAAAGCGCGTTCATAGGCAACCGTATCCCCGCGGACTGGCCGCCACGTTTCCAAATTGCTCCCAACCGTCGCATCACGGCTCCCTTTGCTGACTTTCTTTTTTCCTCTGTCTGCCAATCAAACCACCAGCTCTCCCCTTTCCCATCTCCCGTGTTTCCCTTATTCCTTTTTTTTTGTCCTTTTTTCGCTCGCGCACCTGTTTGCTCGTTCATTCCGCCCCCTTCATTTTCAGCGTTTTTTTTTTTCTAGCAAGCGACGTCTCGTATACGCTTGCATACTATGGGGCAAAGGCGAGCTCCGGCGGAACCCCCACACTTCATTAATTGATTGATCAAGCACGCACGCACACACCAAAGCGCGCTTACGAACGCAACTCTATCTTCCTTTGGCCGCGGCGCGGCGAGTGAAGGAATTGGCGGCTGGATAGCCCGGTGGTTTCTGGAAGCTCATTTTATTGTTGTTGTTTTTTTTTTTTCATATACCGCTGCGAAGCAGCCACCGCCGAACTACTACTCCGCCTCCCTGATCCCTTTCCTTCTCTGTCTCGGTCTCATCCTCGCCTCCTTCGCGCGAGGGAGACCTGAGACGGGCAGCGGAACAACCACCGAAACCCTCCGTGGCTTTCCTAACGTCGGACCTCGCTCACACAACCTCAGCCTTACTCCCCCTTGAACTCTTGCATCCCTGCCTTCCAGACTAAAGCCATTTCCATCTTGCCTTACACAATGAACAGGGAGTCGTTTCGTTTTTTTTTTTCTTATTTTATTATTATTTCGCAATCGTTTCTTTGGTTGCGTACCGAGCTCCCGTCTATAGTCTGCTTCAGTAGTTCCGTGCAGCATTCTGGAAGCTACAGGCCTCTTTGACCAACCACGAGGGCGAACGCATGTTAAACGTGTCCTTCCGCGGCTTCTCATCTGCCAATGGTGGGCGCTGCAGTGGCAGCTGCAGCCTTGGAAGGAGGAGGGTGATGCGGTGTCCCTTGTGCAAGTAGCGGCTCTCAGGTGCGTGTCCGAACAATGGCGTTTCGTACTGCGTCGGAAGAATTGTGCGCTCGACGGCCTCGTAGCCTTGGCTCTGCTGCACGGAACTGTTGAAACAGAGTACAGCCCTGGCGCCGTTCGCCGAGCGGCTTGAGCCGATGGATATGGGAGCCTAATGTGATTAAAACAGACACCCGGCAAGTTTCGAGACCTTTTCCCCTTTTCTTTCTCTCTCTCTCTCTTCCTTCTCCTCTCTCTGTCTGCCCATATGTCTAGCTTTCTTCAATCACTCTATCTATTACCGTACTAAATCACTTATCGCTCTACCTTAGTTTCTATGGAATAGTCTCTTTATGTCGCTCTTGTCTCTCGAAACATGTCAATCTCAGTTTTTATTAGCTTTCACTCCTATCTGCTCCTTAGATGTCTCTCTCTCTCTCTCCTCCAATTCGCGCAGTTTACATACATTTATCTCTGCTTATCAACCTTATTGTTTAACGGTCATTCTCCGAATCTCTATCGCGGTCCATTTATCTACCTTCATTCCTGTTCGCATATATATAAGCAATAGAACTATTTAGACATGTATTCGTCAATATATCTCACTCAAACTTTCAACTCTTTTTTTTTTTCTTTCGTGTTACTTATTACATTGTTATTAACCGAAGTAATGAAAGGTAGCCAACGACACCTTAACAAATGTACAGCAAACAATACCCAGAACGAACTTCACTACAAGTCAAAACAAACGCCAATACACTTCATGAACATTGGATACCAGTCCTTTCAATTCTTTATCTACATCTCTCTGTCTTTCGCATTATTTTCTTTGTTTATCTAATCATATATCTCAGTCTCTTTTCTCGCTGCATATTTATCTGCCTCTTCTAACATCTCTCTGCATCGGTATATTCCTCACGCAAACTTTCTCTCCCTCAGCCTATGGCTGTCTTCTGCCCGCCTAACAATTGTCTCTATCTCTTTATCTCTCTCATCCGTCTCGTTTCTCTGATCCTTCCTGCATCTATTGATCTATCTTTCGCACAAACTCTTTGCGTGTTTGTCTTTCCGACATGTCGACTTAATCCTCGCATTCCTGTTTCCTTTACTTGTCTGCGTCGTCCTCTCCTTTTTTTTATTTTTACTTTTCACCACTCGGTAATAGCAGCCGGTGTTCCGGGTGAGACCTCGGTGGAATATGTTTCTGGCTTGCAGCTGCATAATCAGTTTTGACCTAAATGTCACCGCCTTCTTTAGAGCTCGCAAGCGCAGAGCCGACGACACACGCCAGCTCTAGCGGATGGCATATGCTCATGCGCCGTGCACACACATTACGCGTGTTTTGCCAGCTGTGACGAGAAACAGCAGAAGAGCCAACGGATTTCGAGGTATGGGAAAATTCAGGGCGCTCTTTTGTATAGCGTATATGGATAACCTTTCGAAAGGAGGAATACATACATACATACATACATACATACATACATACATACATACATACATACATACATACATACATACATACATACATACATACATACATACATACATACATACATACATACATACATACATACATACATACATACATACATACATACATACATACATACATACGCAATCAATGCACGCAATCAGCCTGGGGGCCTCTGTCACTTATACGACGCTAGCATGCAGCGAAGGTATATTATTATTATTATTAGTAGTAGTAGTAGTAGTAGCAGTAGTAGTAGTAGTAGTAGTAGTAGTAGTAGCACTTGCTGTCATTGTGGGTGGGTCACGCACGACAGGTCTTCCATTGTGCGTGACAGCTCTTCTGTTAACTGCGAACGACGCTCCACGGCGATCAACCTGGACGTTTATCCGCAATCGATATCTGGGTATGAGCCGATCCATCTGAAGTTAACCTATGAAGTCTACCTCAGTCAACCCAAAAGGACATGCCAGTCAAACAAAAGTGCACCAAACGTTAGTGGTATACTGTCATTCAAAGCGATCAATTCATTAAGGTCACTATTTCTACATTTCCATTTACCTAATAATCAAAAGGCCATTTTAGCAAAAAAAAAATATGTCACGCTGACGGACATCTTGTGACCCGCGTTCGCGTCGATGCGCAGAGAACGGTTTTAGTTGTTGTAGAGATTATCTTGAGGCAGAGATAATCCGTCCCTCGCGAGAATTCGCGGAACACAGTTCCTTTCGGGCGATTGAATGTGTTACTTTATCTTCCTTACAGCCTTGGCCTGCAGCAGCGCCGCTCTAATTGGTCCTCTTAATTACGCGAAGTGACCCGACTGCTTCGCGTGCAGATGACCCGCGAAACGAACAAGCAGTTCGTCTCACCATCGGCTTCGTTAAAGTAAAACGAATTAAAACAAAATTAAGCGCACCTACTCAGTCAGCACAACGTACAGCGTCTGCACACCTATCACAGCTTATTGGTTTTTTTCTGCATATTCCCGTGTACGGTTTTCCTGAACGCAGACGAAGATTTGATTTTAATTAACCTAAATTAGGGGCAGGGTAGGAGGTTATGAGCGGAGACCACGATGTGATCATGAAGCGCGCGTAAGCACTGCGGAATAATATTGACCAACAAGATTCTTTTACCGTACAGCTTTGAATGAGTACGCGAACGCGTTTTGCTTCTTTTGTTGATGAGCCTGCCTGTTTGATCACGTCGGCACCGCATTAGTAGTAGTAGTAGAAGTAGTAGAAGTAGTAGTAGTAGTAGTAGTAGTAGTAGTAGTAGTAGTTGTTGTTGTTGTAGTAGCTAGTGGCAGTTGTATAGTAGTCGTTTTTGTGGCAGTTGTCGTAGTAGTAGTAGTAATTGTAATAGTAGTACTCAGTGGCAGTTGTAGTAGTAGTAGTAGTAATAATAGAAGTAGTAATTGTAATAGTAATAGTAGTCAATGGCAGTTGTAGTGGCTTTTGTGGCAGTAGCAGTAGTTGTAATAGCAGTGGTAGTAATTGCAATAGTAGTAGTAGTAGTAGTAGTAGTAGTAGTAGTAGTAGTAGTAGTAGTAGTATCAGTTAGTAATCGTGGTGGTGGTGGTTAAAATTGCTCTCTATGCCGTCGTGGTTACTTTTTACGTGTAGCAATAAGGTTACGCGGAGGGTGAACGGCGCCCTAAACTAGGTTGTCCTGCATGGATGCCCTTTGCGTTACGTCGTGATCGTTACATCGTTGCGGTGAAAGCACTAAGCGGTCGGGCCACGCACCGCGTGAGAACCTTACTATTCAGTATAGTATGGAGCCGATGAGAAGAGGAAGAATTTTATTCATTCAAACATGACAATACAAACAGGGTAACGTACATGAAGAGGTCCCGAAACACTGGGTTGCAGGCACCTCCTGTATTAATTGAAAAATACAAAAGAAATCGGGTCAGAGCAACCTGCCTACAAATAATAAATGGTTCGATAAATAGTTAGGGCGTCGATGTTCGCGTTTCCTCCCGATAACGTCGCGCTTCCTTTTTTTTTCCCTCCCCTTTTCCCCCCTTCCTTTGACGTTTCGCTCGCTATTCCTCGAAACGCGAAGTTGTTCCACTTTCCTGGCGTTCGAATTATCTCCCGGCTCATGCTGGAATCCTTCTATTTGCTCGCATGGTCATCGTCGCCTTGGCCTGAGCGTGTTTCCAAAGATTTCGTAGTCTTATATTTCGTTCTTCTGTTTTCTTTTTATTGTTTGCTTCTTTTTCTTTCTTTAAGTGTTCCACCCGCGGCGTACAATACATCGCCCACTCACTCTGGACTTCTTCATTATTTTTTTTTTCCTTTGGTGTTTTCCTTGGAAGCACCATTGTCCAACCAGACGCGGCTATCCTCGGGCATTCATCGTCCCACTTCCATTGCCTCGTATTATTCTTCTCTTTCCTCTTTATTCGCATTGTTTCGTCTTGGTTTTTTTTTTTATCGTTTTCCATCCCTTCCATCTCTCTTTCTCACCCCTCGCAAGAGCCAGCCTAATCCACTGTGCAAATCGTTTCCATTGGCGTTTCCAACACGCTCTTCCTTTTCTTTCTTTCTTTCTTTCTTTCTTTCTTTCTTTTTTATTAGCCCCGCTTTCTCTTCGTATTCGCCTCGTCCACTTCACTGAGGAACCCTTATCCGGCACACAGCTGCCCGCTCGAAAATACGCAGATGGGATGTGCCGCGGCACGTCCTGACTGTTATCGCTTCTTTGGTGTCAAATCTTCTTTATAGTCTTCAACTACTGCAGCTTCATTTACGTCTGTTTCGTCTTCTATATGGTTCTGCTACCCCTCTTACCGTATAGTCCGTTACTGTACCCCTGTTCATTCAATTCGTTCTATTTTCTTGTTCCTCTGCTTTATTAACTGGGGACACCTTCCAGGAACTAAGCGAGGGTCTTGGAAGTTATGTTCGGAAAGTTTCCACGTCGGAACAAAATTTTTCTAGCTATAATGAGTAAAGCGAAAGTAGCTCTGTTCATACCAGCACCTGCAGGTCTGTTGAATACGGATAGGTTCTCTTAATTGATCGTGCTTTGCCATAACGATTAAATAAATTACTCCATGTGTACTGCTGCACATACGCCTCATCATACTGTATAAACGATTCGCACACGTCCACAATTCCAGTTAGATAAACTCGCCGGCACTGTCCTCTTTCTGCTATTTTACTTCCTGCTGCGTCATTTTAATCAAAACTTCCGCCTCTCGTACCCTAATAATGCCGCTTCGGCTACTAAACTTCTGTTGTTAAAACTCCTGCTTCCTCATTTGCAACCTTCTTTGCTCCCGCTTCATTTTTTCCTGCCTCTTCCCCTTCTGTTATACAAGTTCCTTCTCTTGCGCTCATAAATCATTTGCATAAACAGAAGCTAGTTTTCGAACTAACGTTGTTGTTGTTGCTGCTGCTGCCGCTGACTATGATGATGATGATGATGATCCTGCATACTTACAGCGTTCGCCCACAAAGGGGGATTGCCCAAGAGTTATTTGAGAACTACGTTTAGTTTTGAAATGCTTGAAAGGAACAGATCGAAAAAAGTGGATTTGTAGAGAATTTAGTTACTGTAATTGTGCACCTAAAGTCTTCAAACCACATAGATGATTCACGAAGCCTATACGGAATAATACATAATTACTTTCTACAACACAGACAAGAAGAGTATAGTCTATCTTTACGCTTGGATTGCTGCTGCTGTTAATGCTGCTGTGTTATTTACTCCTGCTTCTTCCTCTCTTGCTGCTTCTTACTTCTGCTTCTTATTTCTCTTCAACTTCTACACTTGTGCAGCTCTCTCGAAATCTGCTTCTTATTGGACTTGTATATCTACTTCTGTTGCTTCTATACACCTCTGCTTTCGCTTACGCTTCTCTACTTCTGCTTGCACTTATACACTTCTGCTTTCGCTTATGCTTCTATACTTCTGCTTTCACTTCTGCTTCTTCACTTACGCTGCTTCTTTTCAACGTCGCCGCACGGCGCCACCGACGCCTCTGCGTTGGATTCCCATTCGCGCCTTCGGGTGACCCTGCAACGTTGGCGACGGTCTTCGCTGGACCCCCGTGTGTGCGGTCCGTTATTGCTTCGCTAAGCAACCGAGGGCATTAGCGCGGTCGCTTTTGCCCTTCTTTCTGGCTCCATAAATGCTTAACCCCCTAACGGGAGACGACCGTGCACACGCTGCCTTTGCAGCCTGCTCACGCGGAAAGCCCATACGGGAACGCATTCGGACAGAGAGAAATGGAGAGGCCAGGGGTGGGTGTACCTCAGGCGTAATTAAGACAAGCGCTGACTTGGGGGGATAATATTTCTGTGCTTCTGCGACCGTCCCCCCCTCCCTCTCTTAGAAATACACCACACACGCACACACAGAGAGAAAGAGAGAAAGAAAAACACACGCGCTCCCCACACAAACGCAGATGCAGACGCAGACACACACACTGCGCCAAGGAAGGTACGCTGAAGACGATAAGCGGGACAATAGTGGGTTCACTGTTGACGTCTTTCGTGAGGAATGTGGCTGTCAACTCTTGTATGCAGACTTGATCAGCGCTGCCTTCGTGGAATTCGGTGTAATTCGAAGACGTTGGGTTGTGTAAGAGGGCACAGAGTGAGGTTTAAGGTCCAGATTACCCGAATGCCATTAGATTAGCGAAATAATTGTGTAAATGTAGCGGTAAAGGGATCTTTCTTTTTAGTGATAGCGCACTGTATAGATAAGTAAAGTACATTTATTCTTTCGCCCCGCCACGGTGGTCTAGTGACTATGGCACTCAGCTGCTGATAGATAGATAGATAGATAGATAGATAGATAGATAGATAGATAGATAGATAGATAGATAGATAGATAGATAGATAGATAGATAGATAGATAGATAGATAGATAGATAGATTTCTCTAATTGAGTCTACAATGTGCGTGTGATGGAGCTTTATTGTAATGCGTATATACGAGTACTGTTATTATTATTATTATTATTATTATTATTATTATTATTATTATTATTATTATTATTATTATTATTATTATTATTAGCAGTAGTAGTAGTAGTAGTTTTTGTTGTTGTTGTAGTAGGAGGAGGAGGAGAGAGAGAAAGATGGAGCAGCAACAGTAGCAGTAATAATAGTAAACATAATTACGAATGTGTAACGACATATTCTACATATTCTACACTAACAATATCATCCCACGCGTGGTCGTACAGCCTACGCAGCGACCATGTGGAGGCGGTGGAACAGCGCGTGCGGACTATAGCGCCTAAAAACAATTGTTCATATATCGCCATAATAAAGTGCAGCGCGTATCCACTAGTTGGCCATATCGCGTTCTATTGGTTCGTTTCACATCCCCGGGCCAATTTCATATACATACCTCGCCTCGCACACGTATTCGCGCCGTGCATCCACCAGCATGCGCGGTGCTCTTCCCAGGAAACAGACCGTTGGTCAGGGCCCCGCGTGTTTTTCGATTGGTGTAGCCCTGCGTTCCGCGAAAGCCGCAGTAATTGCGTTCTCCCCGACCAGGCACCAGCGAGGGGACGCCGTAATGGAACCCAGATACGCCGCCACGATTCCAGCGACCGGTGTCCCCCGGCAACCTCCCTCCATATTGCACTATTGCAGGATTCTTCGTGGGCAGTGTATATATATATATATATATATATATATATATATATATATATATATATATATATATATATATATATATATATATATATATATATAGTTAGTTAGCGAAAGAAGGCGTGCTGGGTCAGGGGTTCGTTTATTTGATAGCAACAACCTCATGAAGCGGACAATGAAATGAAAAGTATAATAAAAAGTAGCAACCCGCTTAAATATGTTTAGAAGCTTCGCTTTTGGCTTTTCTAATGTTAAGTTTCCTTTGTCTAATAGGTTATAGAGCTTTGAATGATGAGACATTCCGTGTGCGATACTAGCGCGGAGCAACAGGCTGACAGACACTCCAACGGATAGATAGATAGATAGATAGATAGATAGATAGATAGCTAGATAGATAGATAGATAGATAGATAGATAGATAGATAGATAGATAGATAGATAGATAGATAGATAGATAGATAGATAGATTGTTCTAGTGGCACTCGGCTGCTGATCCAAGCATAGGGGTTTTGTTCGGAACGTAAAACGCCAATATATATATATATATATATATATATATATATATATAGGGTGTTGCTTCATAAGCTGTCTGTATACCGTGCTACGCAACCTCCTTACTCCGTTAAAATACTTCCTGCTCTATACGACACTTACTCTGATAGTCTTCGAAGTTCTTGGCAGTTTTCATTCATTCATCTTTTTGCCACTTCGCGGCCTTACACCCTCTTCAACCGCCGCGCCCACTACACTCCTATCGCGCCATCTCGATCACGCAATTCTTCCCATCTCGACCCAAAGAAAAAAATTATACAGGAACTTATAATTACTCGACGCTTGCGGACGGTCCGTCGAATGACTGCCATGGCCGCGTTGTAACGGCTCTCACGGTCTAATTCAATCACCCCACCTTAGCCGGTCTGAGCCCAGTATATAGGGATGCATTCTCTCTCCGACGCCGCGGCATCTGCACAGGCGTGCTAGCTCGCTAAATTTGGACAGCCCTGCCGCGATGGCCCGCGTTGGTGCACTAGAAGCACACAGCACTCCGTGTGTGACATGTCCATTAATGCGAGCACGCACTTTCGAAACAACGCCTCGACGATGGGCGCTCGGTATTTCAGTATAATAACCGTGTAGTCGGACAAAGTGACGCCCTGTACGCGTGTAGATATACATACGCAGTCGCTGCGCTCTGATTGGTCGGGGAACGCGCGCGCAATTGGATGACGTCATGTAACGGACTCGTAATTCAATGTGCGGTCGCGAAGCGTCGACATTAGGCGACGCTTCGCGCTGGACTCGCTAACGTTTTAAGGCGAAAGCGCTAACGGGATTTGTGAGAAACGGAATGTGGCTTGGGTGTCCGTCGTCGAGGACGACGAATTCAGTATCGAAAAGTTGGAACATCTCGTCTCGTTCGCTCGGTATGTGCGCCAAGGTTGGCGTAGAATGGCGTGAATGTAGAAGCTAACGTGAACGTCAAGTCATGACGTCGACACAACGACACGCTTGCAATCCGCGTGGCGATTAACGATAATGAAACCAGGAGTGGTTCGCGTACCCTCATTCCTCGGTCACGTAGGTATGGGCAACGCCTCCTATATAAAAGCTATGCTGGAACATTGGCCGGTTAACGCACTGACCTCCCCTCACCCGTTTTCGTGTGTTCCTTCCGCCGTCTGGTACAAATCCCCTTTATTTCTTGTATAAAGTCATTGTGGTACAGTGGCGAGCACCTCTAGCGGCCGCCTTTTGCGACACTGAGGGGGCGGGGGGGGGGGAGGGGCAGCTCTTGCAGAAACCTTGGAGCAGCTGGTGACGTCATGTCACGTGAGTGGGCGGTACGGCAGCGAGCGCCCTCCCGCGGCATATAGCCGCAACACGGGGCGAGGTCTTTTTTTTCCACGAGAATGAGGCTGACTTTCTAGGCGTGCAGTTGGTTGGTGTTACACGAACCATGCGGGATTTAATGTTCAAATTCATAGGCCATCTCCCTTAGGAAACAGCGGGAATAGGTGCTGCAAACATAGTGTCGCAACTAGTGGCTAAGCAATAGTGGTCAGAGATTGACAACCGAAGACGTCGAATTAACCTTTATGGAATTGTGGTATGGCTTCCGCCATCCAGTCGTCTCAGCACGCGACGAGGGAGCGGTGAATTTGGGGGGAACCTGTCACGTGACATTGCGTTACGCGGGAACACGTCACGTGACATTTCGTCACGTGATTTTGGCGGAACGTACCACGTGATCACAGAATTTCACGTAACGAAATGTCACGTCACATGTCCCCGCCGAAACATCAGGTGACAATCAAAATTACCTGTTCCAGTAAACTATATCGGCCTGCTTCGCTGTGACCACCTGGCCTTGCGCGACCGATGGCGGAAGCTGACTCCCCCCCCCCCCCCCCCTCCTTTCTCCATGTTTTCACCCGTACGTTCATCAAAGACCGGGTAGTCGTACTTAGAGTCGCGGTCACAAACCCCTAGTCACGTGTCTTGTACCTCCGTAGCGCGGCGTAATTGTAGCGCGCTCAGTGCCCGCAAGGCGGCACCCGCATGAGTGTACAGATGCGGGTACAAGCTCCAAACGACTCAGCAAGAGTGCGTCATAAAACAGTTGCCTCCTGCCAAAGCGGTGTCTGTTTTGCTGAGGCTGAGGTCATCGAGAGTTCGTTGAACTCCTTATTTTTTTCCCTTAGCGCGACGCTAACTCAACCCCCGCGGCGTTAAAGCCGATGGTCGTTGCGAGTAACATGTGCCAGACTCGTTTCTCTGGTCCTCAGGACTCCGTCCACCTGTGTACCCTCTGGCAGGATTAAAAGTGAAGCTTTAATTTTCTTTGTTTGTACTTTATTCTGGGCACTTACGACAAGTTTGGTCATTTGTTTTGCCCCTATGCGATCCGCTTCTTCGTTCACTTTCCCTGGCTGCTTCCTTATACAAAAAAAAAAACGAAAAGAGAACACGTTGTTCCATCCCTCGATGTGACTGTTAGCGTTCTTGTTACTTCCTGCGTATTATTTATTTATTTAGCAATACTGAGAGCCTTCTCACAGGCCCATAGAGAAAGTGCATTATTAGAATACACGTGACCATGGGAATGACAAAAAGAAAGAAGAAATACATAACAGAAATACAAAGGAAGAAAATACTGACTCTCACCCTAGTAATTAACAAACGAGGTTGCTATATTTACAATGAACATGATACTTGTAACAAATGTGAGATTGATAGTATGAAATGATACGGTTATGAAGTGATGGGCGCAGTAAGTGTCACTCAGGAGCATACTGGTATTCCATTTTTCTGTGATTTGTCGAAAGTATGGCACAAGTCGCCCTTTCACTTCTCGGTAAATTCGGTCATTATTTTATTGGAACGATAGCTGGCGTCATTCCTTTGATCGTTGATTTATTTTTTCGTTTACGCGCTTATTTGTTTCTTCATCGCGCCGTAGTCTTCCCCCAGGCGCTGCTTCTTTCCTAGATAGCACGGACTTTCAGCGGTGGTCGGTTGACTCATTAATTTGTCCGTTCTTTTATTCGATCGATCCAATGATCTGGCATATTCTGTTGGTTACTTCATTCTTTCGTACGTTGATTTATTCTTTTGTGGCGAATTCACCGAAATTCGCTTCCAAACACCCGCAGCCTTTCTCTTTCATCTTTCTAAGCTTACCTCTGATTTCAACAGTGTAGCGCATACGAAACCGTGCGATTTAAGGAGAAAACCTCGTGGGAACATAATCTCGAAATGTGGCCGCTGAAATAAATGTGCAACGATATGGTGCGAGAAACTCAAAGGAAAGGGTGCGAATATCTGACTAACATGACTTGTAGGTCATGGCACCTATAACATAACATGCCAGACACTCAAGTCGCCATTAACGGCAATCAAACCGCGTGTCTATCATACCCACATTGCCTCATCGCGTTTGAGCCACACGTGTTTTAATGTTCACCCTTAAGGCCTATGCGAAACTCCATTCATGCGATGTTCCACTACCAAACGTTCCATGTTCGAACACGTGGATCCCGGGTTCGACTACCACAATTTCACAATTCCACAATTTCGTCGCTTATGCGACGGCTACCTAGGAACTTATTCATTCGTTAATTTTTTCATTCATTCTTTTGTTCATCCGTTTGTTTTTTCGTTCGTTAGTTCATTAATTAATTAATTCACATTCATTCATTCCTTCACTCATTCTTTCATTGGTTCGTTCGTTTGTTTGTTCTTTCTTATATTCATTCATATTTATTTTCATTCATTCATTCGCCTTGCCTCTGATTTGTTCTTGCCTCGACGGCTGCATTTCGATGGAGGCGAAATGTTGAGGCCCCTGTGTGTGCGATGTCAGTGCACGTTAAAGAACCCCAGGTGGTCGAAATTTCCGGAGACCTCCACTACGGCGTCTCTCATAATCAGAGCTGATTTTGAGACGTTAAAACCCCACAAATCAAATCAATCTGATTCGTTTTTCGCCTTCATTCCTTCGGCCACTTTTCTTCTCTTTTACTCGTTCGTTCATTCAACACCTAACAGACAAGTCGGCGAAGATTTACTTCCTTATCGAAGTGGAAAAAAAGCGTTATCTCTACTCATCTATTTGCGTTCGCATTGCTTCCTTCTCCCAGCAAATAAGTGACAGATTACTGTCGGTCGTAAAATACCGCTACCCAGCACGGTTGTTTACGCCATCAATGTTGCGGTGTCAACCGGAAGTGGCTTCAAAAAAAGCGGGGGGGGGGGGGGCACATTATAGGGTCGAACTGATATTTGCTTTGAAGGCCTCTGTCCCTCCGTCGACGCGCGCACCACAAAGCGTGCTCCGAGTTCCATTCTGTAATGTCTTTCTTAGTCTCTTTGGAAAGTGACCTTTCAAACTTTCAAATACGGAAATTTGAACGGGAAACAGTAATAAGGCAGCTAAGGAAAGGCCAGTTGGAAAAGAACCCGAGGAATGTCAGGTGGCTCCCCGGTTACTTTATCCACCGCGACATCAACCTTTCCTGCTCCATTTGTTGCTTGCTTGTTTTCCCCCATTTTAATTTTCTTTTTCTTTGTTTCTATACTTCCGGCCTCATATTTATTTCTTTCCCTTGTTTCTTTGACTCGACTTTTACAGGCGGAATGTCACCGACTCGCCTTGCACTTTACCTACCCTTTCTTTCTTTCTTTCTTTCTTTCTTTCTTTCTTTCTTTCTTTCTTTCTTTCTTTCTTTCTTTCTTTCTTTCTTTTTCTTTCTGTCTTCGGCGGTCCTGCAGAGATGAGCATTTCTCGCATAGGCTGATGACATTGGCTTTCTTTTTGCTGTATCTATGCAGCATGTGTCCCTTTCCTTCCTATCTATCTATCTATCTATCTATCTATCTATCTATCTATCTATCTATCTATCTATCTATCTATCTATCTATCCTTCTTAAATGATATCATTGGTCTTCCTGCGACCCTATCCGCCTTCCATCTCTCTCTATTTCTTTCTTTTTCACGCATTCTAATTTCTTCTTTTCCCCTCGATTCCTCTTTTATGGAGCGTACATTATACCGACTCCTCTTTCACTTCAGCCATCCATCTGAACTTTCCTCTCTCGTTCTATTCTCTCTCCTCCTCTTCTTCGACTCGTCTTTTTCCCGCATGCCTCTGTCGCCCGTCCTCGGCGAAAGAAACGCCCCCTGAGGAGAGCCAAAAGCTATGTGCGCGGTGTACTGCCTGTACTGTCGCGCTAGGCTGGAGTTTCCCATGGAGCGCAAACACTTCGCACAAATACTGCAAGACTCGCGGGTCGTGTTGTTCGCGAATACTCCTTTCCGGCGCGCGGGCGCGGAAAATTAAATTTTCTCCCCGACCAACTCGATGCAAGCCAGGCAACAAGGCGAGTCAAAATAGAAACCCACCTCGCCCTCTTCCACCTCCCTCACCCCAGTCAGTCGCTCACTTCGGCGACGGAGGCGATGAAAGAGAATGTTAAAGAAAACAACAATACAGATAAACGTTGACAAAAACGGAGTTAGGAAGTCGTAGTGGTTGTTTTGATGCCCGGCCTTGGCGACGAGGAATGAGTTGTTTAGAAAAGCAAAAAATGAGAAAAAGCGTGCCTGTACATTAGAGGAGGTTTCTTTTTCTTTATTGTTTTCCTTTTCTTTCTTTTTTTTCAATAAAAGCAAAAGCGATATTAGTTCAAGTCTCTGAACGAATGAGCGAACGAATGTTCGCTCCTGACACGCAAATAGTTTTGACGGTTGTTTCACCTAGCAGCTTCCTTTTCGCATTCCTCGAGCGATTTCGTTGCGAAGCCATTTTCATGTATTCTCGGAGTTGGTAAAAGTCAGAAGGCTGAAGCTGCTCTTGCTGTGTGCCGACCCGAAAGGACGTAGGTTCGATCCCGGCTGCGGCGGTCGCATATATTCGATGGACGCGAAAATGCTAGGTGCCCCTTGTACGATATCAGCGCACGTTAAATAACCCTCAGCTTCCAAACTATACGGCATGTCTGATGGCTATATTGTGGTTCCGGCACGTAAAAAAAAAGCACCGCCGATTACTACTAGGTGTTGATGCATTTGCGCGTCGCTTACACCACTACGCCCCTTGACGGTTGAGACAGCGATGCAATGACGAACGACGAACCGTCCTCGTTTTTACAGCGTCGTCAAGCAGGCTCTGTACTGTCACGGTATAATGCGGAGAAATGGATAAAAAAAACTCACAGGAAGGATATGAACTCAGCTTCTTGACATTGTATATGCGGGAACATAATTGGGTGGAGTTTGAGTTAGGGACTGTTGACGTGAACAGCGGATAGAGTGAGGTCAACAGTTACTCTGTTTTTGCCAACACTAGTTGTTCAAATAGTCGTCATTGTGCTAGTGCTGGTAACTATAGACGGATACATGTCAAGTCTGTAGTGAAGTGCCTCCCGCGCGCAACCTCGTAGCCACTAGTTCCTGCTTAGAACTTTCCCTGTAACCAAACCAAAGCGATATTGGCAAAAGCAAAACGTACGTGCATTAACTTGTCTGTTTTCATTCGTGTATTCGATTAAAATAGTGAAAGACCACTTCTATATCGAGCTGAAAGTAAACACTTGCAGTTCAGAACCCTGGCCCTTAGAAGCGCGATGGACTGTACCATTGAAAAGGCCTCGGAAGCGAAATGAACTGTACCGTTCCCTTTCGTCAGAGGCAAACTCTGCGACTCCGTTCATTTTTGTCCGTGTCTCCTGCACGTCTCATTGCTTACGCCGTTGAAAAGCTTCAAGAGACGACGTTCCGGAGGTACCTAGGGCATCAAACAAGGCGCCATGCAGAAAAGGTCGCATGACGACGATTTCGTTTGCATCGGTGAATTGCTGGTCGAAGTATAGCACGGACTCGCGCGGTCTGTCTGCCGTTGTTGTCAACAGCTTTCTTTTTGAAGTTGTATACTGTACTACTACTACTACTACTACTACTACTACTACTACTACTACTACTACTACTACTACTACTACTACTACTACTACTACTACTACTACCGCTACTATTACTACTAATTATTACTTACTGTACTCACTCACTAACTATAACTATTTTGCCGGTTGCCGGTTATATCCGGCCTCGGTCAGTTCAACCAGCCTCCCGACAGGGCAGCGTGTTTTATGTGTGTCTGTATGCGGGTGAAAAAGCAGCAGGACAAAGCGAGATAAATCGCACGTACGTTAAATCAGCCTATGTCAAATGATAGTTTTCTTGCATCGCTCCACTTAAACACGACAAACGAGCTGCCGGCTTAGAATCGAAGCCTATACTAGATTACATTAGAATAAATGCAGGAGTAGTATTATTTTCACACATGCTCCGCTGCTGATTACACAGTCTTTTTTTTTCTTTTTCGAATCGCTTCGAAAGTTTTCCGAAGCTCTACGTTAGATGATTGCTAAAAAAATAAATCCATGACTCGTCTTTTCTCGGGGAGTATCGCTCTGTCAACGAACGTTTGAGCAAGAAAACAACACATTACAAAAATAAAAATAAAGGCTCTCTTTCTGCATCTGCGATAAGACGGTAGGAACACGAGCGGCGGCTGCTCCTTGCTCGTCCGGATCTTAAAATTAAATTATACTTCACGCTTGGATCAATTAGTGCCTCGCGCTAGATTTAATCGCGTTATGCCCGCGCTCACAATCTTGCCGGGGATCTTAAGTTTCGGCTTCGCTCTCTATCGAAGTGCCGGCGCACTGTTTAAACATTGAAGGTGCAAACGAGGCGGTAACGCTTTGAACTATATACAGCGCTCGACATTCTTGTGCGCTACATGCGATGTTATTTTTGATTCATGGGCGCCGCTGTTTTTGGGTCGTCGCGCAAGTGATTTCCCAGTTTACACTGGGCGCGACTTCAAATTATCTACGTCGTTAAATGACGAACGCATGCGTGCGTCCCTATTTAAGCGTATGAGCGGACTGTTTAGTACCGTTACTTTAGATAATACATGGACAAAATGGACTGTAATAATAATTTCTTGGACTTAACATCCCAAAACCACGACATGAAGCGAAAGAGACGTGCGGCAAGCTCGCCAGGAGCGAATGGAAACGGTGTCGTCTCTTTTTCAACAATTTACGTTTCATATATTTGTACATGCAAGCAAGCGTCGTCATAATTAAAGTATATCACATCTTTTGTTACGCTGTGGACAAAGAAAGAGATACCCACGCTCCACTTTAGTACCAACTGAGTCATCGTGGCAGATGGATCGCTCTTAAAGCGGTGCTTGGAAATACTTGAACCAAGAATGCAGTGAAAATGAGGCGATATTAATTTAAGAGTAATTTTTGCTTGTTAGACACCTTTGATTTAACCGGACATCACTTAGACGGGAACTTTAAAGCGTTGTAGTTATGATATGAGCCCCGTTTGTTCCGCTCGCGGGCAGAAAAAGAAGAAATGAATAAAAGAACGACTGTCATGTTTAGTTATCATATGGACAATACAACCACTTGTCAGTCCAAGATGGCGGCACCCGAAAGCTTGTGTAGTATGGTCTGTATACGCACGGTTGATTGAAAAAAATTTTTGTTTTTAATTATAACGAAATGAAGGACACCCCGCATTCTTTCATAGAACTTGACTATATAGGGTGATCGTCTTGGTAAACTTGCTGCGCTCAACAAGTTCTGCTGTGAGCGTGTTAGCGCGCCCTTTGCATCATTTTTCCATTGATTTGCGGCTTCATTTAATGATTCTGAGAGAATAATTAATTAAGGCGCATGAATACAGGGCGCTGAAACAACAGACGTAAAGGAAGGACACTCAGACACACACTGGCGCTCTGGGTGTCTGTGTATGCCTCTCTTAAGTGTGTTGCTTCAGCGCCCTGTAATACTGCACACTAATTCGCACCGATTTGCCCTAGAACAAGTCTTACTAATTAATTGACTAATTAATTTCGAAGGGCTCGGCGCAATCTTTATTTCCTGGCTACCTGCATAAGCCGAACGTCAGAGTCAGGCGATATTATACAATGTAGGCCCCACTGCTCGCGGTTAGCTTCGTGATTTTTGTTTAACGGAAGGGCAAGTTAGGATACTGGAGCCTCTTTCTCGCTAAAGCTATTTTGTCCTCTCTCTCGCCTTCTTTGTTTTAACCGCTCAAATAGTTAGCCTTTGTTGGACGTTATGAAACGACACTGTCGGATTGAAACTAGCGCACATGCGCACTGGTATTTACGCTCTTCGTCGGTGCGGTGACCGGATTTTCCTCGGCCTTTGTTACGATAATATACAGGGTTGTTTCAGAAAATGTTCGCACTTTCACCTTTTCAGTTTCGGTGTCCTCGGCGAAATTAGTCGCACTTCATAAATCTGTAGAAATTAGCAGCGTTGTGGTTTTGCAAAATACTACAACGGATAATGAATTCCCTGCATAAATAACTTCCACTTTTCAAATCAGGCTTGAGCGTCTAGCTGTTCTGGTTTAAAAGTCAGTTTAATTTTTTTAATTACTGTTCAGATTCTCCCTCCTGCATTTTGTAGTGCGCGCCACTATGAACAAAGCACTTCCACAAGAAAAGTGTGTTAATATGTGCTTTACTGTATACTTCTAGTAAGCAAGGACACACATTCTGAAACACGCGGTGTACTGCTTACAGTATCTTTCCGTATTATTCCGATAAATCCGCATGGATATTCTTGTAGCTTAGTGCTACAAGCAGGGTGGTCCCTAATTCTTCCCTGTCATGATAGTATATGCATCGATACGCAATTAAGGCTTCGTTATTTATTGCTACGATCGTGGACGTTTCATAGCCACGTGACTCAATTGACCCTCGATGGTAACTAAAGCAATCCGTTCCTTCGCGCCTGCGCAATATGCACCGCCTCTCCTCGTCCTATACGCTATAAAGGCGATTGCGAAACATCCCTTATTATCCGGTACTAGGAACGAACCCGCTGGTGGCGGCATGTATTACACCTTGTGCTTCACTGACGCAACCTAACGCGTCTTGACGCAACGCTAATGACGTAACGTTGCAAAGGTGGCCCCGACTTTAGGGAAAGGATACCCGAGAACTGTGTATATTACCTCACGCTGGGTCACATTACGGAATCTCGTTTCACAACTTCTTAATGAGATGAAGTTGGAGGATGAAAGCCAGAACCCGTTTCGCGCGCAACGATGCGAGTCCGGATGAGAACCTGTTAAGATTCTTGAGCACAGCTCCAGATTGATGGGGGGAAAAGGCTGGGGCATATTGTTCGCATTCATTTTCAAGTCATGGGAGGGATAGGAGTAATACATTCACTATCAACACCTGAAAGAGAGCGTTGGAGATGAAAGAGGAAGGGGGTTGGGAGGAATAATGAAGAAAAGCTAGGAACTTTAATACCGCATCTACACCAGGCAGTTCCCCGATGCTGGCTGTGTGTAGCCTACGTAAAGACGCAGGCATAGAAAGCATATCCTATGGAATTGCACACACATTACATTAAAGCTCTTTGACCACAACAACCCGGACCTTTTCAAGGATGATTGGTACGATGCGCTGACCAGCTCAGAATTGCAGAGCCAAGTTTGGGCCATCCATCAAGCCTGAGAAACTGCAGGAGGGTAAAACACTGATATGAACTGGACTGAACTGAACTGAAATTTATTCAGCGAAATACAGTCAAACAAAAGCACGTTATGAACGTCTGGATCCTTAGCATTAATGCTAGTACGGATCCATGCTACTGTAACATGCATAAATGTACAGGAAGGAGACAGAGTTATTCAATCATTAACCATATGTTATCTTAACATACAAAACATATTGTAAACGTCAAACTCATACACAAAGGTTGAACAGGTTTGGGTTTCATACTAAACACAAGTAAAGCATAGCATCCACCCGTTTTGTAGTACATGGCTACAAGGAAATCCATACGGATTTCTCAGAAATGAAAGCTTACTAGTTGCCGAAAAGTTCGTCCTGGTCCGGGGCTCGAACCCATGACCAACGCCTGTCCAATTGAGCTAACCAGGGGGCTAGAGATTGACAGCGCGAGGGCGAATTCATCGACAACTCGAAGCACAAGGACATGAATATGGCAAATGAGTTCTGCGGAAACCCGCAAGGTGGAGTAACGTACCACACCTTGCGGATTTCCGCAGAACTCATTTGCCAGAAGCAAAACATCTACTTTCTTTACACCTGTTTAACACCATTTCTGGACATCATACAAAACTTAAGTTAGTTTAACATCGTGTCACGATATAATACTAAACGTATAAATAGCCCAATACAGCTCCTTGTAGTGACGTTTAAGCGTCGAATTGAAAGCTTTGTATTGTTTTATTTGAACTGGTAGGGGGGTTATTCCACAATGATGGGCTAACAAAACTTCGCCGCGAGCATCCGGGTGGCCTATAGGCCGGGCCGCCAACCGGTAGGTTTTGTGTAAAGTTGCACCCAGTCCTGTCCAATCATGTTAACTTGAGTGCGGTTCGCTACCCTACACTTGAGAAAGAGAGGAAAAGAAGAGAGACTGCCGCCGACGTTGCCGAAGCAGTGCGACTGCGCTGTAACAGTTGTGCTCCCGTCCTCTACGTCATGGGTGGTCAGTGTGCCCGGAAGAAAAAGCGATGACATGCCGTTTGACCTGTATCCTAAACAGTACATGTGTAGTCATGGTGAAGTTTGTAGCGCCTACATTAGACGGAGACACAATAAAGAGCGACATACGAGCTGTAATTCACAACTTAGCATCTTCTCTGTGTCTCCGACTATTCTGCACGCTACAAATTATTTTACCATGAATACTTACCAACTCGCCCCACAGTCAGTTTTACCACAAGTATATGTAATATCTAAATTGCATACTAGTTAAGAGTGCTGTCTAAGGCATCGGATGCATGGAATTATTATTGATGGCTATCGTGTTTCCGCGAAGGTGGTTTCACAGTATAGTGACGTCCGACGAAAGAATGATTGACATTATGCGTTAACATGATTAACCAATCAGTGCTGTTATGATGACCGGGGTTTGCCTGTACCGGTATCACGCGGTCACTTTTGATCGTGATCGTGCGTGATCCGGGTCCGATTTCTTGGTAGGGATTGGCTCCCCCACGCAATATTCGGAAAGGAGCCGATCACCTTTGAGAAACTTAAATTCCACTCGGGATCGATCGCGATCAGCAATGCGCCGCGTGAAACTGATATTACGCACTTGCGCCTTAGTGCACTATCGGCGTCGCCCCGCTACGGTGGTCTAATAATTATGGCACTCGGCTGCTGATCCGAAGGTCGCGGGATCGAATCCCGGCCGCGGCGGCTGCATTTCGATGGAGGCGAAATGTTGAGGCCCGTGTACACTGTGCGAAGACGGTGAACGTTAAAGGAACCCCCGGTGGTCGAAATTTCCTGGGCCTTCCACTACGGCGTCTCTCATAATCAAGTCGTGGTTTTGGGCCGTAAAACCCCAGAAATCAATCGATCAAGTGAAACGCGAACAGCGCCGCGCAGTTGCATAAGCGTTAGCTATGGGCACAATGCACACCGTCCAGTCAGCACCATTACAGGCACATACATCAGGCTTGGCAGCACCGTGCCGATCTCATTTAATGTGCAGCATTTTCGCTCCATAAGTTTGCTAATTATTCGCACGCGCGTTGAAGTCGTGCGCGTTTCATTTGACGTCAATACACGAGAGGCCGACGCCCTCAGGTTTAGCCAGTTCCATAGGCGTCCTGCACCCAACTGCTAGCGTCGATGGGGACAGACGCGCGAACAGTCGACGACCGAGTGAGGTGTCATCGATCGGTGGATGAATTCACTCGGCCTGCCAGCAGCCTGTTGCCGTGTCCAACAGAAGCTAGAAAAGCAATAAGAAGAAAAAAGAAAGAAAGAGAAAGGAGCGAGAGAAAGTGTAAAGGACATTGTCGGGATCGCGAAGAGTACAAGGCTTCCGTTAGCGCAAGAAAAAGAAAAGAAAAGAAACAAGAAAAGCCGCTCCGAAGACGTCGCTGACAACTGTTGCTCGCGGCTGAAGGACGCTTTCCTCTATACAAAGCCACCGCCCACAGCTTAAAGAAGAGTGCGACACGCTGCTATAGAAGTAAGCGCGTGAGAAGTCCCCGTGCAGCTTCTCAGACTTACCATTTCCTTCCATTTTTTTTTACTTTTTTTTTCTAACATTCCTTTAAACACGATATGCTTTACGTTTAAAAAGAGACTGCTGTTTGAGGTTCTCGCACGCGCCGACTCTCGCTTTAAAGGCGACCGCTGTCTTTTATTATTTTATGGGTGATACATGCCTTTGTCATGGCGCATGAAGCGAAGTTGTCTCGATGCTCTAGCTCTTTCATCTGTTCATTTTCTTGCTCTTGTCAATGACAGCTTGTTAGAGATCCTGCGAAAAAAAAAGAACGGAAAAGAAAGCTCATGATCTGTTCTGAAAGCTTTTGTCATCAAAGCTAGGAGAGCAGTTCGTGCTTACAGTTTCTGTCTTTAGTTGATCAAATGTTGCATCACTTAGATAGATAGATAGATAGATAGATAGATAGATAGATAGATAGATAGATAGATAGATAGATAGATAGTCCAACTGTTTCATAGACACAACCCACAGGTTATTATACCACGCACGCGCTGACACTGCTTTAACTACTACGTCACGTAGACATGGATCCATAAGTAGTATGTGGCCCACGCAGCGCAAAAGCCTTATAGTGCCTCGCCACATATAGACTCTAAATGACTTGTAACACCGACCGTCGCGTCCATGCATGCCTTCTCTCTCTCTCTCTATATATATATATATATATATATATATATATATATATATATATATATATATATATACATATATATATATATATATATATATATATATATATATATATATATATACACACACAGTTTGACAAAATGGGTGGCTTCGGCTGCCGCATGAATGTAAGTATGAGGGTGCACTTAGTAAACAGTTTCCGCCCTTGTCCTATGCCTATATAAACGAACAGGAGAAAAAGAAGTACTGCCTTGATAAAGGCCAGGCTCTGACGACCAATAAATGAAATATTATTGAAGTGCGAAGTCGTGTCTGCTACTTCACTCCATATATATATATATATATATATATATATATATATATATATATATATATATATATATATATATATATATATATATATATATATATATATATATATATATATATATATATATATATATATTCGTTTGGACTCTATGCATGAGCACTATTCTGCTGCGATGCGTGGGCCACATACTACTTGTGGATCCACGTCTATGTGACGCTGCAACAACGCGCGTGGCCTGTGGGCCGCCTGTTGCCGCTCACCTCTGGATGAACTGCTGCTGCTATTAACGCGCCAACGATGCGAGGCAAGTGAGACGTGAGTCGCGTTCTGTGGGCGCCGAGTAATAGGAGGCGCGGAGCCTGCGTAGCCGTGATTAATAGCGAACTCTTGCGCGTGATGCGACTCCCTCGGATAAATAGATAAAAGACGACGACCGCAGCTCCACAGCTGCGGCTGATGTGTACACACCTCTATGCATACCCACGTCACGTGCGCGACTGCAGCTACCCTAGCGCCCTCTGTGTAGGCGTTAGGCCGTCACGCCTACGAAGATACACGAGCAAACGCCGGCAGCATCTAGATCCGTGCACTGTACACTATCGTCTCTGCACTATATGACGTCATCCCGTTTCCTTGTGAAGAAATCTTTCGTTTCGCAAAGGCTGCAAAGGGAGCTAATGTGCTTCTTCTTCAAGTCGACGGGACTTCATAGATGACTGTGAACGATTTGCCCTGCTAGTGCTTCAGTGTTTTGCGCATGTCTTCTCCCTTAGCTGTCCTATTGTTTTTTTTTTTCTGCTCTTACCTCTGTCTTATTTATTATTCAGCAACTTCCCTTTCCCATGTGTAGGGTATACAACCGAGCACGTGCTTGGTTAAGCTCCCTGCCTTTCTTCATCTATCTATCTATCTATCTATCTATCTATCTATCTATCTATCTATCTATCTATCTAGCTAGCTAGCTAGCTAGCTAGCTACCTGTCTATCTATCTTTGACTTGTATTATTTTTTGTATGGATCCCAACTGGTTTAATGCTAAGTATCCAGATGTTCTTTCAGGTATAGATTCCTGTAACTTTTTGGAAAATAAAACCTAGTTCTATCTATCTATCTATCTATCTATCTATCTATCTATCTATCTATCTATCTATCTATCTATCTATCTATCTATCTATCTATCTATCTCTGTTTTGCCCGGATACGCTGCTTCACTTAATCTTTTGAGCGGTTTCGCTGACGCACCATGTATGATGTCTTGAAGCACGTGTTCGCGTGTTCCCTTTCATAATGATGACAACTGTATGTGCAGGTACCGATTTTTCCAGCTCGATATGTATGTTTGCGGCCTCTCTATTCATGCCACGCTGTGTGCGGCATATGTACTATCGCAATAAACAAATAATAATAATAATAATAATAATAATAATAATAATAATAATAATAATAATAAAGAATTGATGGGTGTTTCACGTATGTGCCAAAACCAGGTATGATTACGAGGCACGACCTGTAGTGGAGAGCTCCAGAGTAATTTTAACTACCTTGAGTTTTTTAAACTTGCACCTAAATCTAAGCACACGGTTTTTCTTGTTTTTTTTTATTTTACATTTCGGCCCCCATCGGAATACGGTCTCCGTGGCCGGGATTCGATCCTGTGACCTCGACCTTCCCAGGCCACCACCTGTACCTGTTACGCTGCCACGGCGGGTTAAAGAAGAAAGAAAAAAGTATGAGAGCAACGTGGTCTATAATCAGTTCCACCGTAGTAATTTCTCCATTTACTTTATTTTTTTCTGAGGCCATAATCGTGATTCTAAACGTTTACATTTTACAGTATAACGTAATCAAGCTGCGCAGTGAAACTGCTGCCTAGAGCAGCTTTTATCCCTGAAGACCATGCAGAATACATGAAATACACTTTAATTGATTGATTGATTGATTGATTGATTGATTGATCGCAACTTCTCTTCGTCCCTTCCTTTTTCGGTAACTCCTACAAGTCTGGCGCCGCATACCTCTTCGCACGTTGCACGGAACTATGCGTGAGCCCCCGCTGTATAAATACCATAATGACCTCCCGTCCACATCGGTGACAAGAGAGCCTCGTTTATGTGACGCGCCTGTCAAAATGGCCGTCCGCACATTTTCGGGACCACTACACGTTGCTTGCGGATGCGACGGCGCGTGATCACCATCGCCACCACCCGTTTGCTCTCTCGTTTTTTTTCCCCTCTCTCTTTTTTTTTCTGTCTTCATTAACGCGGGTCTCATCCCTAGCGGCGCGTTCGGGAACGGATGCTAGTAACACGTGACCTGCCTGAGAGTCGTTCTTTCGCCAGCTCCTCGTATCGGAGGCGAGAGGCAGTCCTCGCAAAAGTAGTGGAGTTGCGTCCCGGTTATACTGTCGGTATATTACGTAATGTACCCCTTGCTAAAGCCTTATCTATATGGTGCAGTGTGTGTGAGCTTTCACAGACGATCGTCCCTCCTGCGTTCTTTCACGCTTCAAGTTCCTCTTCTCTTGGTCTATTAAAGGTGCCCTGTAACACTTATTGGACTTAAGTCAGAAAACGGTGAATTTTGTGGAGGTAACTGTGAACGTGTGGGGCACACATTAAAGCGGTAGCGTTGAAGGAAGCTCGTCTCGCAGAAATTCCGGTGGCGGTGCGGGCGTCGTTGGCTGTGAGCAAAAAAAAAAAAAATCAGCCTTTTCCGTGAGCGAAAATTCGAGGTAGACACAATAAATAAATAAGGAAAAACCCTTCGGCGACCGGGGAATCGAACCTGGGACTCGTCGCTCCGGCGCGCGATGCGCTTCGCTGTTGGCCACCCCGCTTTTTTTTTTTTTCGTTATTGCCGTGTTCAACAAAGTACATAGAGAACAAGATACGCACACGCATACATTATTTGCGTACTGATGTGACCATTTTTAAAGCTTCTTCATATTTTTGAAGACATCAAGGATAGTAACCCAGTGTGGTGGTTCAGGCTGGGCTATAGTCTCCCTAGTTTGCCCAACGCTCTCAATGAAGGTTTCCCACGAGGATTTTGCATGAACATCTGCGTGACGCACCTGCATTCTTGTTTTCCACAAGCATGGAGACCCAGGACCATGATCATACTATATGGCTGTTCTACTGGTAAAAACCCTTATGCCAAAAGCATTAGTGGTAATTCTATGCCAAAAACATCGTTCGTTCACGTGATTTTCGGTGCCATCATCCTTCGTGGACGATGCGTCTCTTTTT
This sequence comes from Hyalomma asiaticum, assembly GCA_013339685.2. Classification (NCBI taxonomy): domain Eukaryota; kingdom Metazoa; phylum Arthropoda; class Arachnida; order Ixodida; family Ixodidae; genus Hyalomma; species Hyalomma asiaticum. Next base: position 27,605,054 of record CM023490.1, on the reverse strand, counting down.
TTTCGCCCGATGGGGCGAGTGACGCATGCATGCAAATAATGAACACTTAACGATTACATGTGCAGCTCGAGAAAAACGGGACACGGAGGGCAAGAATAGACACGGGACGGACACAGTACAAGCGCCCGTCTTGTGTCTGTACTTGCCTCGTGTGTGCCGTTTTCCTTTTCATGTAGATATATTTGTTAATCGTGCGGCAACTAAGCCATCAGCGTGTTCTCCTTAATGATAAACGTTGTTGTTATGTGGGGTTTAACGTCCGAAAATCAGCTCTGATTATGAGAGACGCCGTACTGGAGGAAATTTTGAGCACCTGGGGTTCTTTAACGTGCACTGACATCGCACAGCACACGGGCCTCAACATTTCGCCTCCACCGAAACACAGCCGCCGCGGCCGGGATTCGATCCCGCGACCCTCGGATCAGCAGCCGAGTACCATAGCCACTTGACCACCGTGGCGGGGCAAGGATAAATGTTAAAGGTGACAAAAGGAAATGGGAATGGAGCTAAGGAAACACTGTCAGGCGTCTGTACAGCACAGTTATGTAACATGAATAGAAAGAAGTAGCCGGCATCGCGCATACGCACTCATTGTTTTCCCTAAACACGTTAAATATTAAAGAAATAAATCGGCAATCGTTCCCCTGTCTAGAAAAATGGGGAAAGCGAAGCTTCGCGTGTGCATGCCTGATCTACCACTTCCTTCTTTCTTTCTTTTTTTTCTTTCTTTCTTTCTTTTCCAGTGTCGCTTCGACGTAGCTCTTCGAAAGCCCTCATGGTGGTGCTAAAAAATACAATGCATTTGTATGGCTATAATATCTTCACATCTCAAAAGCGTGAGTGTGTAGCCTTGGGGTTAAGACTAAGACACTTGCCCACAGAGGGTGAGGCTCGGTTCGAAACACCAGAGTCGCAACAAATTTTTTTCCAGTCTCTTTCTGTGATTTTTTTTTCCATTTCACTTTTGTGCATCGGGAGCAACTGTATTTTGGCGTGACGACCACAACTACGACGACACCGGCTAAACAACACAAGCTTCGCTTGACAAAATTGCTTGTCTTGTCGCATGATAAAACGTGAATAAAGCCGATCGAAAGCTTGAACACTGTTTACAGAGTGCGCGCGCGAGTGACGTGTATAGACGGTCACGTCTATCATTCAACAGTCAACTTAATTTCCTTAACCCTAACCACAGGAGCCAAACGCATTTCGTCAGAACAACTCGCCCGACGAGCTTCGCTCGCCGAAGCCTCCCACGTGCCTAATTCGGCGCCACCGCGGTTCCCAAGCCGATTAGCCTAATTTGACGGAAATCATATGAGCGGGGCCGGCACACAGTGCTCAAAATTTTGACGTTGCGGACGTGCCCTGCGTGTGGGCCTCTCGATAAAGCCGGCTAACGATCCGTGTTCATTAACGAAGCTACGCCAGCCCCGCTGCTGAGCTCGATGCGTGGGAACGGCGTATTGTGTGACACGTGGTCTAGCGTTCGCTTACTTTGGGTGTACGAGTGAGAGCTGGGTGAGAGGATGAGCAACTGAAGGGGTCGTAGGAGAAATGGCATGGGCGGGGAAAGAGACGGGATATAGGTGTGCGAAAGTGTGATTTCTCTCCCGCTTTCTTTTTCTTTCTTTTTAACATTCGGTGGCGGAAAGTGTAGCTGCAA